>CM065477.1:16179768-16779768 GCA_032872505.1 Leptopilina syphax
ACATTTTTGTCATACAAAAATTTTTTCCACGAATAAGTAAATCTGATATTTATTTTATATTTATAATTAGTATAAATAAGAAAATAGAAATGAATTGACAAGTTTTTATACAATAAAAATGAATACTTACCTTAATTATACTTATCATCCACCGAGAAATTCCATAGAAAAAGAAGTATCATAGCGTAAAGATATGTGCATATTTTCTGATAAAACTGATGAGCATTCTCAATGCGTCTGAAAATAATATTAAAGAAAATATAGACATAAATAATATTTTATTATTGATAATAATATTTAGAGGCTTTTTTTTTTTTATTGTCATTATTTATTATTTTTATTATAATTATAAAAAAGTATTATTATTAAAGCAAAAAACGTAAATAAAACATTTAAAAACTTTAGAAATTTATTAATTAGAAATTACTAACACAATATTACTGTAAAAAATTAAAATTTGAAAAGGGAAATAATTTTGTTTATTGAAAGTTTAGAACTTTAGGAAATAAATAATAATAATTATTTTTTTATTATTAATATTAACATTAATATTTTTACTGGATCACAGTGTGTGTCCCCCTTTTTCCCCCTTAAATTAATTAAATCCCCTAAAACTAAACTTAAAAATCGTTTTATATTATTTCGTAGAGTCATTAAACTTTAAAAATTTTCGTAAAAGGGTAACAGATAATAAATTTTATTTCTAAGAATAATCCAAATTGTTTGTAATCTTTTAACAAATTGCATTTATTTCCAGTATATATTTTACTAAATTCAAAGTAGATTGTACTAATTTTCAATAAAAATTGCTACGGATATTATAAAATTTACTTTGTAAGTAGCGATTTTTAATAGCAAAATTTACTATTTTCAAAATTAATTTCTTTGTAAAAATTTTTTTTTTACAAATTTTTTCTCCAACTTTACAATTAAATTCTTATTTTTAGAGTAAATTTTACAATTTTTGTTAAGTAAATTTTGCTAATTTTTATTTTTAAAAAATTGTCTTTGAAAATAGTAAAAGTTATTCTGGAAATAACAATTTTGAATATTAAATTTTACTATTTTTGAAATAAAGTTTTCCAAGTCCCAAGTTAATTTTACTAATTTTTTTTCTGAAATTTACTTTGTATATTGTAAAATTCATGAAATTTTAAAACAAAAGTAGCGTTTTAATAAAAATTTTGATTGAAAAATTTATAGAAAATTACAAAAATGCGAAAAAGATTTATTTCTTAAAAAGTAAACAAATGAAATATGACTTTTACTTCTAAGAAAAATTCAAATTGTTTGAATTTTTTAACAAATTGTATAATTATTTCCAGAATAAATTTTATTAAATTCAAAGTTGATTTTACTATAATTTTTTAATAAAATTTACTATATTATAAAATTTACTCTGGAAATAACGATTTTTAATTGACATTTTGACTATTTTCATTGTTCATTTTTTCTTCGTAAAAGTTATTCAAATTTTCCTCGAACATTACATTTAGCTATTAAAAACTCTTATTTTTCGAATAAATTTTACTATTTTTTGAAGTAAATTTTTTTAATTTTTATAAATAAACTTGTTCTTAAAAATAGTAGAAGTTATTTTGGAAATAACAATTTTTAATACTGAATTTCGATATTTTTAAGGAAATTTTTTCAAGTCCCAAGTTAATTTTTACTAATTTTTTTTCTGAAATTTACTTCGTATATAATAAAAATCATGGAATTTTAAAACGAAAGTAGCGTTGTAATAAAATTTTGATTGAAAATTTATCGAAAATTACAAAACTGCGGAAAAGGATAAAAAAAATATCAATAATTAACAGAAAAAGTTTAACAAAAAAATAATTTGATTTAAAAAAAACTGCATTTAGGAAGAAAGGTAAAAATTAAAAATTAATTTTGTCTGCTACAATAGAATATTTTTAATTAATTTGATAAATTTTTTTTTTTGAAACTGAATCCCGGTTTTAAAAAATAAAATCCTCTTTTTCATGTAAATTAGATAAAAAAAAGAGATTTTATTTTTCAAAACCGGGATTCAGTTTCAAAAAACGAAATTTAATCTATTTTTATCAGCTTATTTTAAAAAAATGTATTTTAGCAAATGTTCACATAAACAAGGTATCGGAAAAATAAGTGAATATATAATCATGAAAAAAATTTTATTTTTAAAAATGAACGTCACTTACAAATTGAATAAATAAGCGGCTTAATTCGAATGTACACCAACGAATATAAACAAATCTAAACTGACAATGTGCATGAAGATAATATTCTTATTCGCAGTTTTATTTTTAACATTAATTTCCCTTTATCATTGACTGTTTTTTTATTTGTTGAATTTTATACCCACGGTTTATTAGGACATTAAAAAAAAGTGATATATTTATGATTCAATTCCGCAGTATAATGTTCGTTACACATTGTGAGTTGGGGTTTTTTTTGTTTTCCTTCTACTTTTTTTTTGAGAGAGAGGAAAATTATTCTTTATAGCTTGTACTCTTCCTTGATCATATCACTGGCCTTTTCGGCAATCATAATAGTTGGCGCATTGGTATTCCCTTTTGGAATAGTTGGCATAATCGATGCATCAATCACTCTCAATCCTTTTATACCATAAACCCTTAATCTCGAATCAACAACAGCATTATGATCATCTCTTGGCCCCATTTTACACGTTCCCACAGGATGATATTCAGTTTGAGTATGATGTCCTAAAGTGCAATTCCAATATTCATCGTGATTGTAACGAAATTTATTGCAAGGAGCTAAGGGTACTCTATCGATTTTGTAATTATTTCTCATCATTATATTGGCATTGAGTATCTTGATAGCTAACCGAATACCAGCAATCATTGTATTGATATCCGATCTATTGGAATAATAACCATGATAAATTAAAGGTGTGCCAAAAAATGGATCACTATCATTGAGTGTAATATATCCTCGACTTTTTGGTGACAGTAAAATTGGTTTTATTATAACTTGTCTATCGGTAAAATTTCTAAATGTAAATTGTATATCAGGGTTATATTCATCTATGGATTTTGTGTTAACAAATGCGGAAAGCATCGTTTTTGTTAATATAGAAAACGAACTGTTTTTAGTGAGAAAATAATTGAATAAGTTGAGTAAATTATCATTGCAGGAAAAAATTGTTTCTGTTGTATTCTTTTTTATTTGAGCTGAAATACCAGGAAATGAAACATGATCCTGGAGATTACGTCCTACTGGTAAATCCTTTATGACATTGATTTTATGTTTCTGAAGCTCGTTACTGGGACCAATTCCGGAGACCATTAATATCTTTGGCGAGTTAATTGTGCCTCCGGATACAATTATTTCATTTCTAGTCGTAATTCTTTTTAATTCGCCTGTTTTAAGTGAAATATATTCCAATCCGTGGGCTCTCTTTGTTTTTGAATTGATTATAATTTTTGTCACGTACGATTGTGTTTTGATGAATAAATTTTTCCTTATTTCTCTTATTGGTCGAATGTAGGCTCGATTTGTACTTTGACGAATATTATTTTTCGTGGTTAACTGAGGGAGCATTATTCCTATTTGATTCTCAGCATTGACGTCCGTGAGATTATATCCTATCTCTTCGAAGGCTCCTTGTACAATTCGACCCTCGTTGGTTATTGAGGGAAAAGTCTCTACTGATAAATATCCATTAGTGCCGTGATACTTTCGATTATTTTCTACTATCTGAAATAAATTATCGTATTTTTAAAGGGATAAAAATATTAATTATTAATATTAAATATTAAATATTAAATATTAAATATATTAAATATTAAAATTTTATATTGATTAAATATTTTAATTTTAATATTATTTAATATTAGATATTAAAATTCGAATTATTAATTAAATATTCTTTTAATATTAATTTTCTTTTTACGCATAATTACGTAACTTACATTTGGATCGCGATTATTTTCTGATTTTATGAAATAGGGTAATACTTCATCGTAACTCCATCCTTTGTTCCCAATTGTGCCCATTTATTGTAATCATTTTGATTACCTCGAATGTACACCATTGCGTTAATGGCGCTTGTACCACCCATTACCTTTGGGATGAATTACAAATTAAAATGATTTATTATTTATGACGTTAAATATGAATAACAATAAATTTAATTAAGCGCGTAGTGTAGTTTTTATACTATAAAATAAAAATCAAAGTAATATTGATAAAATCATTATTTTATATAATAAGAATTTTGTTACTGCAACTTCGTCAAAATTATTTTCAACATTTCAATTCAATTATTATTTTCTAGAATTTTTAATTAAAATTCTTCTTTAAACAATTATTTTTAATAATTTTCGAAAAAGTACTTTGACAATTTTCAAATCCATTTGTTTAAAATTCAATTTTACAAAATTTTAATTATTCGAAAATTCTTCAATTAAATATATATTAAAAAATAACAACTTATAAAAATTTTAAAAATTTTTAGAATTCAATTATTTATAAAAATTTATGTTATTATGCTTTTAATATTCAATTATTAACTATAAAATTTTAACTGAAATTCATTGTTTAATCAATTTTTATTGGAAAATTTAACTAGAATTCAATTATTTAAATACAAAAATTAATAACTTATTGAATAATTGAATGTTTCATTAAATTGAATTCTCATGAAGAATTTCATCAACAAATTTGTAAATAACTCAATTCTTTTGACAAATTATAATTAAATTTTTAAGAATAATTACATTTTTGAGAAATTTTATTAAAATTGAAATTATAGGGAAGAAATTTATAGAAAATAAGTAAATAATTGAATTTTTTGTAAAATTTTAATTATTTTATAAATATAATTAAATGTTTGCACATAATTTTATTAAAATTTTTTTAAATAATTGAATTCTTTTAGAAAATTTTATTAAAATATATATTAAAAATCATTTAATTGGGAAAATTTTCAAAAATAATCGAATGCTTGCAACGAATTTTATTAAAATATTCAAAAATAATTGAATTTTATTGATTTTTTTTTTAAATAATTAAATTCTAGCGAAGAATTTTATAAAAATCATTTTAAATAATTGATTTTTTCGAAATTTTTTTTTGAAAATTGTGTTTGCAAATAGTTAAATTCCTGCGAAAATTTGATTATTTTTGAAAATAATTGAATTCATAAAAAAAAATTTTATTATTTACGAAAATAATTGAATCTCTGTAAAAATTTTATATTATTTATGAAAAATAATTGAATTATTCAGAAAAAATTTATAAAAAATTTGCAAATCATTGAATTCTTACAAAGAATTTTATTAAAAAATTTGATAATAACTGAATTTCTCTGAAATTTTATTATTTATGAAAATAATTGAATTTGGAAAGAATTTCATTGAAATTTTTTATAATCTTAATTAAATTCTTTTGAAGAATTTTTTTGAGTTTCTTTAAAATAATGGAGTTTCTTTAATAATTTGAATTGAATATTTTCAAAGTAATTGAATTTTATATGAACAATTTCTTTCAAGTTTTTACAATAATCGTCTTTCTTAATAATTGAATAATAATTAATAATTGGATTCTTTCGAAAAATGTTATCAAGAATTTTTTTAATAATTGAATTCTTTCATGAAATATTATTAAAGTTGTATTAAAAAATAATTGAATTTTTGCAAAGAAAAATTCACAAATTAAAAGGAGATAATAATTAGGAAAATATTTAAAGATTATTGGCAAATTAAAAAATTTATTTTTGCAATAACGTACTTTTCCACAAGGCCATTCAATTTTTCCCCTTACAAAATCATCTTCTTTTTCACTTTGGGCTTCGAATTTCCAGATTAAATTTGATTCTGGAAGCTCAGGCATGAATCCAGGGATACTTGTTATCTCAGGCTCTTCATCTCCTGCTTCCAACAAAAGAACCTTTTTTTAAAAAGAAAAAAAAAACGAAATTTGAAATATTGAGTACAAAATTTCCCATTTTTCTTTATTGATTAATATATTTATAACTGTATTTACTTTCCACTTTTTTATCTCTGTGAGTCGATTTGCTACGACACAACCTGCTGAACCAGCACCAATAATTATAAAGTCGTAAACTTCGGGTTCTGGAGTTACTTGCTTGATTGAAAAGAAGAAAAAAAATTTTTATTATAATTTTTTAAGTTTTAATCAAGAAATTAATTTCATATTGAAAAGATTAAATACTGTTAATTAATTTAATTAATTAATAGTAATAATCATATAGCAATAATAATTAAAATAATACCAATAATATTGATAATAATAACAATTAAAAATGATTTCTGTTTATAAAATTTTGATTATTAAATTAGTAATTAAATCGTGAGCTAAAAAATATTTTTAGTTAATTACACAATTAAAGTTAATTATTGAATTACAAGATTAAATTTTTAATTTAACAATAAATTGATTTTATAGTTTACTAATTAATTTGGTTTAATTTTACTAAATAGAAGCATAAGATAAAAAATAGTTTTAATTAATTGCTTAATGGAAAATAAATGACTAATTACCAAATTAAATTTTTGATCAACCGAATAATTCCACAAGAAAGAAACAATAAGAGAATAAAGGCTAATACAGAAATTTGATGTGATTGACAACATTATCAATACGTACGACTAACAAATTATTGAAGAAGTATTTCCTTATGTATAGGAATTTATGTGTTCATAAAAAAATTCATCATATTTATATTATTTATTCGTTTATTGCAGTCGTTTACTTTTTTTTAATTGTTTTATTATTGAGGAAAAAATGATACAATATAAAACAGGTGTCTCTTTTTTTAAAAATTTTTTTTATAATTTCAAAACTTTGTTGTGTTTATGTTTGAACTCATAATTTCTTAGCTTAAACATTCGTAGCTTAATTTATTGCTCAGTATTATTCAGAGTGGATTATTTTTATCGGCGAGCAAACTTTTTGAACTCAAATTCAAAATAAACAATTTTTCGTAAATATTTTCAATTTCGTGAAATAAATTTTTTTAATTTCTCCATGTAGAAAAATTAGTCGAAAGTTTCATAAAATTTCCCTTTGAATTACTATGGATTTTTTTTTTGCGTAATTACAAAATTATTTTCATGGGAATTTAATTTTTATTAATGATTGGAAAGATTTTTTTTAAGAAGAGTTTTCTTTTCTTCTATTAAAAATTAAATAAATGTGATATAATCCAAAGGAAGGTACGTAAGAAGAAAAATATTTAAGGTTACTTTTGCAATTTTTAAACAAATTACAATGCAGAGTGTTTTAACTCTCAATATAAGCCACCGATGTTTTAATCTTCATTACATGTTAAATAATTAATGGAAACTGATTTTAGTTTTTCACAATTGAGTAAAATTTTTTAAGATAAAAGTAACAAAAAAATAATTTGCTTCTTGGGTACCTTTCTTTAAAGTAAGTTACAAATAATTTAAAAGTTATTTTTAAAAATTTAATAACACGCTTGCAGTTTGTTCTACATATATCTATACATCACTAATTAATAAACAAATTTTTACTATAATTTAAGTAATAAAAAATAAAATAAATAAATTTTCGTATAATTTTTTCGATGTGGACTACAGCTACTTAATCTTATTCTATAAAATCTAGTAAAAAATTACTACAATTAATATTCGGATTAATAAAATAAGATCTGATTTATTCCAAAGAGTAATCATCTTTGACCAAGTCGCTTCCTTTTTCGCCAATCATAATACTAGGTGCATTAGTATTTCCCCGAGTAACAGTGGGCATTATCGAAGCATCAATTACTCTCAAACCTACAATTCCATGTACTTTTAATCTCGAATCAACAACAGCAGTGGGATCTTTTTCTGGTCCCATTTTACATGTTCCCACGGGATGAAAATCGGTGTTAAATTTGCTTTGTAAAAAGCACACCCAATATTTGTAGGTATTAAATTTAAACCTTTGACAAGAAGGCAGTGGTTTGTCGTTAAATATAAATTTATTTTGCCTCATTACTGTCGAATTGAGAATATCAATAGTGAGTCCAATGCCAGCTATTAATTGATCAAGGTCATCTTCTTCAGTGAAATAACCAGGATACAGTAAAGGTGCACCCCGAACAGGATCTGTTACATTCAGAGCAAGATATCCCCTACTTTTTGGTGTCACTAAAATGGGTTTAAAGGCAATTTCATCATCGTCTAATTTATCAAAAGTGTATTGAATATCCGGATAATCATTCTCGACGTATTTTGTTTTGGCGAAACCGGTCAACATTACTGTATTGACAGCACTGAGGGGACCTTTTCGTGTTGCTAGATAAGTGATTAGGTGTTCTAAGCGATTTTCGCAGGTGGGTGGAACTTTTGGTTTGATTTGTCGTTTCGCAGATAGTCCTGGAGCCGAGACATGATCGTGGAGATTTTTACCAACTGGAAGATCCTTTATTACTTTGATTTTATGCTTTCGAAGCTCGTCACTTGGTCCAATTCCAGAGACCATGAGTAATTGTGGTGAATTGACGACACCACCGGATATGATAATTTCCTTTTTTGCGGAAACTTTGTGTGTTTTGCCAGTTTTTAGGGATATGTATTCAATACCTGTGGCTCTGTTTGTTTTTTGATCGATTATAATTTTTGTTGCTAGTGACTGACTTTTGACGAATAAATTCTTTCTCTCGGCTCTAATTGGTCGGATGAAGGCGATATTTGTACTGGATCGAGAATTATTTCCAGCTGTTAATTGCATTATTGCTACTCCCAATTGATCGGCGGCATTTACATCTAGAAGTTTGTAGCCTCTTTCTTGGAATGCATTGATTGCTATTTTTCCTGGTTCTGTTAGATATGGAAATGTCTCGACTGATAGGTATCCGCCTGTTCCGTGGTAATCTGGATTTGCCTCGACAACCTGAAAATTTTAATTTTGTAATAAAATTACACGCCTTGGATTCAGTATTGATAGTATTGAAGTAAATTAAAAATTGAAATCCATTTATAATAATTGTTAAACTCTCTAGATTTAATGTATGATTATAAGTAGTTGTAGAATTACGAATATTTTGAGATTCAATATGGAGACGATATTCTTCACCTGCGAACGCCAAGGTCACCGGTAGATGGCAGGTTAGTTGGTAAAAACAGATTCCTCGCCATCTAGTGATGACCTTGGCGTTCTCAAGTGGAGAAATTAAACTACAATTTTATATCTCAAAAACTTTTTTCGTAGAATCGTATTTTCAAAGCAGAAAGTTTGTATTTTTATTATAACTTACTTTATTGTCCAAATTATTTTCTGACTTTGTGAAATATGGTAAAACTTGTTCGTAACTCCAGCCGGGATTTCCCATTCTTTCCCAATTGTTAAAATCTTCTTTGCTGCCACGAACATAGTACATGCCATTTACTGCGCTTGAACCACCCATTATCTTGAAAAATTTTCAATTTTATTTAAGAAAGTAAATAAATTTATATATTTAATTTAATTAAATATATATATAATCATTTAACAATGATGATTCTATCACTCAGCTCTCAAATAATTATAAATTGAAGTTAACGATCACTCCGAATCAAGTTTATAAATTAATTTAATTTTATAAATTTAATAGCTTATTTTCCAAAATTATTTTAATAATAATTGAATAATACTTTTAACATTAAGCGAAAACTTAGAAATTAAAGTTTATAACAAAACTGAAAAATTCTTTACGTACTTTCCCTCGAGGCCACTTTACTTGTTTATTTCTTCCAATTGCACTTTTCTCTGGTTGCGTTTTATATTTCCAATCAAATTCTGTATCTCCTAAACTACCAGCATAAGCCGGTATAGTTGCTCGTAACGGCTCCTCTTTTCCAGCTTCCAATAAAAGTATCTATTGTTGAAATTTACAAACTTTTATTGTTTCCTTAAATTAAATTTTCGAAACAGTAGGAAAAATTATTATAACAATTAGAACAGTCTGTCTCACAATTTGAATTTAGTGAAAATTACTTATGACTATTAGTACAATAAATAATTATATTAACTATTTTCAATAATAAATTTTGTTTTCTTTTGCAATAATTACTTTCCAATCGTTAATTTCCGAGAGCCGATTTGCAACTACACACCCGGCAGCACCAGCGCCAACAACAATGAAATCGTATGCCTCTGGTTCAGGATTTGTTTGCTTAAAAAAGTAATTTTAATTTTTGAAAAAGCTCGTCGTGAATAGCAATTTTTTTTTATAATTTTCATTCGAAAAATATTAAGAAAAGTAAAATTAGTTCTATAAGGTACAAACCAAACTAAATTTATTATCCGGTGAGTAGCCGAATAGAAAGGAATAAATCATGGTGGAGAGACAAGTGCAAAAATTCGCTGTACATGTTTCCGCAAAAAGTGGTAACAACATTTTTCGATGTGTGATTGATAAATTATAAATTTGAAAATATTTATTTTAATTTCAATATTTATTATTAACCATTTAGAAGCAAAACAACAACAAAACTTTCATAAACAAGTACTAAAATTAATAAAAAATTTAATTTTTAAGTAAAACAATTTTATTAAGTATCAGAATATTTAAAATTATCATACAACAAAATACCTTTTTTGTAAATCAAAAATATTATTCGAAAAACGGTAGATATATGAGAAATTTAAACATCGATTGCAAATATACAAAATGAGTTGCGTTGGGGCGAAATTTTACTTTTTTATTGATGATAATGTCTTATCAAAAATTGTTTTCGTTTCTTAAATGCAATTTTTAGCCTTTTATCTTTTTATTTTATCCCCTTTTAATGTCTCGGGAATGAAATATTTCTGAAGAAGCTTATCTTTGATAATTAAGGTAATAAAACACTGGAAATTAAAGAAAAACAGAAGTCGAAATAAATCATTCACCAGTGCAATAAAAACAAAAATTAGAATTTCAATTTAAAATAAACCAACATTAATCAACTTTGATTTTAGTTTGGACCTTATTTACTTATCTATACTTTTTCTCCAAAAAAAATTAGAGATCATAAAAATATGGCAAATTAACTTCTTTTTTCATACTGTTTCTATTTTTATACAGATTCTTTTAGTTTTTTTTTTTACATAAAGGTTTTATGTAACTTTTTCCTTCCAATCTTCTTTAATCATATCGCTACCCTTTTCGGCAATCATCATCGTAGCCGCATTTGTATTCCCCCTAGGAATGATTGGCATAATCGACGCATCAATAACTCTCAATCCTTTGACTCCGTGAACCCTTAATCTCGTATCAACAACAGCCTCTGAATCGTCTGCTGGACCCATTTTACATGTTCCAACAGGATGAAATACAGTTGATGTGTACTGTTTCATTTGACACAGCCAATATTTATCAGAATTGAATAAAAATTTACTACAAGGTAATTTTTTATCCTTAACAAGTAGAAATTGATTCTTCCTAAAAACTGTTGTATTAAATAAGTTCAATGTCATTCGAACTGCCTGAAGCATTCTGTCGATATCTTGTTTCGCTTCAAAGTAAGAGGGATAAATTAACGGCTCTCCCCACACTGGTTCATCGCTATTGAGACGAATAAATCCTCTACTAACTGGTGTTAATAATACTGTCATTATATTAAATTTGTCATAATAGGAAAATAATTCTCCCGTTCCGCTGAACAGGAGTTGAACATCCGGAGCAGTATCATTAATTAATGTATAGTTCGTTTGCATGAATGTTGTAACACTTGTTACGCCTGTACTTGACAATGGACCATTATGCCCCTCCCAGTAGTGATAAAAATCTTCTAATTTCCCATCACAAGTGGAATTTGTTTCGTTCACCCTGACAGTAATGCCGAAAAAACTAACATGATCCTGAAGATTAAGACCAACTGATAAATTTTTAACCACTGGAATTTCATGTTTTTTGAGTTCTTCACTGAGTCCTATACCGGAAAGCATTAGTAATTTTGGTCCATTTACAGAACCGGCTGAAAGTATAACTTCTTTTTTGACTTTAGCTGTTTTACTCTCCCCAGTGACAATCGAAAAGTACTCGACACCAGTAGTTTTATTTGTCGTAAAATCAATTAAAATTTTATTCACAAGTACCTTCTTTTTTATGAATAAATTGCTTCGTTTGTGTTTAATGGACTGAATAAATGCTTTATTTGCACTTTCTCTGCTTCCATTAACTGATGTTGTTTGAGTAATCATAGAACCTAATTGAGTTTCACCATTTATGTCTGTTTGTTTATATCCAAGTTCCTCGAGTGCTTTGAGAATTATCTTTGCATTTGAATCTAAATATGGAAATTTTTGTACTTTTTGGTAACCACCGCTTTTGTGATATTGAGGATTTTGTTCCAAAATCTAAAAAGTTTTTTATAATTAATTTTTGCTTTTGTATGCGAGGAGAGAAATTATTTTTGTGACTTCTGTTTAGTTAGTAAAATAATAGCTGCTAATTTTTATTGGTTACAATTATTATTTATTTGCTGTAATTGAAATAAGCAAACATTGAAAATGTTATTATCAATCATAATGTGAAGAAATGAGAACCAACTCGCGCATTTATTTAGATAGAATTACATAATAAAATATAATAAATAAATATCACGTATATAAATCCAGATCATACGTGGTAGAATATTTTTTTAATTTGCCTACGTGTAAAATTTCAAAAACAAACAAAAGTTGCTATGGTGATAACACAATTCTTATATTTATGAACATAAAAATATTCCTATTCTGTTACAATTTTACCTTTAAAAAGATACAATCTACTTAAGAAATAGAAGACAAATGTCAACTTTAATTATTACAAATGTAGATCGCTGTTTGATATGGTAAAAGAAATTGGTTGTATTTTTCAAAAATAACAATATTTCCTCTTATCCTTTTTTTTATCGAAAACTTTTCATAAAAAATTGGCAAATTTTCAAACATTAGAGAAAATAAAAAAAACTTAATTTTTAAGAAACACAATTTTTATTATCTTTTAGCATCAAATGACTGATAATTGTGAGTATTGTAGGCCACGTACACGTTTTAGCAAATATAAATAAACGAATTTGTCCTTAAAGAAAGTCATACTAAAAGAAAATATCAAGCATACAACAGCTTTTTGGTAACACTACAAGAATAGAGTCGGTTCCTCTTACAAACGAAACAGTTAATGTTTCGATAATGGATAAAAGAATGATGAAGTTTTTAAAACTGACTTTTTGTTTTGTACTATTCAGTGTAATTATTTTGGGAGTGTCAGGAGGAAGCAATTACACTAAGGGATTAATAAGATATCTAAAACGAAAATCTAAACTCCACCAGGTAATGTTTGTAACTGATGATCAATTTCTTGCAAATGCAGAATCCAATGCTAACGCACAACTTATTCGTGATGTTTCTAAACACTTTCCATCATTGAGCATAAGTTTGCATGACGCACGAAATGATCTGAAAAAATACTTTTCATTACATCTGCAAATTCCTGGAAGAACGACATTGTTTGTTTTTATTGTCAATGGATCTGGAAATGTGTTTCCGAATGAATTAGATGCTGCAATAGAAAAACTAAAATATTTGTCCATGGGTCATTCGTATCCCAAGTGTTTAATCAACTTCTCCAATCGAAAACGGGCTTATTATTACCTGGAGCTGCTAAAAGGACTATGGAAAGAAGACTTCCTAGATATTTCAGTACTGGAAAATTTGATTGAAAATCGAACATGGCAAACAGGGGAAGTTACGACTCTACACCGAATCAATCGTTTTACAGAAAAATATGTAAAACAGGTAGTTCATCCACGAACAAAATGGTTTCCAAACAAACTATTAAATCTCCACGGGAAGCGTATAACATTTTTTGTGCCTGCCTTCAGTAATATAATTAACTCAAGTGTATGGTTTCAAATACAAAGATTCAGAGACTACGTTATGAAATCAATGCATTGTGAAATCGCAATCCTGTTATTAGAGGCAAATACAACGAAAACGTCACTTCTTTATAGAGAAATAGAATTATCGTTAACTGGTGCAGTATTTAAAATCGGGAATAATACTATTGAAAGTAATCCAATGCGTATCCTTTCGTTTGTCACAGTAAAGGCAGTGATTCTAAACGTAAGAAGTAAAACTCGAAGTGTTGAAATCTCTCAGGAATTCACTTACATGTTACTTGCTACAACTGTTGCTATTGCTGCTATTAAAATTGTAGCCTTGCTGTTACAATTTAACAGAAGCATTTGGAACACGTTCAACATCAGTCATATTATAATGAGAATGTCCGTTGTCAACGAACCAAGAAAATCATCAGAGAGAATAGTTTTTGGTATCTTCATGTTAAGTTGCATGGTCTACTCCGGTTACATGTTCTCAGTGATTTTGGACATCAATTGCCGAGAAGCATCTCAAATTACAACTCTTGAAGAACTTGCAAACTCATCATTGACGCCAATGATCGATTATTCCTTAAATTATTCAATGTTAAACAGCTCCCTCGCTCAAGTTCGAAAACTAGCCTCAAAATCTATCACGATTCCTGGTAATGGAACTACATTTAAATGTTTGCGTTATATGCTCAAGAACAGAAATGTTTCTTGTATAATTCAAGATGCTGAAATTGTAGCACTATTGTTAAATGTTAAAAATCAAGAGTTATATTTTAAAATACTGCAAGAGTCTGTCGTTTGCGTGCCCAAATCGTGGATTGCTAAGTATGGTTCGCCATTTATCGATCGTTTGAACGAAATAATTCTGAAAGCCTTTGATCATGGTTTTATTCAAAAATTGCTATTTCCTTTTGAAACACAAACTAAAATTTCATCGCCAGAACTAACTGAAAAAGAAAAATTGCTATTGGTTGTCTTCTACTTGCTGACAATTGGATACACTTTGGCTACGATTGTTCTTCTAGTAGAAATTTTAAGTAATTTTATTTGCAGCAAAGCCAAACAATTTTGGGCAAATTTTTTAAACTTTTTTTAGAAAAAAGCGAAAATTCTGTTTGACAGTCGTCTAAAGAAAACTTTGAAGCTTGCTTTGATGCATATAAGATTATTTAACGAAATTAACCCTGAAAGTAAGTGTCCCAAATAGTCTTGCTTTGCACATGAATATTAAAATGTTTCATTTACATAAAAAATCATTTGACATAGTTTCAATTAGACATAAAAATGACTTGTCACAAATTTCACTTGACACAAATTTCATTTGACTTAAAAATCATTTGCCATAAAACTCATTTCATGTAGAGATCAATTGACATAAAAATATAGACGCGAATTTTAATAATGTCCAATCACAATTATTTGATATTTTATTGGTATCTTTTAAAATTTGCACCGTAATCTTTATGTCAAGTAAACTGACAAATGAATTTTATGCTAAATGATTTTTAAGTCAAATAAATTTTATATCGAATTAAATTTATGAGAAATAAATTTTATGTTGAATGAATTTTATATAAAATGATTTTTAAGTCAAATAAGATTAATATCAAATGAATTTTTATGGTGAATTAAATTTATGTCAAATTAATTTTACGTCATATAAACTTTATGTCAAATCATTTTGATGTCAAATAAAATTTATTTTAAATGAATGATAAGTTTAATGAATTTAATCTCAAAATGAAATATATATCACATTAATTTTTTTTTCAAATGACATTTAGGTTATACGAATTTTACGTCAAATGGATTTTATGACAAAGAAGCACAATAAATAAATTAATAAAATAGGTTTACTGTTAAAAATTATTAACCCAAAAATAAAATTATCAGCAACATATTTTACTAACTAAAAATTATTTTGAAAAAACTTGTAACCACAAATACAAATATAAATAAATACAAATAACCACAAATTTTTTCTCTCGCAGTACATTACCTCTTGATCTCTATTGTCTTCTGATTTTGTAAAATATTTCAATATTTTTTTGAAACTCCATCCAGCATTTCCCAATCTTTCCCAAGAATTATAATCTTCTTGATTTCCTCTCACGTACATCATGTAATTAATTGAACTTGAACCTCCCATGACCTAAGTTTTTATTGTTAAACTTTTCAATTAGGGAATACGTAATGGCTTACTTTTCACTTTTTGTTGTTTTACTTGATCATTTTCGCATTAATTAAAAATTTATCGGAAAAGCTTAATGTATCAACTTTCATTTGAAAAAATCGTTCTATTATCGTTTTCCTTTTTTACTAGAACAGTCTTTTCTCTTTTTATTTACTTTTTATTTATTTACTCTTGTCTTTTTTTCTGTTAGCAAGTCCGTTTTCATGTTAATGAATCAACTTTATTTATTTTTCATAAGTAAACAAAATGAATTTTATTTTTTTTTTATAAGTGGAAATATGTCAATAATTATTGGAAAATATCACTCACTTTACCTCGCGGCCAATTACATCCATTATTTTGTAAACAAGCACTTTTTTGCGGTTGTGTTTTGTAATTCCAATTTAAATACGATTCCTGAAGTAATGGACTAAAAGCGGGAATATTACTGGCTTGTGGTTCATCATCACCAGCTTCCAGTAAAAGTATCTATTATAATTTCAAAGAAAAATAATTTTACTTTATCAGTTTAAAATTTTAATAATACATTCTACTGTAATGACTTGTTTTTATTAATGTCATTTTTTAATTATCTAATCAAGTATAATTTTGAAAAAAAAATTCCTAAAATAAACTTTAATTTTACAAAAATATTTTGCCCACTGAACTTATATTACTCAATTTATCTTTTCTAATAAAATATACATTGCTAAAATTGTTCCTTTTCAATTAAAATTCAATATGTAAAACTTGAATTTTCATTTAATTTCTACTAGCAGTTTTATAAATCCAATAAAGTTCAATTTAAAACTGTAAAAATTGTTTTTCGTCATTTGCAAATTTTTATTTTCCAATAAAAGTCAATTCACATTTTTATTCTTCTATGAAATTAAATTTGTACCTAATTGAAAGTTTAATTTTAAAACTGAATAAATCGTTTCTCTCATTTCTATTTTTGTCAAAACCAAGCTTAATTTTTAAAGTACATAAATTAGTAATAAACAAAAAATTACAATTCTTTTTAAATAAATGGAAATTCATATTATTTTTAATGTGCAAAAAAAGGAAAAGTATTTTTTAGAATTGAAATTTTTCTTTTAATTTTTCAACTGAAAAGATTTTAGAAAAAGTGACCACCTGCTGTATTTGAAAAAAAGTAATTACAGTATTGTTAATAATTTGATTAGAATGTTTTGAGAAATTTTCTTTTTACTTTCCAATTTTCTATTTCTGAAAGACGATTCGCCAAAGTACATCCCGCTGTTCCTGCGCCAATTATAATAAAATCGTATTCTTCAGGTTCTTGTTGAGGGATCTTAAATGATATAAAATTATTTTGTCTACTGTTGTAAATGAATTATTTAATTTTTAAAGTTTTTAATAATTTTCTAGTTAATTTTATCTGATGAATAATTTATTGATATTTTGAAAATTATTTTATGTTATTTTTGTCAATTATTTTTCAAAATAATTGACAAAAAAATTGATTTATAAAATAATTGAAAAATTATTTTTTATAAATTATTTTCCAAAATAAGTAATTTAATTTCTAATTAATAATTTATTATTACCGGATAAAAATTTTCTTCAGCGGGTTCCCACAGAAGGAACGAAGTTATTGATCCATAAATACAAGCACACGACCAGCCACATGATAAAAAGTATTGAAAAAACATTTTTTCTCACTAATTATTTAAATTTGCCGTTCTCAAATTATTATAAATTACCACCAAATATCGTAGGACTAAATTAAACTAATAATATAATTTATACGAACTATTCATCGTTCATCGCACAATTTAAAACATAATTAACAAGTGTCATTATTTATTACTCGACTTTTATTTTAGACAGTGTAAATTTCCTGGTTTTAGTGTCCACAGTGTTAGTGTATACTTTTATCACTCAATCCATCTTCAAACAAGTTTTTTAAATGCCATATTTTTTCATACATATAATTATAACTTTTAAAATAAATGTTCAAACAAAGAAATACAAGCAAATATTTTTATTTATTTAACTTGAAAATTAAAAGTAGAAATTAACATTTTAAGAAAATTTTAAACTAAAAATTTATTTTTTTTTGAACGTTCAGAATTTTTAATTTCAGAAGCAAGTTGGAAAACTTAATTTATTCTTAGAAAAAGTATTAAAAGTTAAGAAACCAAAAGAAATTTTTTAAAACTTTTTGCTTATATACACCCAGAAAAAATATATTAATTCAGAGGCTACTGAACATAGTGCTTGTTTTAAATAAACTTTATTTGTTTCAAATAAAATTTTTGTTTAAAAGAAGTGAATAATTTAGTACATGAGAAAAGAACTTTGTCTAGAACAGTGATAAGTTTCTCTAAAATAACGAAAGTCAAAATTGAAACAATTAAAAATGTTGTTAATATAGAGAAATTTGTACCCGAAAAGATAGAGGTAAAGATTTTTTTGTGTAGACTCTGAAACAAATATTCTTTTATTTAACTGAAATTATATGTGGTTGGAAAAAAATTGTCTTTTGGTGTAATATGCAACAAGTGGGCAAAAATAATTAAACACTTCCTACAGTCTTGGAATTTTTTATTATTTTCACATTCTCGTTCTAATTTTTGTAAGAAATAATTTAATTTTGAATCGAACTCCACCATCCAGTTTGTATCCAATCCTTTTTTATCATATCACTCGCCTTCTCGGCAACCATAATTGTCGGTGCATTTGTATTACCTCTTGGAACAATTGGCATAATCGATGCGTCAATAACCCTTAGGCCTTGAATTCCATAGACCCTTAAATTAGCATCAACAACAGCGCCTGGATCATCAGATGGTCCCATTTTGCACGTACCCACTGGATGATAGAATGTATCCGTATATTGTCGAATAATACAAATCCAATATTCATCAGTATTGTACTCAATTTTATCGCAAGGTGGCATTGCCTTCATCACCAATTGAAACTGATTTTGCGTAAAAGCCGTCGTTCGAAATAACTCGAGACCAATTCGTATTCCTTCAACCATTCGTTTAACATCAATATCCTCCGCGAAGTAGTTGGGCTGAATTATCGGATCGCCCCATATTAAATCGGTAAAATTTAATCTCACAAAACCCTTACTTTTTGGTTGTAAAAGAACAGGAAGAATGGCGAACAGTTCGAAATAAGGTGACACACCAAAATTACCGAATTGAAATTGTATGTCCGGTAATTCACGTCTTTTTTCGTATTTGGTGCGAACAAATGCGGAAACTGAAGTTATGCTTGTCGATGATAGTGGTCCATCATTAGTTGTTAGATAATAAGTCAGATCATTTATTCTCTTTTCACACTTTGGATTATTAACCATATCGGGATTAATTTGGACAAAAAGTCCTTGAAATGAGACATGATCGTGTAAATTATTGCCCACTGGTAGATCTCTAATGACAGGAATATTGTGCTTTTCGAGTTCATCCCTGGGACCAACACCAGAGAGCATTAGTAATTTTGGTGAATTCACAGTGCCCGAGGATACAATGACTTCTTTTCGTGCATAAACAGTGACACTCTTTCCGGTTGGTATGTGTGTGTATTCAACACCTGTAGCTCTTCTTGAGCCTGGATCTATTAAAACTCTTGTTACGTACGATTCACTTTTAACAAATAAGTTTGGTCTACTTTCTCTAATTGGTCGGATGAATGCTCGATTTGTACTGACACGAGAACCATTGATAGATGTTGCTTGCAAATGCGCGACGCCTATTTGATGTTCTCCATTGATGTCTGTCTCATTAAATCCAAGTTCTAAGAATGCTTTGAATAAAATTTTCGTTGGCTGATCCTTGTAATTGAAGCGTTGAACTTGCTGATAACCTCCGGTACTGTGATAATTTGGATTCTGCGCCACAATCTGTAATTTTTTTTGTTTTCGAATAAATAAAATTTAAAGTAATCAAGCATTCGAAGCAGCAAATCAATTTAAAGAAGCCCTTAAAGTTTTCTATTTAATTATCTCCAAAAGTTATAATATAGAAATTGAAAAGTAAAAAACAAAAACCTTCGTTCTTTGAACGTCTCACAATTTTACAGACATAAAATTAAATTTGTTACAATCAGTTTAATATCATAATTGAATGTAAAACTTCAGTACTTGTGGATAATTAAATATTTCTTACGTCGGGATCTCTGTTGTCCTCCGATCTTTTAAAATAGGGCAAAACCTCATTGTAACTCCAACCTAAGTTTCCCATTCTAGCCCAAGAATCATAGTCGTCACGATTTCCTCTAACGTATATCATGTAATTAAGTGTACTGGAACCGCCCATCACCTGTAGAAATTAGATCATAATTTAGTTTTTTAGGAAAAAAATTGGTATTCTTAAAATTCATTAAAATAAAAACAAGAAATACTCGTCCACGAGGCCAGACACATCCTTTGTTTCGAATACATGCAAACTTTGTCGGTTGTGTTCGATAATTCCAATCAATGTCTGTTTGACGGATAGTGAATGCAAATCCTGGAATTTCTGCTAATACAGGTTCTTCTCTTCCTGCTTCCAGTAAAAGTATCTAATCAGTAAAGAATCAAAATTTATTTTCCCCTTTCTTTTTTTATCTTCTGTTTGCTTGTGGCCAAAAAAAAGAAAAAACGGAAAATTTCTTACGTTCCATTCGCGTCTTTCTGATAAACGATTCGCCAATACACAACCAGCGGAACCACCACCCACTATAATAAAATCATATTCCTCCTGATCGGATCTGCTATTCTTGAAAAAAAAATTTAATATTAGTTCTAATATTAGTTCCAACATTTTTGTGCCAAGGTAAAGGTAACTAGGAAGCAAAACATTTGAGCTTATGTTTGTAATGAAAATATATAAAGTGGAACGACTCTCAATAATTAATAGAAACTGATTTTGGTTTTGGACAATTAAACAGAAAGTATGAATTAAGGTAAAAATAACACGAACGTAACCTTAAAGTTATTTGCTTCTTAGATACCTTTTTTCTTAGCTAACTAAATAATTGTAAGCTTTAATTTTATAAAAATAAAGTACTTTACTAAAAAAAAATTTATTCACCTCGTTAAATTGTTGATCTTTGGAAAATCCAAGTAAAAGAGAAACTAATGCTACGTAAAAGACGGAACATGTTAAAGGTGTTTCAAAAAGATTTTGAATCGCCATCGACATTATAAGCGAGAAAAAATAATAAAATCTTATTGTAATGCTTTATAAATTTTGAAAGAAAGTGTTTTTTTTCTTTACAATTTAAGTTATGATAATCAACAACATTATTTAAATTGTAATTTTCAAGTACAAAGTATGAAATTGAAAACACGTGGTATAATAATAACACTATTTTTATTCTCTCTAAATTTAGAAACTTAAATAGTTTAAATGTTTTAAATGCATTTTCACTTGATGACGAAGGTGATCATTTTTTTTCATTTCGATGAGAATGCAAAATATGCAACTGTTGTTAATTGCATATTCATTTAATACACATTTAGCATATCTCGGAATATTCATATTTTATTTGAAAAAAAAAATAGATGGTGACTTTTAATTTTCAATATTTATGTATATTATCGTTGGATACTTTTGTACATATTGCTGTTCTATTTTGACGATTAGGATTTTTTTTCTGGAATTTAAATAGGAGGATTCTTGTTAACTTGTAACGATTTTTGCTTTTACGAAATAATTTTCGTTTATTTAATATTTATTCAATATACGGGCATTAAAATGTTCCTCTTTTTATAGTTTAATAAATTGAATTTATTTAATGAAATAATATTTTTTATTTACCATAACAAAAGTTGTTAAATACATTAAATTTGAAATTTTGTTAATTTCAGGGATCACAGTTGGCCCTTTTTTATTATTTCTTAGAGTCTTTAAATTTAGAAAGTTTTTCATTTAATGTTACAAATACAAAATAACTTTTACTTCTAAGAAAAATCCTGATAAAATCTTGATATCACTTTTAACATTAATTTAGGAATCAATTTTGGTAACAATCTTGGTATCACTTTTGGTATCAATTGAGGTATTAATTTGGTAACAATTAAGCTACAAATTACAGTAAAAATCCTGATACCAATAATTCCTATTTATTGAACCCAATCTTCTTTAATCATATCACTTCCCTTCTCAGCAATCATAATCGTTGGTGCATTAGTATTTCCTCGTGCAATTAACGGCATAATTGAAGCATCAATAACTCTCAGACCATTAATTCCATAAACTCGCAATCTTGAATCAACCACAGCATCTTTGTCCTTCTTTGGACCCATTTTACACGTTCCCACTGGATGATATTCCGTATAGGAGAATTCCCTTATTACACATTCCCAAAACATATCACTGTTAAATTCATATTTATTGCAGATCACCAATGGAACATCATTAAGTCTAAAATTATAATCCTTAAAAATTGTAGTATTAAATACTCGTATTACTTTACGAAAGCCATCAATCATTCGTCTCATGTCCGTACCGGCGGAAAAGTATTTTGGATATATTTCCGGTGCTCCCCAAATTGGATCGGTGCTATTCAATTGAATAAATCCACGACTATCTGGTGACAGTAGGCAAACTATGACCCCAATTTTCTCGTAATATATCGATAGTGAATTATCACCAATAAATATAAGTTGAATGTCTGGAATCTCTGGATTTTGTTCGTATTTGGTTTGTAAAAGTACGGTTACTGCTGATATTCCTGTTGTGGAAAGTGGACCATGTTTTTTATTGGTGTAAGTATTTAGATCTTGTATTTTTTCCTGACAGTTGGTATTGGAGGTGGATTTATTACCAGGAATGATTTGAATGAAATAATTTGTTACATGATCTTGTAAATTGAGACCAACAGATAGATTTTTAATGAGAGGGATATGATGTTTTTTAAGTTCCTCTGGTGGTCCAATGCCGGATAGGAGAAGTAATTTAGGAGATTCGATTGCACCTGCAGAAACGATAACTTCTTTTCTAGCGTATACTGTTCTTGATTCACCAGTAATTGTCGATGTGTATTCTACGCCATATGCTCTTTTCGTTTCGAAATCGATTATAATTTTTGTCACGTAAACTTGTGTTTTGATGAATAGATTTTTTCTCACATTTCTTATTGGTCGGATGAATGCTACGTTCGTACTCATGCGAGATCCATTTTTTGATGTTGTTTGCGTGATCATGGTTCCTATTTGTGTTTTTCCGTTGACATCGGTTTGTTCGTAGCCCAATTGTTCGAATGCTTTTGTAAGAATTTTGACATTTGGGTCTAAATACGGAAATCTTTCCACGTTTAAGTATCCTCCAGTTGCATGATATTCGGGATTATTTCTTAAAATCTGAATAAAATGATAGATTTTTTTTTGCATTTTTGATGTCCAGAGTGAAAATCGAGCATGTTGAATTTGTCGAAAGGGCTATAGTCGCTATTAAGAGACTATCGACCTAAGGGGACAAATACAATTCACTAGATTTTTACTAAGGACGGCAGATTTATTTTTATTTCTATTTTGTACGCAGTAGAGGAATATTAAAATTCTTTACGTACTTCCTCATCTGCATTATTTTCTGATTTCTTGAAGTAGGGCAATACATCATTATAACTCCAACCTGGATTTCCTATTTTGTCCCAACTATTAAAATCCTCTCGACTACCTCTTACATACATCATTAAATTTAAAGCGCTCGAGCCTCCCATTACCTGTTTAGGAGTATTTGGTTTAATAAAATAAAATGAGAACAAAATAAGGCAAACTTTGTTTCTGTAATATCAATTTCTAATTAGAAATTAAAATAGAAAAAAAAAGGATTTTTGTTGAACAAAAATAAATTTCGTTTTTGTAAAATTACTTTTCCCCTGGGCCAAAAAACACAAGTTTCTCCACAAAAAGAAGAGTACTGATCAAGTTTTGGATGATAAGTCCAATCAAATTTTGTTTTTTGAAGCATACAGTGTAAGCCTGGTACTTCTGCAGCAAGGGGCTCTTCTGTTCCTGCTTCCAGTAAAAGTGACTAGATAACAAATTACCAAATTAGATAAATTTAGCCAACAAGATGTCAACAAAGTTTTGCAGCAAAATATTTTTTCCAAAAAGAAAAATTATATTAAAACTATTTTCTAGAATCGATTTCTTTTTGTTTAGAACAATGTTTTTATATGATTTAGAAAAGTTTTTATATGATTAATATGGTAAAAAAATTTTAACAGTTTTCCAAAGTTCTTCTTAATTAAAAATACTGTTTTATAATTATGATGAAGTAATGAGAGTTACGGTCCATTCTTCATGCTCTGTCAGTCGATTGGCAACAACACAGCCAGCGGATCCAGCTCCAACTATTATGAAATCATATTCGTCAGGTTCACTTTTTATTTGCTGAAAAATATTTTTCGGATAATAAAACAACTGTAATTAATGAATTATTAAAACAAATAGAATAAAAGTATCGATGGGAAAATATTTGATAAATATGCGCACGTTTTTACTGGTGTCGTCATTATCTTTTGATGTATTCATTAAAAACGATATCGATGTTATATAAATTATAAAGCAGTGAAAAGATGTTTGTGAAAATAAACTGCTATACATTCTTGTACTGTACAACTAGACACAAATTTTTAATTTTCAAAAAACTCCAAAATTTGTTCTTACAATTCTCAATTATTTTAGACCAAGCAATATTTTTTTTCTATAGAACAAAGACATTGAGGAAGAATAAACTGTTTCTAAATAATAAAGAATTGTCGTAATGCTCCTTCTAGTGATAATAATGGAAATGGAATTAAAAAAAATGTACATTCAATTATTTCTAATAGACAAAAAACTAATAATTCGAAAAATAATTTTACATTCGGTTTTACATATTTTGAGACAGTATTTACATTGTTTTAGCTTAAACTACTTTTTTAATGAGAAGTCAAAGTAGATGCAACAATTTTTTCATTGCAGCTCTCGAAAATCTTCGAAAGCTTTCCAAAATTGCTTCGACATTTGCTTAAAGTCTTGGCACAAAACAGGAAATTTGGATTTATTAAATACTATTCCAATCTTCTTTAATCATATCACTTCCTTTCTCAGCGATCATAATTGTTGGTGCATTAGTATTTCCATGGGTAATAATAGGCATAATTGACGCATCAATTACTCTCAGGCCATTAATTCCATAAACTCGCAATCGCGAATCAACCACAGCATCTTTGTCCTCCTTTGGACCCATTTTACACGTTCCCACTGGATGATATTCCGTAGTTGTGTAGTATCTCAGAGAACAATTCCAATAGTCATCGGTATTAAATTTAAAACGATTGCAAGGTGGATCGGTAATTTTCTTCATTCGAATGTTATTATTTCTAAAAGCAGTTGTATTAAAGAGACGAATAATCATACGATAGCTGCTAATTGTTCTTTTAATGTCCGTATCTTGTGAAAAATATCTAGGAATTATCTCTGGTGGGCCCCAAATTGGATTCGTGTGATTTAATCTTACGAATCCTCTACTTTGTGGTTGTAGGATGTAAGGCATTATTGTGAATTCATTGTAGTAGGCTGTAATAATACTTAGTGGCATAAAAACTACTTGTACATCGGGAATATTTGATGACTGATTGTTTGGTGCTTGAATGTTTGGCGACTGAATATTTGCTGACTGAATGTTTGGAGACTGAATATTTGCTTCTTCTTCATTTTGAAGTCGAAAGAATGCTGTCAGTGAGGAAACACCCATTGACGAAAGTGGACCACTCTGATTTTGAGAATACTCCACTAGATCGTTTAGTTTTGTCCGACAATCAGGATTATAGGCCAGATTTTCGTCTAATGTGGCAATAATATTTGTACATGAGACATGTTCCTGTAGATTATGTCCTACGGATAAATTCTCAACAACATTGATTCCATACTTTTCGAGTTCGTCCTTGGGACCTATTCCGGAGAGCATTAGTAATTTTGGTGATTCAATGGTACCGGCTGAAATGATTACTTCCTTTCTAGCAAAGACACGTTTTGAAGTATTTGTGGTTGGGGACATGTATTTTACGCCAAATGCTCTTTTCGTTTTGGAGTCAATCAAAATTTTCGTCACGTACGCTTGTGTTTTGATGAACAAATTCTTTCTCATTTTTCGAATTGGTCTGATGAATGCTCTATTACTGCTCATACGAATTCCATTTCTGGTTGTCGTTTGTAAAATCATGGAACCCAGCTGATTTTTTCCATTTACATCCGTTGAATTACAACCTAGCTCATGAAATGCACTGGATAGAATTTTTGTTGCATTGTCCACATGTCGCATTCGTTCTACTCGTAGATAGCCTCCAGTTCCATGATATTCTGGACTTGATCTAAGAATCTGAAAATTAAATTATTAAAAGGGGAAAAGGGTAGAGAAAATAGTTTGATTTTGACAACAGAACGTTGGTGTTTTTAGTTAGTAGTTGGTATTCAATCAATAAAAATGTTATTGTCTCAACAAAAATTTTTAGTTGCTTAAATACCAACAGAAACGATTTCTTTGGTTGGTATTTAAGAAACAATAATTTTATTGTCAAACAGCAAAATGTTTTTAGTTCCTTAAGTACCAACCAAACGGTTTGTTAAAACCAAACTCTTTTCTCAGTGCATTATTATTATTAGCGGTAAATAACAGCAGCAGGTAGATAATTGTAAACAAAAGTAGATAATACTACTACTACTTACATCATTATCTCTATTGTCCTCGGATTTTTTAAAATAGGGTAACACATCTTTGTAGCTCCATCCAATATTTCCCATTCTTTCCCAATTATTGTAATCTTCCTGATTACCCCGAACGTAAAGCATAAAATTGAAAGCACCAGATCCTCCCATTACCTGGACAAACAAATATTGTTATTAATTTATTGAATGCATAATTAAAGCTATTTTTGAATCCATATACTTTTCCGTGCTCGAAAGAACATCCGTTTTGTGATAAACATGTAGTGTTATCTGGTTGAGTGTGATGATTCCAATCGTAAAATGTCCTCTCTGTAATCAATGCAAAACTGGGCACATCTGTAATTAAGGGTTCCTCTTTTCCAGCCTCTAATAGAAGTACCTGTAAAAATTTCGGAGGGAAACTGTATTTTTTGAAACTGCAAATTTTCTATCACTGTTTTTCTGAGGATATTTAAAATTGAAACAAGAAACTTATCAAAATTGTTGCAATGCAATTTTTTTGTATTTTCTGTCTCAATTCGATATTTTTAGAAAAATTGTGGTAAGTAATGCTAACAAATTTTTTTTTTGAAATAAGATTTACAATTTAATAATTACCGTCCATTTGCTGTTTTCTGTTAGACGATTTGCAATCACACAACCAGCAGATCCTGCTCCAACTATTATGAAATCGTACTCATTCGTCTCATTATGCTTTATTTGCTGGTGAATAAATTTTTTAAAATTTTTAGGAATGAATTTGGAATTTTTTGAAAGTTTAAAAAATAAATTTAAAATTGTTTGAAACTTTAGAAATAAATTTGGAATTGTTGGGAACTTCAGAAATAAATTTATAATTGTTTGAAACTTTAGAAATGAATTTGAAATTGTTATAGGAACTTTAGAGATAAATTTAGAATTATCTGAAACTTTAGAAGCGAATTTGGAAGTGTTGGGAACTTTAGAAATAAATTTAGAATTGTTTGAAATTTTACAATTGAATATAGTATTTATTTGTTGGTAGTGCAGTATTATGTAATTATATTGTATAAAATAATAATAAATAATACAATATTTAAAATCTCTAACAATAAATATATACCTGATCGTTCTGATTATATGCATTGTCCGGTGATACTCCGAATAACAGTGCTAATGTCGATACGTACGAAACAGCACAAAGGACAGGTGATGTAGATAATTTTGAAAGTGCATTTGTAAGAATTTGCAGCATATTTAGATTGAGCTAACTGTGAATTCTTTTTCACGCTTATTCATCCACAAACTTTAAAATTTTCAAATTGTACTGACAACTATTTAACTATATTTTTAATTTTTATGAAGAAAAGCGCTACAAACATAAAATAAATTACATCGATTGTAGAATAAAATATATACGTCCAAATACTAGCGATGCAAGTTTATTACTGATATGACACTGTATAAACAATTGAATTCATTTTATGAAACTGTTACAAGTTTTATTATTTTTCTTTAAAAAATTAGAAGCACTTAGCATGGAAAAAATGTTTTTAAACAAAGTAAACTTTTTTTCGGGATTCTGATAATAATTGAATATTGAACTGAAAATGATTGAATTTTGAGAAGCTGTCAATTAAAATTTCTGACGATAGTAATATTTGAAAAGACAAAAGTTTCAAAAAATATTTCAATTATCAAAGAATAAAATTCGAATAAAATTTTATTTAAAAAATTAAGTTTTTGAAGAATATTTCTTAAAAATTTGGAAAATAATTGAATTTAATGAAGTGTCAGAATTGTTGGATTTTTTTTCTTTTGATTATCAGGAAAAGAGTCAATATTCTGTCTGGAAATGAGGGAAGAGTTGAAATAATTTTTTGGGACAATCCTGTTGGAAAAAAATTCTTATTTACTTGAAATACATTTGTATTTTGTTAAATTTTTATTAACTTTGAATAACATTTTAATAATTTTCATTTTCATTTACATTCTAATGTATTTTTAATAACTTTAATAAAGTTTTAGAACTAATAAATTTTATCAAGTTTTTAATAAATTTCAATAACATTAATGAATTTGTATCAAGTTTTGAATAGATTTCAATAACATTAATAACTTTTATCAGATTTTTAATAGATTTCAATAATATTAATAAATTTTATTAAGTTTTTAATAAATTTCAATAACATTAATAAATTTGTATCAAGTTGTTAATAAATTTTAATAACTTGAATAAATTTTATCAAGTTTCTAATGAATGCCACTAATTTGAATAAATTTTAAGTAGCACATAAATTAGGGCCAATCTTGTTTAATCATATCACTAGCCTTTTCGCCAATCATTATAACCGGTGCCATTGTACTTCCCCTAGGTATTACAGGTATAATTGAAGCGTCAGCGACTCTTAAATTTTTAATTCCATGAACACGTAATCGCGGATCAACAACCGCTTCAGTATCCTCTCGTGGACCCATTTTACACGTTCCAACCTGTTCATTAACTAAAAAGGAAAATTTTCTAATCACACAATTCCAATAATCATCAGTATTGTACTCGTGCATATGACAACCTGGCAATGGTTTATTTATAAGTGTAAAATTATTCTCCCTAAACACTGTGGTATTGAATATCCTTATCGCCATATATGTCGCTTCCCTCAATGTATCAACATCAGCGTCCGCCAAACATTTATGATTAATTTCCGGATTTCCCAATATTGGATTCAATTTATTGAGTCTAACAAATCCTCTGGTTTTCGGTGCGAGAATTGCGGGTATTATTCCAAACATATTGTAAT
The DNA here is from genome assembly GCA_032872505.1 of Leptopilina syphax. NCBI lineage: Eukaryota > Metazoa > Arthropoda > Insecta > Hymenoptera > Figitidae > Leptopilina > Leptopilina syphax. The sequence continues at coordinate 16,209,199 of CM065477.1, forward strand.
AGGGTAGAATTGGACTGAAACCACCGGTAAATAGTTGAATATCGGGAACGCCTGTTCTATTCTCTTGCGTTGTTTGAAAAAAACCTGTCGCCGATATTGGCCCAACTGATGCCAATGGTCCTCTATGTTGATCGTAGAAATCATTTAAATCATTCATATTTCGTTCGCAGCTGGGAAAAAATGAGAAACCTTCACCTGTACTGCCTACTAAACCTAGAGCACCCATATGATCGTGTAAATTGTGACCAACTGATAGATTTTTTAAAATTGGAATTGCATGGAGAAAGAGTTCTTTTATGGGTCCAATGCCGGAGAGCATTAATAATTTTGGTGATTCTATTGAACCGGCTGAAATGATTACTTCCTTTTTTGCCAGTGCTATTTTAGTGTCGCCCGTTAATGTTGATGTGTACTGAACACCGTAGGCAATTTTTGTTATTGGTTCGATTAAAATTTTCGTCACGTACACTTGATTTTTGATGAATAAATTACTTCTTCGTCTTATTGGTCTAATGAATGCTCTATTTGTGCTCATTCGGGATCCATTTCTCGTTGTTGATTGAGCAAGCATTGAACCAATTTGGTTTTCACCGTTAATATCGGTTGGTCTTAATCCAAATTCTTGGTATGCTCGAAGGATTATGTTGGTTCTTGGATCCACGTGTTGGAAACGTTCGACTGTTAAGTAACCACCGGTTCCATGGTACATTGAACCACCTTGTAAAATCTGGAAATTAGAATAATTACTTCACCTTTTCATTTATTTTTTTATTTTCTATTTTTATTGCATATTTTATTTTTACTGTTATTTAATATTCTTTATATGTAACGTGCTCCCAAGAAAGGTACCTAATAAGTAAACAATTTCAGGTTATGTTTATAATTTTTTGAGTAAAAATAAAGAGAATCAATTATTATTAAAAATTATTAAACTTCCAGTCTACATTACATGAAAAATATGTAATTAAAGATGGTTTCAAATTAAAACAATTAAAAAAAGAATTTTTAATTAAGATAAATGTATAACGCAAGTATAACTTTAAAATGATTTATTTCTTAAGTACCTCTTTTTGGGGAGCGAGTCAAATTTATTTATATTTTATTAAATTATTAAATTAAATATATTTATTTTTTATTGCATTATATATTTATTGAAAATAAAAATTTATTTAAATATGATCCACAAGTTTCTAAACGTTCAAATAGAGAAAATATTATTTTTTTACAAACACTGACAAAAATTTTTTTTATTTAAATAATCGATTACTTGTCTATTGACAAATAAATATGAATCAAATAATTTTTATTTTAATGAAATGAATTGTATTTGCACTGGAAATTTTAGCATTTGAACTTCGATAAAGTTCACAACGTTTATAATAATTAACGATTTAGAAGAAAAAAAAACCTATTCGAAGCAAATTTTTATAAGTACAAAGTAACAAATATAAAATAACTGTATAAATAATAAATAACTAATTTTCTTATAATTACTTTCAATTCATATTTTGCTATCTTTTACTAATAAACAGTTATATTTTATTAATTAGTTATTTTTTACTTAATTTTAGTCAGTCACTAATTTAAATTGGTAAACATTTTTACTAATTTAAATCAGTGACAGATTTTTTATTTTTGAATTAGTAAGTTTTACTAATAAATAAGTAGAAATTACCATTTATTAGTAGAATTTACTAATTTAAAAGCAAAAAGTCAGTCACTAATTTAGTAAACACGTTTGCTAATTAAAATTTAGAGAGTAAATTAATAAAATCCTCTCAACACATCAATGTTAATTTTTTTACATAAATTATTCAAATTTTCCTCGAAAATTACAATCAGCTATTAAAAATTCTTATTTTTAGAATAAATTTTACTATTATTGAAGTATCTAAATTTTTCGAATTTTTATAGAAAAAAATTGTCTTTGAAAATTGTAAAAGTTATTCTGCAAATAACAATTTGTAATATTATATTTTACTGTTTTCGAAGGAAATATTTTCAAGTCTCAAGTTAATTTTACTAATTTTTCTTATGAAATTTACTTTGTATTTAATAAAATTCTTGGAATTTTAAAACAAAAGTAGCATTGCAATAAAAATTTAGTTTAAAAATTTTAAGAAAGGTACAGACTACGGAAAAAGATAAACAAAAATATTATTGATTACCTAACAAAAAATTTAACAAAAAAAAATAATTTGTTTAAAAAAAACTGTAGTTAAGAGAAAAAGTAAAAAAAAAAGTATTTAAAATAAATCTTACCGGCTGCAATGCAATAATTTTTTTTTAATTTGGAAAATTCCCCTGTTTTAAAACTGAATTCTCTTTTTGAAATGTAAAATCCCCTTTTTTACGTAATATTACATGGAAAAATGTAATAAAAAACTTTATTATTTTAATTTTTTCGTACGTGAAAGAGTATTATTGCGTAATAAAATTTATAATTTAAAGAAATAAATCTTTCTTTTGAATGTTTAGAACTTTAGAAACATACTAAAATTTTATTCAAAGGGAAGAAACGAAAAAACAATAAATAAATAAAAAAACTTAAAAATCTGAGTGAAATTGTTGAGTTTAAAAAAAGTAAAAAAAAATTGATTTAATTTTGTGTTTTTTATTAGTCAATTGAAATTAGTGAATTATCTGTATACAAAAAATCAAATGAATAAACTAGTGGCAAATTAGAGATAATTTTATTCTCCCAGTAATGAATTATTCTCGTTTTGAATAACTTACGTCCTGATCTCTGTTATCTTCTGATTTCATAAAGTAGGGTAACACATCGTTGTAACTCCAACCAGTATTTCCCATTCGTTCCCAATTATTATAATCTTCACGATTTCCCCTTACGTATAGCATATAATTTATCGAAGTTGTTCCTCCCATTACCTGGAAAAAAGTATTATCAACGAATAAATTTTTAATTCGCATTTTCTGACAGAAATAATTGAAAAATACTTTTTTAATAAAAAATTTACGAAAGACGAAATTTTAAATTCGTATCTTTTAATGGTAAATATCAATTTGAGTAATTAATTACTTATTTAAAAATAGTTATGAAATTATTTTTATTAAATTATCAAAGAAATTTTTTCTTCTTTTTTTAGAAAAAATTATCAATTTTTAGTTTTTAATTTGCTTTTGATTAAATTACCAAAGAGAAAATATTTACTTTTCCATTTAAAAACAGTAATAAAAGATTCAATTTTGAATTCTTTTTTTTTAATTGTCAAAGATTGAATTTTGAATTCGTTTTATTTTAAATTATCAGAGATTGAATTTTAAATTCGTTATTTTTAATTGTCGATTATTAAATTTTAATTTCGTTGTTTTCATTATCAAAGATTTAATTTTTAATTCCTGATTTGATGATAAATTATTCATTAACAATTACTTTTCCACCTCTCAATGGGACAAAACCTCGTAGATTGCATGCATTATTTTCCGGACGAGTTTGATATTTCCAATCGTAAGGCGTACCGGTAAATAATTCAGTAAACGCCGGTATTGCCGTTAATAGTGGTTCCTCTTTTCCTGCTTCCAATAAAAGAACCTAAAAATTATCGAATTTAGTAAATAAATTTTCAACATTGGTTATTAATTATATATTTACGTTCCAATTGCCGTTCTCTGTCAGTCGATTTGCAATCACGCTTCCTGCTGTTCCAGCACCAATTACTATGAAATCATACTCTTTTGGTTCCTTGCGAAAAATCTGTGGAAAAACAGATTTTTTTGTAAAATCTCAATATTTATTTAATAAATACATAAAATTTGAAAATATTTATTTTTAAAATTAAAAGAATTGAAATAAAAAAATTAAATTAAAAAAATTAAATTAAACATAAAATGTTAAAGAAGAGGGAAAATTTTCTCCTACCTCTGGATAATTGTTATCTTCTGATACTCCAAATAACAGTGATAACGAAGTCAGAGTAAATATAGTACAAGGAAGAGATGTTTGAGATAGTAAGAATTTTAGTAACATAATTAATGCAATTTAATTTACTCAATATAGTAAAAAATGATTAATTTACAACCTTCCTATTGTGCTCTTTTTTATTCTCTATCTACTCTTTATTCTATTCTCTATTCGTATTCGAATATACGTTGAAAAACGTAAATTACAAAAATTTGTTTTTCATAAGAGCTGATAAACGAATATGACAAATTTTAACCACCTTATTAGAATTTTAAATATAAAATTTTAAATTTGAATTATAAATTTATGTTTTAACAATAGAATTAAAATTGCTATTCGCTTCTATAAATCTAAAATTGAGATTAAAATTTATATTGTTTTTTGGTCTGAAAAATTAAAATTAGAACCATGTACTTCATTCTACTTCATTTCGTTTATGAGCGAATTTTCATGCCATCTAGGCGGCAATTTAATAAACTGTATTGGCGCGAATTTCAAAAAAGTAAAAATTTGATTAATAATATATTAAATAAATTAGTAATAGTACATTAATAAATTAATAATATATAATCAATTAATTAATAATATATACTTAATTAATTAATAATCAGGGAAAAGTCAGGGATTTTTATTAAAAGTACTGGAAAAAATTAAATGTTAAGAATTCATAAGAAAACTCTGAATTTTTGTGTTTTTGCTTGTCCCATAAACTATAAAATTACCACGAATTCTAAAAAAAACCTTAAATTTTTTCTATTTCTGACAATAATTTATTTTAAATATCTTAATTTTATTGAAGAACTGCCATAAAGTTATTACTTATAAATCATTAAATGAAGTATTTTTATGAAAAACTTTTAATTTCAATTCTGTTGAAATTAGTTTCAATTTTAAAAATTTTAACGCAATTATTTGAAAGAATTTAACTATCTTAATAAACATTGAAATTCTTTACAGAAATTCAATTATTTTCAAAATTTTTTTAAAAATTCTCGTCAACATTTTAATTATTTTTATAAATAGCAAAATTCTTCGCCGAAATTCAATTATATTCAAGAATTTTTATAATATTCATTGTAAAATTCAATTATTTTCATAAATAACAATATTCATCAGAAGCATTCAATTATTTTCAAAATTAATAAAATTATTCGCAAAAATTCAATTATTTTCCAAGAATCCAAAAAAAAAATGTCATTATTTCAATTATCTTTATAATTGAATATTGCAAAATTCTTCGACAAAATTCAATTATTTTCATAAATAATAGTATATTCATCACAAGAATTCAATTATTCTTTAAAGTAATAACATTCAACGATTTTCAAAAATTTTAATAAAATTCATAGCAAAATTTCAATTATTTTCAAAAAATTTTCTTAACTCAATAATTTGTATTTCTATTATTTTAATAAAATTTCCCAAAAGTAGGGAGATTTAACTTTCGAGAAGTAACTAATAATTGCAATTTTTAGAAATAATTGAATTTTGTAATAGTTTCAAATTAAAATCTTTGAAAATTTGAATTTTTCATACTTTTAATTAAAAATTGTATGGGACTAACTTTTTTCAAAAAGTTTAATCGCAATTTTTTAAAATTATTTCAAGTTTTTATTTTCTAATGTATATTTAATTGAAGAATTTTCGAATAATCAAAATTTGGTAAAACTGAATTGTAGACAAATGAATTTGAAAATTCTCAAAAGAACTTTATCATAAATTATTAGAATTTTTTTTTAAATTTTAGAAAATAATAATTGAATTCAAACTATGAAAATAATTTTTAAGAAGTTACAGATATTGCAGAAAAAATGAATATTTTCTGTTTACTTTTTTCCCCGGATATTTTTAAATTTAGAAAACTGTCAATCTGATATAATATGACAATCATTATGATTGTCTATGACTATCACAAAAATCATTGAATAGATTTTGATATTCGAAATATATTTACCTCGTTGAACTTATCGTCCTGTGAAAACCCTATATCTATATATATATATAACAGAGAGATAGCACTGTCAAGTGTGTAGGATGCAAGAGATGCTTCAGATAATTTTGATATACTATGAGTGACATATAAATATCAAATTCAAAAAGAAAAATACTATTTTAGATGAAAAATTTAAAATTGCTTTTTTTTATTACTTGTAAATAATATACAAAAAATTTTTTTTATGTTTTTAATAAAAAAATTTTCATTTGCTTCTATATTTATTTAATATTTGTTTATTGTGAATATTTTTTCAATTAGTTTACACATTCTTCGCAAGTGATTTTTACTTGCCTATTAATAATAATTAAACAAAATTATTTTTTGTTAAATATTTTATTTTCTCAATTTTATAAATTTTATTTTCTTTTTACAATTTTTTCTATTATACATTAGTCGAATTTTGTAAATTTGAATATTCTATCAATATTTAATATAATATATTTAATTACACAGTTATTAATAAATATATTCTATTTAATATTTGATATTGAGATTTAATACTGTCAATACATTTGTGAATTTCAAATTGACTATATTAAAAAATACCGTTTACTCTTCGGAAAATTGTGCAACGTCATTCTGTTTTTAATATTTATTTCCATTTTTTTTCTTGATAAATTAAATTGCATACGTCATATTTTATTGTTTGACGTCAAATCTATTTTATTTTGCCTTGTTAAAATTTATTTCTGTCGCTATTAAGGTTTGTCAGTTTTCATTAGTGGTCGAAATATAGGAACCTAGAAAATTATACATAAAAATAATGTCAATCACTGGTAAAATTCTATATAAACTGTTCTGTAAATTGTGATATAAAAAAACGTGAATAAAAATCGTGTTTGCAATTTTGATTTTAATTTTTGAACTTGATTTCTAATTTGATTTTAATTTATCGACAATTTAAAAATCAACAATTTTCCACTTAATTCTCAATCGTACTTTTCATTTATAATTAATAACAATGTATTTACATTTTTACACTTTTATTAATTATGAATTTAATTTTCTTCACAAAATAATTAATGAATTAGTAAAAATTTAATTTTTAGAATGTAAAAAAATTGATAATTGTGAATAATAGAAATTTTAATAATTAAATAATTAGTAAACTTATGAAATTAAGAAAAAAAAAATACCTGATCACTGTTTTAACCAGTAACTTTAGGTAAATTTAGACGAGGTAAAAGAGACGGTGCAGCAGTTGTTGTAGTACCGGATGAAGTACTGTTTAAATTTATACCCAAATTTTCTAAATAACTCTGTAAACTTTGAAGCACTGGCAAAAGGCTTTGAAGCAATTGAGTAAGCGGCTCCATAATTCCCGGTATATCTAGAATAATACAAAAAGTAAATAATTCAGTATTATTTAATTAAAAAGACAAGAAATTTTTTTTTAATTTTTTTACTTTTTAAAATAGTAATTAGAAGAAATAAGACAAGATTAAGGAGCGCCATTATTATCATATTTTTTTCAGAGTACGAGAACTGAACACCTTTTATATTCCTTTGCGAATGCTAAGAAATTCATTATTATCACATTAAAATATGTGAATTGTGAATGACTGCAATTCCTTTTTATTTTGCATAATATCGATAACATATATTATGAAGAAAAAAATATAAGTCACCTAAATTTTAAAAATAGATTTCTTTTTTTTTTCTTTCTTAATATTATTCTTGTTACTTTTTTTTGGTTTTCTTTTTCGAAGAGAGGAAAAATTCGATTTTTTTCCTTATTATTCAATTCGACTTTTTTTTTGTCCTCCCATACGTACACATAATTGTGATTTTTCTGAACAATAATTATTTTAAATAATAATATTAAAAATAATAATATTTATTATTATAACAATTATTATTATTATAAATTATTATTATAATTATAATTATTATTACTATTAATAATAATAATAATAATAATAATAATAATAATAATAATAATAATAATAATAATAATCATAATAATCATAATAATAATAATAATAATAATTTCTTACTGTATGTTTATTTATGATTTTTTATTATCAATCATGATAATATGAAATATGTTAAATTTTTTAAATGATATTTATTCACTATCATTATTAATTATACAATCATTTTCCGGATATTCGTTTGTATTAATATAAATAAACATTTTATATGTAAAAAAAATGCAAAAAAAAAATGTTAAACTTAACATAATGAAAGAAAACAACAAACTATTGTGATATTTTCAAAATTATTTTGAAAATTATAACGACAATTATTATAATTATAACATTAATAATAATTACAACATTAATAATAATTACAAAAAGAGAACTTTAATTCCACGAGCAAAATTATTATTATACTTTAATAAAAAAAATTGAGTAAAATTAAATTAATTTTAAAATTAAAAAACTTTTTTCTTAATTAATTTTAAAAATAGAATTTAGTTTAGGAAAAGATTGTGCAGGTTATAATAATATTTGCAGAAATAATTTTATGATTTATTTTATTATACATGAGTTCCAATATTAATCGGGTGGGTGTAATTTTAAATTCACATTTTTAATAATTACTACAGAGTAATATGATAGAATTTTTTTTTAAATAACTGTTTGAATTCCTTTGCGGAGACAAAATCTTTCTGTGAATATAAATAATTATTAACATACTTAAAAATTTTCTTGGATGAAAATGAAAAAGTAAATTTTCTTTAAAAAGAAAAAATAAAAATAATTTTATTTTGTTTTTAAAATTTATGAGCAGTAGAATATGTAATAAAAATAATTATTTTAAATTTACCTTCTATCCATTTTGAATGCCTAAAATTTGACCAATACTAGGACTACTTCTTAATGATCGAACAACAGGAGCGATATTTTGAAGTAATCTAATTATATCATCAATATGATCTAAAATAACTGAAATAATAGAAAGAAACAACAAAATTTTTAGTATTTCTCTGGAAAATTCTTCTTTTTTTATTACATTTCCTTTCAATTTTTGTTACGTACATTTTAATATAAAGGTGATTAAAAGAATCAGTAGTCCAAAAGCAGAAGACATATTGGCAAATAATAGAAAAAAAAATTTGCGACTGTCCTTTATATTATCTTTCACATTTTTTAAAAGTCACATAGATATTATATGAAAATTATAATATTTGAGCATTCTTTATTATTACATAAATCAGATTGTAAATTTTAATTTTCTATTTTAAAAAACACTTCATCATGGTGTGCTATATTGAAAAATAAAGGTACAAATTTCAATAAAATAAAACTGAATTTCTCATATATCAGATGATATTTTTCATTAACGAGAAAAAAGTATATTTTTTAATTACTCTTTATTTTATTTTCTTATTTTTCTTTTTTTTTATTCATTTTGGTAGCGTCGACGCTCAGCGTAAAAAATATTTTTTTTTCGTGAAATCGAAAAGTATTAAAGAATTATTTCAAAGATTTTTAGTTAAAAACGTACTTTGAACATATTTTTACCCCCTAAATGAATGAAAGAGGAAAAATTAGTGACATTTTCATCTCTAAAAATCGCAAATAATATTTTTGACTCTAACTGAAATTTTCCCTGAATGGAAAAGTCAAGGATTTTTATTAAAAATACCGCAGTATTTTTAATTTAATTTTTTTTTTAATTTTTTCCCATGAGAAAAATTTAATTTTTAGAATTCATAAGAAAATTCTGAATTTTTGTGTCATTTTTGTTTGCCTTATGAAATTACCACGAATTCTAAAAATCTTCAAATTTTTCTATTTCTGACAATAATTTCTTTTTAAATAACTTCATTCTTGAAGTACTATCATAAAATTATTATCTACTGAGAAATTATTAAATGAATAATTTTACTTAAATATTTCAAAATTATTTGAATTTTAAAATTTGCGTTTACAATATTCATAAACAGATGAACTTCAAAAGGTCTCAATTTTAAATTTGATATAATTTAAATTTCGAATGAATATTTAATTAGACAATTTAAAGAACTTAGATTTATGAAACATTTTAATAATTCAAATTATTCTGAAATTCGTTAAATTTTTTAATTTATATTTAATTAATTATTAAAAATAATGGATTTATAGAAGAATTATTTTAGTTAAAAACACTAAAAAAATTGAATTTTGGAGAAGTTACAAATGATTGCAGAAATTTAATTATTGGCAAAAGTAATAAAATTCTTTTCAAAAATACAATAAATAACAAAATTCTTCTCCAAAATTCAATTATTTTCAAAAGTTTTAATGAAATTGTTGGCAAAATTTCAATTTTTTTTTTAAATTTTCCTCAATTAAATAATTTTTAATATATCTACTATTTTAATAAAAATTTCCAAAAGAATTCAATTATTTAAAAAAAGTTTTAATAAAATTCTACGTAAACATTTAATTATTTTCAACATTTTCAAAATTTCATTGGAAATCAGTTATTTACAAATTTTTTATAAATTACTTCGCAATAATTCAATTATTTTCATAATTAATAACATCTTTTTCTGGAATTCAATTATTTTCATAAATAAGTATATTCACCGCAAAAATTGAAATTTTGTTCAAAAATTTTAAAAAATTCTCATAAAAATTTCAATTATTTGCAAAAAATTTTCTCAATTCAATAATTTCAATATCTACCATTTTAATAAAATTCTACGTAAACATTTAATTATTTTCATAAATAATAAAAAATTTTACTGAAATTTAATTATTTACAAATTTTTTATATAAATTTCTTCGTAAAAATTCAATTATTTACAAATTTTTTATAAATTTCTTCGTAAAAATTCAATTATTTTCATAAATAATAAAATTCTTTTTAGGAATTCAATTATTTTTATAAATAATAAAACTGGTCGCAGAATTTCAATTATAATTAATAATAAATAATTAATTCGTCGATAGAATTCAATTATTTAAAAATTTGTTGATAAAATTCTTTCTGAGAATTCAATTTTAAGAAATATTCGATTATTATTCAATAAATTATTTATTTTTATATTTAAATAATAATAAATAATAAATAATTGAATTCTTGTAGAATTTTCTAATAAAAATTGATTTCGAAATTAAATTTAGTTAAAATTTTAGATAATAATTGAATATTAAATTTTAGAAATAATTGAATTTTGAAAAGGTTTCAAACGAAAATCTTTGAAAATTTGTATTTTTCATATACTTTTAATTAACAATTCTGTAGAATTAATTTTATTGAAAAATTTCAAACCCTTCATTTTGCGTAGGATAGATGAATAAAAAAATTGTATTTTACATTTTTATATTTATTTATTAAGTCTGCTTGGAGATCAGAAATATTTTTATCGTTCTGAAGGAACATTCACAGTATTGTATAAATAATTGAGCCGGAATTTGATAATAATCTTCATTATATTTTCTTTCGTTGCGAAAAATCACTGAATAGAATTTTAACAAGCTCCATCATTGATGACTGCTGAAGTGGTTTCTGGTTTCTAAATTCAAAGACATCAATAATTCCAAAAGTTCAATTCCAGTGCACATGATTTATAATTCCATTCAGTCTTTTTACATTCTCATTGCATGAGAGGGTATTTTCTCCTCTCCATCTCTCAGTATTGTCATGGTTATATTCGTGTAAATTACTTCCTGTTTCCTTCAGAACAATAAAAATCTGCAAAAACAAGTGAAGCAGCATTAGAAGTGAATATTTTATTTTTAAAATGTTTTAAATAATTTGATAATTTTTATTCGTTTAAAAATTAATGATACTAATTAATAATGATTATATTGATATTAATTTATAATAATTATTATGTTAATATTATTTCATAATTATTATATTAAAATTAGTTAATATTATATAAATATTTATTTATTAAATTTTTGATTTTTTAAAATTTTGAGTGCAAATTTTTGACGAAAGTAATTAAAAAATTATTTTCTAAATAATTATTCTTTAAATATTAGGAGTATTTACCTGGTTACTGTTATCCAAGCAGCCCACCTCCTAGAGAAGTTGCTTTAATAGCCTGAGCAATAGGGTTGATTCCATTAAGCATATTCAAAATGCCACTAAGATTTTTTAGAATAACTATAAAAAAAAATTAAAATTTTTGTAGAAAAATACAGATTACCAAAGATTTTGAATTTTCGAAACATTTCACAATAATATTAATTCAAAATTCATTGCAGAATTTCAATTATTTTTAACACAATTTTTAAAAATTTTATTAAAATTCGTCTAAAGAATTCAGTTCTTTAAAAATTTATAGATAAAATTCTTTATGAGAATTCAATTTTAAGAAACATTCATTTATTCAATAAATTGTTATTTTTGTATTTAAATAATTGAATTCTAGTAGAATTTTCTCATAAGCATTGATTTAAAAATGGATTTCAGTTAAAATTTTAGATTATAATTGAATTTTAAAAGGGCATTAAAGCGTAAATTTTTAGAAATAATTGAATTTTGAAAAAGTTTCAGATTAAAATCTTTGAAAATTAAAATTTTTCATATTTTTAACTAACAATTCTGTGAAATTAATTATTCTTTGGAGAAACTTTAATTTTTGATATTTTTTGAAATTTTTTAAAGTTCTTATTTATTAATATATATTTAATTGAAGAATTTACAAATAATTGAAATTTTGTAAAATTGAATTTGAAAATTCTTAAAGTACTTCTTCAAAAATTATTAAAAATAGTGGATTTATAGAAGATGTTTAGTTAAAAACACGAAAAAAAAAGAATTCAATTTTGTAAAAGTTACAAATTATTGCAAAAATTCAATTACTTTCAAATGTAATAATATTCTTCGCAAAAATTAAATATTGTTCAAAAGTAATAAAATTCTTCTGAGGGATTCAATTATTTTCACAAATAATAAAACTCATTGCAGAATTTCAATTATTTTTAATATAATTTTAATCAAAGTTCTCGAAAAATGTAATTATTCTTAAAAATTTTTTTGAAATTCGTCGATAGAATTCAATTATTTGGAAATTTGTTGATAACGATTCTTTATGGGAATTGAATTTTAAGAAACATTCAATAAATTATTTTTTTTTTGTATTTAAGTAATTGAACTCTAGTAGAATTTTATAATAAAAATTGATTTGAAAATTAATTTCAGTTGAAATTTTAGATAATAATTGAATATTAAAAGCAATATAGCGTGAATTTTTAAAAATAATTAAATTTTTATAATAATTTTTTTTTGAAAAAGTTTATACTGCATTTATTTGCAATTAAAAAAATAAAAAAAACTAATATTCAACTTTTTATACTTACAATTAAAGGCGAAAGTAAGTAAAATGAGAAAATCTTCTTCTGGACTCGGCATGTTGAAACGATTTGATGAAATTATTGGAAAAATTGTCCTTTATATATTGTTTTTGTCAGGAGGAAAAAATTAATAATAATAGGATTCATGATAACTGAAGAATATTTTTTTACATTACTCATAGAATATTGTAATTTCTTAATTTAAAAGTCATTTTAACAAAAATACTCTATTTTTAATTTTATGTTTACGTACATGTAAATACATAAATATAAAGTTTCTTGCTAAGCGAAAAATTATTTGAATAGCCAATATTATAATTATGCATTTTTGCCTTTTTTATATTCAAATTCTAATGCAACATTAATATTGTCATTACTGAAATCATATTAAAAATTTTATAACATATAATTATATAATTAAACATAATTACAATAGGTAATGTATTTATATTTTGCAGGAGAAAAACAAACTTTTAAATTTACTTTCCTACTTTTACGAAAATTTTTGTCAAAAATGTAGAATTTTTCTAATTTACAAAAATTTTGTTCAACTTCTTTCAATTTTGAAAAAGTTTGTTTTAATCTTAACCTCTTCACTGTGTGAAAAAATATTTATATGATTAGCCCAAAATGTCCAGCAAAATCTTTTAAATTTTTTATATTACTCAAAAATTAATAAATAATTAATTATTTATGACTTAATGTAGTAGCATCGATACCTGTAGTGTGTGAATAATGTTATAAAAGAGTTTATTTTATAATTTAAATAACAAATTGCTATTTTACGCTAACAAGTTCACGACCCAACGTTGGGTCGTGGTTACGGGTTAAAAACGTGTTTTTATTCTTTTCAAATTTTTAATAAGTTTTCCAAAAAATTTTCCATTATTCTGCATAAAAAAAATTGATTCTAGAAATAATTTAGTCTTTTTGTTTATGATCCTAAAGTTCTGAACGTTCAAATGAACGAAATTTATTTATTTCTTCTTTAATTTAAATATTTATTACAATAATTTTTTGTTGATATGAAGAAAATTGAATTATAAAGTTTCTAAATGTAAAATTTAAGTTTTTAATTTTTATTGCGAACAGTAATTTAAAAAAATATTTCTAATAAAAAGTGTTTCGTTCATTTGAACGTTCAAAACTTGTGGATCATTTTTGTTTAACTTTTTTTTTAAATTTAAAAATTTTTAGCTGAAGTAATAAATTAGATTAAATTTAAAATATTTCTTAATTGTAAAATAAGTATCAGAAGGGTGATATTTAAGTACAATAATTTTTAGTTACAATTGTTTTATTTTTTCCACAGTCAAATCTACTTTGATGTAGACATAGATGTTAGAATTTGAGCATGATTTTCATTTATAGTTGCTATCCTATTGGAAGCCCACCAACGCCTCCAACCGCTTTAATTAAGGGAGAGAAGCTTTGAAGCAACTTTGTAATTCCATTTGCAAGATCTATAAAAAAAAATTAAACAATCTGTTATAATTTAATTAATTTTATGTTTTTTTTTGACTTTGACAGTAAATAATAATTTATAATCAATTTTAATTATAAATATTATAATTGATATGGCATTATTATTTAACCAATTGATTAATAAATTAATTAATTTCTTAATTAAATAGTTAATAAATATATTAATTAATTTCTGAATCAAGCAGTTCATTTAGATATTAATTGAATAGTTCAGTAAGAAAATAGTTAATTAGTTAATTAAATAATTAATTTAATAGTTAATATATAAATACATTACATAATGAATTTCTTAATTAAACAATTAATTACGATGTCAAATAATTAATTATTTAATTAATAAATTATGTAACTAGTTAAATTATAAATTAACTAAATAGAAAAATTAATAAATTATCTGAATATTTAATTAAGAAATAAATTATTTACTTAATTAACAATTACAAATTTTACTCATTTAAAAAGCTTTAGCAAATTTTAATTTCTAGTACATCAAAAATTTTTGCGCATTCTTTTGCATACTAAAGTTAAAAAACTTTAATTTTAGCAACGTAACGCTTCAATTATTTCAAGTCCAACCGAATTTTAAAATTAAAGCACAATTTTAATACCAATTTATAAAAGAGAGAAATTTTTGATGAAATTTATAAATTGTAAAAATTGATGAATAAATAGTTTAATGCTCACATGAAACAACGAAGAGAATGAACATTTCAAGTGGTTCCCAACCAGGTGGCATGATGGCAGTTGTTATGAAATTCGATTATTTTGGCTGTCTTTTATATTCGCTTTTCGATTTTTAAAAATTCACATACATTGTGTGAAATTTAACTATCTATACAGTTTTCTTACATAATAGAGATAATTCATGTAAATTTGTTAACTTCAATATCACATGATTATTCTGTGCTATTTTTAAAATTGGGTTGCATAAGAAACGAATTAATTATATTCCATAGAATGCCATTGAACTTGTATATTACGGGTAGTTTTACAATCGAAGGAAGAAAATGGAGAAAATTTCTGCACAATATTTTTTTTTTGTGTTTAGATTCCAAAAAGTATGTTAAATTAAAATTAATAGAACTATAAAAGTTATATGAAAGAGGCCAGTCAAAAAATTACAAATTGCAAATTTTACAGCTATTTATAAACAATTTCACAAAATAATGTATGGATTTCTATAACTTTCGTTACCCAGGAATTTTCGAGGTCTGTTTAAGCATCCGAAGTCAGTTTTTTAAAATTCAAAATGGCGGATCTAATATGGCTGACGTATTTTAAAAATCGCATGAAATTTACTTCAAACTCATTATTCAGGAGTTTTCAGGGTCGCTGATTACGAATTCGATGTCAGTCTTTCAAAATTCAAAATGGCGGATCCAATATGTCGGAACAATAATTCCAAACCTACTAAAATCGCTTTAAACAAATTACTTAGGGATTTACGGTGTCGCTGAGTACGTTTATGAATTAGAAACTGTAAACTTGTAGTTACTCCTAATTTCATAAAAATTTAACATTTTTATTTTATAATTTGTCTGACGAGTAACGAGTAACGAGTTTCATTTAAATTTCATGTTTAAAAATTTTATCTTTGATTTAAACTTAAAAGTTGATTATAAATAATTTAAAATCAACCATAACTTATGTTTAAATTAAATATATTATTTCTTTAAATAAACCAAACAATATGTTTCAATTAAACTTAAATATGTTTGACTGTATAGCAAAGATATTTTAAGTTTGATTTAAACAAAATATGTTTGAATCAAATAAATAGTTTTCTCAGTGTAAAAAGTAATCCAGTAAATTTAAATTAGCGAAGATTTTTACTAATTTTTTTCTAATTTTCTACTTCATTAAGTAGTTTAAAAATTATTTGTACTTTTAGTAGAAAGTTACTAATAATTAGTAGAAACTTTAAGTAATTTTAAATAGTCGAAATGTTGATTTTGAAATTTTTTTAAAGTTCTGAGATATTTTATCGAGGAGCCTTCCCTTTGAATAATTGTAAAGAATTAAAAGAACTACTTTTTTCATCATTAATACTTTTATTACAAGTAGCATTGTATGAAGAAATAATTATATTTTTAACTATTGTTCATTCAGAAAAAAGTTTTTACTTCTAGAAAAATTAAAAATTTTACTGTATTATATGAATTTTTAGTTGTTCCAGTTTAAAACTTCTCTTTAAAATTATTAATTGTTTCATTTTAATTCATTATTTAGAAAAATAATATCCATTGAATTTTAAAATATCAAGTGCCCTTTTTCTATACACGTAAATTTTATAAATTTAAATTTTATGAATATAAATTCTATTTCATAAAATATTTTTGCCC
Source organism: Leptopilina syphax (assembly GCA_032872505.1). Lineage (NCBI taxonomy): Eukaryota > Metazoa > Arthropoda > Insecta > Hymenoptera > Figitidae > Leptopilina > Leptopilina syphax. Next base: position 16,226,188 of record CM065477.1, read on the forward strand.
TTGATGTCATATGAAAATTGTAACAAAAAAAAGAATGTAATCAACCTAATTAGAATGACAAAATTGCAAATTTTGCAGAACTACTTATTGTAATTTTCATCTGCATAATACATTTGATTTGCAAGGACATGAAAAAATTTTTATTTTTTATATTCTCATTGAAGTGAAATTAAACTATTTGAATTACTTATCAGCAATTAAACTATTTTTTATGAATGCCTTTGTAATTATTAGTTTTAATTTCTAACAGAAAAATCTTCAAAATATTTTTAAAATAGGATTTATTCATATAAATAGAGGAAAAATATAAAAAAAAATATAAATTTATGATCTGTTACATTTATTTACGAATTTCTTTAATTGTAAAATTATTCGAAAATAACTTCTTCATAAATAAATATTTAATTATTATTATTTTTCCATGGGAATTTCTTAAAATCAATTTTTATTAGAAAATTTCACAAGAATTTAATTATTCAAATACAAAAGTAAATAATCTATTGAATAATTGAATGTTATTTCTTAAAATTTAATTCTTATAAAAAATTTTATCAACAAATTTTTAAATAATTGAATTCTTTCGACGAATTTTCATATCATTTCTAAAAATATTTACAAATTTTTCGAAAAATTCTATTAAAATTGTACTAAAAAATAATTGAAATTCTGCGATGAGTATTATTTTTTATGAAAATAATTGAATTCTTAAAAAGAATTTTATTATTTACAAAAATAATTGAATTATTGGGAACAAATTTATAAAAAATTTGTGAATAATTGAATTCTTATGAAATTTTTATTATTTATGAAAATAAATCAATGTTTTCGTACAATTTTATTAACATTTTTCTTTTAAATAATTGAATTCTTTTGTGAAATTTTATTAAAACAGTAGATATTGAAAATAATTGAAATTTTGACAATGAGTTTTATAGACATTTTTGAAAATAATTGAAGTTTGTTATTTATAAAGATAATTGGAATTTTCATTAGAATTAATTTACAATTTTGAACATAATTGAATTTTGTGAGAAGAATTTTATTACTTTTGAAAATAATTAAATTTCTGTAAACATTTGTAACTTCTCCAAAATTCAATTTTTTTGTTTTCAACTAAATTCTTCTATAAATCCATTATTTTTAAAAATTAATATATTTGACAAATTTAACTAATTTCAGAAGAATTTGAATTATTAAAATTTCTCAAAAATCTAAGTTCATTAAAATTTCTAATTAAATTCATTCAAAATTGAAAGTTTATAAAATTTCAAACTGAATTTATTTGAAGTTCATCTATTCATGAAAATTGTGAACGTAATTATTTTAAAATTCAATTAGTTTTAAAATATTTAAGTAAAATTATTCATTAAATAATTTCTAAGTAATAATTTTATGATAGTTCTTCAAGAATTGAGTTATTTGAAAAGAAATTATTTTCAGAAATAGAAAAATTTGAAGGTTTATACTGTTAATTAAATTATTATTTTCTTTTTGTTTTAGGTGAGTTAGACAACATGTTTCCTGTCGATTTAATTTCGTAAGTAAATATATATAATTATACATTATAAGCAAAGTATAATTATGAAGGAAGTAATTTTAAAATTCTGATTCGTTCTCTCAAAATTTGAATTAGTAAAGATGTTTACTAATTTGAATTGATGACTGACTTTTTGCTTTTGAATTAGTAAATTTTACAAAAAAATTAGTTGAAATGACTATTTATTAGTAAAAAGTCTTCTAAAAAATATTTTTTAAGCAAAAAGTCAGTCACTAATTCAAATTAGTTAACATTTTTATTAATTCAAATTTAGAGAGTTTATTTAACGGAAAATATCAAATCTGTAGTATTTTATTATTTTTATTATTTATTTATTTTTATTGAAAAAAATATCATAAAATACATATTCGTTTTGCAAAATTTGCAAATTTTTGCGAAGTATATAAAAATTATTGATTTAAAACATGCTCTAGTGCAGTAAAATACCGCAAGAATTCTAAATAATGCTCATCAAATTTCTATTTAAAAACATGTGTGCATTTAATCAATTTTTGTTTATGATATTAATTCACTAGCATTAATTAGAAATAATGAAAACTTTCCAGTTTTTCTAATTACAATTTTCAATTTAAACAATACTAAATTATTTTTCATTAAATTGAAAAAATCTACATCCAATCTTCCTTGATCATTGAACTAGCCTTCTCGGCAATCATAATTGTCGGTGCATTTGTATTAGCTCGAGGAATAACAGGCATTATCGAAGCATCAGCAACACGCAAGCCTCTAATTCCATAAACACGTAGTCTAGAATCCACTACAGCTTCCGAATCGTTCTTTGGCCCCATTTTACAAGTTCCAACATAGTGAAAGTAGGTGTGCGTGTTCTGCCTAGCCAAGCACCGCCAATAATCGTCACTATTAAATTGAAACTGCTCACAAACTGGCAAAACTGTTTCATCAATCACAATATTATTCTCCCTAAATACCGTCGTATTCATTAATTTCAAAATAATACGAGTTCCTTCCATCAATCGATCCATATCTGATTCATCTGACAAATATCTGGGATTAATTATCGGATTGCCCCAAACAGGATCAGTTGCGTTGAGTTTTATGAAACCTCGACTCTTTGGTGTTAGTAAAAATGCTCCTTGGATAAAACTATTGTAGTAAACGCTTGAATCGACATGTTTGCCTATTGGAACTGTTACTACCATGAAATCCGGTGATGATGAATTTTTTACACTGTTTGTCTGTAAGCAAGCAGAAGTGTGACCAGTACAACCGGATGCAAGTGGACCATTTTTGAATTTAAGATACTGTTTTAAATCCGCTTCTCGTTTGGTACAATCCGGATAGTTTGTTGTTAAATCGTTTATTTGGTACTTAATACCCACAAATGATACATGATCCTGGAGATTATGTCCTACGGATAAATTTTGTATCAAATTGATATGATGCTTTTCGAGTTCATCTGCTGGACCTATTCCGGAGAGCATTAGTAATTTTGGTGATTCTATTGTTCCGGCTGATAGGATCACTTCTTTTTTTGCTGTGACAATTTCGGTTGCTCCTGTTTCTGTTGAAATGAATTCCACACCAGTTGCTCTTTTTTCCCCGTCGATTATAATTTTCACCACTCGGGAATTCGTTCTTATTATTAGATTGCGTCGCTTGTTTCTAATTGGTCGAATGAATGCAACATTTGTACTTGCTCTTAATCCATTGTTCGATGTTGCTTGCATCCGCATCGATCCGATTTGATTAGCTCCGTTAAAATCTGTACTATTGTAGCCAATTTCTTGAAAAGCTTGAAGAATGTGTTTTGATGTTTGGTCCTTGTGGGGTAATCTTTGTACTGATTGGTATCCACCAGTTCCATGATAACCTGGATTCTGTTTTACTATCTGGAAATTGAAAACTGTTTTTATAGTAACATCTAAACTGACAGAAAATTCTGCATATTTCTATTTTGCAACTTTTCGAATCTTTGGAGTAAATTTTGCTATAGTCGAGTTTAGTTTTAGTAATTTTTACAAAAATCTACTTTGAACCACAGCAACTTTTACTGAGAAAATAGGAAAGGTAGGAATATGTGTATTTGTTTTTAAAAAATGTGTTTTGAAAGATTATTTCTTTTTCTGTAACAATTTTAGTGCTACTGACATCTTCATCCCTATTGTCCTCTGACTTTATAAAGAATGGCAATACATTATCATAATTCCAGCCTGAATTTCCTAAAGTATTCCAATTGTTATAATCGTCTCGGTGACCTCTTAAGTATATCATTCCATTAATTGTACTTGAACCACCCATTACCTGAAAAATTTATCCATTAATTTTCTCCTATTTATGAAGGTGGAAATTTTCATATTTTAATAAAAAAAAACTAATTATTTAATCCATTACTTTGCCTGCAAGCCACAAACATCCATTAGTCGATGAACAAAATTCGCCATTTGTCACAGTTTTATAATGTCGAACAATTGGTAACTCTGCATTCATTAAAAAATATCCTGGAATACTTGATACTAGAGGTTCCTCGCCACCTTCTTCAAGCAGAAGAACCTATTTAAAGTTAATATCAATTATTTCTATATTATTTACTTTTCATTTATTGAATTGTCAATTTATAATTATTCAATTGTTAATTAATTAAATAATTTAAAATTATTTAATTGACAATTATTATTCCTATTATTATCATTATTTCTAGAAAACAATATTTGTTAATATAAATTAATTAATTTATATTTAAATATCTATTTACATTCCAATTTTTATTTTCTGATAATCGATTGGCGAGAACACATCCTGCAGAGCCAGCTCCAATTACAATAAAATCGACCTCTTGTGGTATTTTCTGTAGTTTCTAAAATCATTAATAGTTTATTGTTGTCTCTAAATTTGGATAAATTAAGATGTTTGTTAATTTGAATTAGTAACTAACTTTTTGCTTCTGAATTAGTAAATATAGCTAATAAATATTAATTTCTACTAACTTATTGGTAAAATTTACTAATTCAAAAGCAAAAAGTCAGTCACTAATTCTAATTAGTAAACATTTTTAAAATTCAAATTTAGAGTTAAATTGGAAATTTTACTATTTTTTATATCACTTGCAATTTTTCTTTTTAATTATTTCAAGAAATAAATTATTTTCTAATTGCTTTGTTTTAAATAAAATTATTTACATACCTGAAAAAACTGCTCATCTGGACGAAGATGCACAAAAGTTGATAATAAAGTAGATTGAGTTAAATCGCATGTCAAAGAAATATAATGCTTTGATAGAAGAGATGACAACCAAAATGCCTAAAACGGGTGAGAATTAATTTTTTACAAAAATAATTTCAATTGAAATTAAATATTCATTTGCTATAAGGTTTTTTTGTATTGCAAATAGTATTGTAAAAAAGAAAGAAAAGAAATTAATGAAATGAAAGAATTTAAATGGAAAAAATCGCTAATTGTAATAATTGTAAAAATTAAAAATGTTTCATGTGAATACTTACTTGACTATAAAGAGTAAAAAGTAATGAGAAGATGTTTAAGAAAAACATATTACAATGCAATAGAAAAAGTAAGTATGGCAACTGATTTTAAAAATTCACGATTTTGACAAAACAAGCTGAAAAAGACATTAAAATTTTTAATACAGTTAAATTAAATTCAAATTATATAAATTTTAATAGTTAAAGAAGCTCATTTTACTACAAATGTCAATGCATATTGCCAAGTAATTTGTATAAATTTAAAATAAAATACGTCCTTCAGTTAAATTTAAAATATTTTTAAGAATCAAAACTTATAATATTTTTTTAACAGAACTTATTATTATTGCGTCCGTCTCACAAAGATTTTAGATCTTTAAAATGTTTCCTAAAATTTTGAACGTTAAAATGAACGAAATTTATTTATTTCCTCTTAAAATTAAAACCTTATTTTTAAGTTCTATGTGATCTTTAAGCACAAAAATAGTTTTGGACCAATGGCGAGACAAATTTTTTATTTTCTTTACAATAAGGATTTTTTTTAGCAGAAGTAGCTATATAAATTGTCAAAATTTTGCTATTTTTTGGTTGTATTTCACCATTTGTTAGTAATATTTTACGAATTCATATTTAAAGAGCTAATCAACGAACATTATCACGAAGTACATAGAAATTATAGATTCCAAACATGATGTACTGCAACAAACTACTGCAAAAAATTTTAACAATGTTCTTGAAATGTTTAGTGTTTAAATACAAATTCTGTTATACATTCTAACCCATATTTGTTTGTGGTACTAATTTATTAGGATAATTTTCATAACAGAAAGTATCGTAATTACAATTTTTTATTTAAGCAAATACGAAATTCGAAATTACAATTTTTTTTTATCAATACTAAATTAGTTTCCATTGAAAATTTCTAAAACCAAAAATCTACATCCAATCTTCCTTGATCATTGAACTAGCCTTCTCGCCAATCATAATTGCCGGTGCATTTGTATTAGCTCGAGGAATAACAGGCATTATCGAAGCATCAGCAACACGCAAGCCTTTGATTCCATAAACACGTAGTCTAGAATCCACTACAGCTTCCGAATCGTTCTTTGGCCCCATTTTACAAGTTCCAGCATAGTGAAAGAAATTTTGCGTGTATCTTCTCGCCAAGCATCGCCAATACTCACTGGTATTAAATACAAAATGTTCACATCCTTCCATAGGTGTTTCATCAATAATGATATTATTTTCCCTAAATGCTTTTGAATTATTCAACCTAATGCCAATTGTCGATGCATATAGTACCCGATTCATGTCCGACTCTTCTGACAGATATCTTGGATTTATTATCGGATTGCCCCATAGGGGATCAGTTGTGTTTAGTTTTATAAAACCTCTACTCTTTGGTGTTAACAAAAATGCCCCTTGATAGAAACTATTGTAGTAAATTGGAGTGTCGAATTTTTTGGGAAAAGGTAAAAACACAAGTGTTATATCTGGAGCTGTTGAATTGGTGGCGTTCTGAGTTTGCAGAAACGATACGGCATGTAGAATACCCGGGGAGGCGATGGGTCCTTTCTTAAATTTTAGATACTGGTGCAAGTGTGCTTGCCTTATGAGACAACTCACATTTTCTCTATCCACACCATGGATTTGAAATCTAATCCCCCAGAATGATACATGGTCCTGAAGATTTCGCCCTACGGATAAATTTTGTACAACATTGATTCGATGCTTTTCGAGTTCATCTGCAGGACCTATTCCGGAGAGCATTAGCAATCTTGCAGATTCTATTGTACCTGCTGATACAATTACTTCCTTTTTTGCCATAACAATTTTCGTTGCTCCAGTTTTCGTTGATATAAGTTCAACACCAATTGCTCTACCCATTTCCGAATCAATTAAAATTTTCACCACACGAACATTTGTTTTGATGAATAAATTCCTTCGTTTTGATCTTATTGGTCGAATGAATGCAGCATTTGTACTTGCTCGTACTCCATTTTTCGATGTTGCTTGCAAACGCATTGATCCAACTTGATTTGCTCCGTTAAAATCTGTATCATTATAGCCAAGTTCTCGTACTGCTTTGAGTATAATTTTTGATGGTCGATCTGCATAGGGCATTCTTTGAACTGATTGATAGCCACCAGTGCTATGATAACCTGGATTTAATTTTATTATCTGTAAATAACAGGTTAAAAAATTAGATATTTGGTAGAATTATCTGTAGTAGAAATTACATATTACAACAATAGATGTTAAGTGTCAGATAACACAATATTTGGTACAGAAAAAATAGATATTAGATAAAATAATTCAACGTGGATCACATTAAAATCTGCATAGAAAATTTATTTTTTGTGCAAATCATTAGAATTACTTCTTCATCCCTGTTGTCCTCTGATTTTAGGAAAAATGGCAAAACATCATTGTAACTCCAACCTGGATTTCCTAGTTCGGCCCAATTGTCATAATCAACTTTGTTACCACGGACGTAAAACATTCCGTTAATGCTACTTCCTCCACCCAATACCTATGAACAATTACGAAATAGTTTATAGTTATAAATAATGTTTGTCGTAAAAGCTGTGATACGAACAGCTGTTAATAATGATTAATTCAGTACTTTAGCGGTAATAAAATCACATCCATTGGTTGCTAGACAAAATTCGTTGTCATGCACTGTTTTATAGTGCCGAGTAATTGGCAAAACTCCATGAAGAGCAAAATACGCTGGAATACTTGTTATTAAAGGCTCCTCGCTGCCTTCTTCAAGCAAAAGTACCTATTTCATATTAATAAGATTTAATAAACTACAATTTTAATTAATTTAATAATTAAAATTATTTAACTGTTTATTATTATAGCTAGCAAGTAGAGAATATTTACACTCCAATTTTTATTTTCCGATAATCTATTTCCAAGAACACATCCTGCTGATCCTCCTCCTACTACAATAAAATCGACTTCTTCCGGTATTTTTCGAAATGGCTAAAAATTAAAATAAATTTTTTCGTTTTTATTTAAATATTAATGCTTGTACGGAATTAATTGATACTACTAAAATAATTAAAATCTATTTAATAAAATTCATTAAATTAAATTAGTCAAACTAAATTAATAAACTTCACCTGCCTGTGAAAGATGTTCGTCTGGATATACATTGGTGAAAAGTGATATTAGAGCTGTGTAAGTAAAGTTGCATGTTATGGAAGAAGCGTAAAGATTTGTAAAAACTGATGTTATCCATCCCTAATTGAAACAACAATTTGAATTAGCAGAAAATTTTTATAATATTAATGATAAATTGATAAAAAATATACATCTAAAAAACGAAAACTTTATATACAATTAATACATACTTGATTATAAAGAATAAAGAGTAAAGAAAAAATATTAAATAACAACATATTGCTTTCTTATTAATTTGGAATTTCAACTGACTTTTACTTTTGTTAAACACAATAGATCAGCGTTAAAATTAAAATTTTTGCCTGACGTTATCATCGATAAGAAATAAAATAAAAATGCAGTTTTATTAAAATAAGGAAAGAACGTAATGAATTTGGAGTGTTTTTCGTTTCATATTACTTTTTATTCTAATTATAATTAAAAATTTATGCAGTATAACATACAATGAATGAAAAATAATAATTTACGCAATAATTTAAAATCATTTGAATGTCATCTATAATTCACACACATGGTATACATCTAGAGATAATTCGTCTAGATCGTTATAAACATAATATTGTTCAAAAAGAATTTAAAAAATCCAAAAAGAAATTAAAAACTTAAATCCAGTCTTCTTTGATCATATCGCTAGCTTTCTCGGCAATCATCATTATTGTAGCATGTGGATTCGCTCTTGTAATGAATGGCATAATTGATGCATCAGCCACTCGCAAACCTTCGATACCATAAACTCGTAGTCTCGCATCAACAACAGCTTCTGAATCATTTTTCGGACCCATTTTACAAGTTCCAGTTGGATGAAACATTGATACAGTGTAATGCATTGCAGAACATCGCCAATAATTGTCAGAATTAAATTCATGTTGTTCACAACCCGGCAGAGGTGTTCTATCAAAGTCGAAAATACTTTCCCTGATTGCTTTTGTGCCAATCATTTTTAGTCCCACACGATTTCCTTCAATTAATTGATCCAAATCTGCACCGTTAGAAAAATATTTAAAGTCGATTAGAGGTTCGCCCCAAACGGGGTTAGTCTCATTAAGTTTCACATAGCCGGTACTCTTAGGATGTAACAAAATTATCCTTTGATAAAAATTATCATAGTACATTGAACTTTCCGGTGAGGTAAAATTAGGCTGAAACAGAATCTGTATGTTTGAAGCAGTTGAATTTGTTCCTATTGGTAATTGTAAATATGCAGTAGCATGCATTATGCCCATTGAAGAAAAAGGACCTCGTTTAAATTCTAAATACTGGTTTAAATGCTTCTGTCTCGTTGGACAATCCGAATTGTATAAAGATTCATCTTCTCTTAGTTTGTACCGAATTCCAGTGTATGTTACATGATCCTGAAGATTATGTCCTACAGATAAATTCTGTACAACATTGATTCGATGTTTTTCGAGTTCATCCTTTGGACCTATTCCAGAAAGCATTAGTAATTTTGGTGATTCTATTGATCCTGCTGATAGGATGATTTCTTTTTTTGCTGTGATAATTTCAGTTACTCCTGTTTTGAGTGAGGTAATTTCTACACCATTTGCTCTTTTTCCCTCATCAATTATAATTTTCACCACTCGAGTATTAGTTCTAATAATTAGGTTGCGTCGTTTCGTTCTAATGGGTCGAAGAAAAGCAACATTTGTACTTGCTCTTGATCCATTGTTTGATGTTGCTTGCACTCGCATCGATCCGATTTGGTTTGGTCCGTTCAAATCTGTAGTATTGTAGCCAATTTCTCGTAGAGCTTGAAGAAGAGTTGTTGCTATTGGATCTTCGTATGGTAATCTTTGTACAGATTGATAGCCACCAGTTCCATGATAATCTGGATTGGTGGTTAATATCTGAAAATATAATACAACGAAAATTAGATTCTGGATCATAAATATTAACGAATGGAACTACTAAATTATGAAGTACTACTACAAATCTGTAGTACTATAATAATATATGTCTTAAAGGATGTTACAGATTAAATGTAGTACACTATTTTTTCTACTTGATACTCACATCTTTGTCCCTATTATCTTCCGATCTGATGAAAAAAGGTAGGACTTCTTTATATCCCCAGCCTGGATTTCCTAATTGGGTCCAAGTATCAAAATCTTCTTTGTTACCTCTTGTGTACATAATTACATTAATACTGCTAGTTCCTCCCATTACCTACACAGAGAAAATATTTAATGTAAATGGATATCAAAATTATTTTCACTCTAGTGTTCACTAAAGTGAAACTAATTTATGTTGCATCTTTTTAATCCATTTGTAATAAATATTTTCAAAACCTACTTTGCCATTAACGAACACACATCCATTATTTGCCAAACAATAATTTCCACCTGATGCGGTTTGATAACGTCGACTAATTTTTTTAAGAGCTGGTAGTGTTGCTGGAATACTACCAATTAATGGTTCCTCTCCACCTTCTTCTAATAGAAGTACCTGTGAAAAATTTTGAGATTCTTTGATTTTGGAAAAGATTAAACTTTTTTTAAAAATGTTTCATTTAATGTCTATCTACACTCCAATTTTTGTTCTCTGATAATCGATTGGCTAAAATGCAGCCAGCGGATCCTGCTCCTATTATTATAAAATCAACTTCTCCTGGTTCTTTTTCTATTGTCTGAAAACAATTATATAAGAATTATTATCAGTAACTTTTTGTAAATTTTATATCTTTTATAATATTTACAAATTATGTATTATTTTTAATACTATTTCCAGAGTAATTTTTCTGAATTATTATATTATCTGCTTGCAATTTAAAAGATGTAAACTATTCATTTACCTGTGAAACAAGTTCATCTGGATATAAATGAGTCATGGTTGACAATAATGTTTTATAATTGAAACTGCAAACATCTTCTGGTATTATTGTAAGTAACCAAGAAGTCTAATTAATAGATGAAAATTAATCTCCTTGCAATATGTTGTTAAAAATGAATAACTCTCTATAAATCTGAATTGGTAAAATACTACTAACAAATAGTGAAATTTTTAATAGTTATTAATGAACATTGATTAATTTTTTAATAAAATAAATCTACTAATTATTAGTAAAATTTTCCAAATTAGTAAATTTTTCTGTTAGTAAAATTTAACTGATTGCAAAATAACTTCCTGTCATTTTCTTATTTACTAATTCAGATATGGAGAATAAAGTTTTAAGAAACTCAAATAGTTAACAATAAATTTATTTAAGAAAATTAAAAATGTTAAAAATTATGAATTTAATTTCTTCATGCACAGGTACTTACTTGATAATAAAAAATAAAGAGTACATAAAAAATATTTAACAGAATCATAATTTTTCAATGATAATAATGAATAGCAACTGATCCTTTTTCGCCAATACATTAAGTCGGGGTAAAAGTTTAATATTTAAATTTCCAGTATTTATGAGTATATTGTACATTTGCTATCACTAATACTACTTTGCAATGTTATCTCATAACTTCAGCTGCTTTAAAAACATATTGCAACTACTTTATAATTCTGACAGAAATTATTTTCTAAAATCATTTAAGGGGGATCCCTCATGAGAAGTGTGCAAAATATGTCAAAATTCGACATTTTTTTCTCGCTTATTTTATTATAAAATTTAAAAAGCCTTTTTGCATAATAAAAAGTATGATTAAAAACAATTAAAATTGAAAAAAATTTTATATTATGTTAGGCTGTAGAGGGCGTCATAAACTATGCTTTTATTTTGAGGCGCTTCGCGGTTGCAGGTCTAGAGTCGTCCCCAGTAGTTTAAAACAAAAGAATAGAAGAGCTTTTACAGTTGAGTTATACCTAAAATTTTCTTAAAAAATCAAAATTGAAAAAATAGCACCACTTTTAACAAAAAAATTAAAAAATGACATTTTTTTTCCCGACATATTTTATTAAAAAAAAGTATTAAAAATGGTTTTTTATTTAATTTTTTAGGTGAACCCACTAAAGAACATAATTTTTAACAATATGCAAAAAGAATGAGACAAACCTCTATCCGTTTACTCAGAATCCCTGCAATCGATTTAAAAAACATCTTTCGAGAAAAACGCAGTTAAAGTTTAAGTATGATTTTTTCAGATTTATTTGTAAAATGTTTTTATAAGAGTTTACCAAATTTTAATTTGCTATCCTAGGTCAATAAAGTAAGTTATAAACTTCCTTATAAGCTTCTTCATGTTAGTCGCGAGCCTTTTTAATGTCAAAAACCATACAAAATTGACTAATTCAATGCATTTGTCCAAAAACATGCACTGACATATATATCTCGCGAACCGAACAAGATTTTTTTAACTTTTTTGGTCTTAAATTAAAGATGAGACTTGAAGGATGCCACCTATATAAGTTTTAAATTTTGTCTGCAATTTTTAAAAAATATGTCCGAGTTTAAAAAATTGTCAAAAAAACTTTCACTTTTAAATTTTTTTTTAAATTTGTCGATTGTTAAAATCATTGTGTAATTTCCTAAAATTTCAAGTTGTATATCATTTAACATATAATATTATAAGCTTTCACACGGTAGATTTGTTAAGTTTTCTGACATTACTTTTTACAAGAATATTTTGATTTAAAGATTGGTATGTTTTTGGGCCATGCACGTGGAGCCATACCGGTGGTAGTGTAATGTATTATAATTTTTGATAGGAGTTAAATTTCTTTATAAAAATTTAAACCTGTACTCTAAAAATATTAAGGATTTTAAAAAAGCAACAACAAAAAATTCGAAAATTTTTTTTTCTCATGAGTAATCTCCCTTAACACTATAATTATTTAAGTATATATATTTATATAATTATTTTCATATTCAACAAAGTTAAATGCATTGATATGTTCAATTATTTTACACTCCTATAGTGTACATATAGTAATATATAATAAATTATAATTATAATATTACTAATAATTTATTAATATTGATAATTAATAAAAAGATTTTTTCATTCTTGTGGACTATTGGCTTAAATATAAAAAAATATCATCTAAATTATAAATGTCTTAACATAAAGGAGTATTAACACTTCATATATTATTAATAATTAATGCCCATTAGATAATTCTGTGTTAATAATCTGAATGACAAAAATTACAAATTCGTAATTCTCATTCATTTATTATAACATTACTATAATGAAATGAAAAGAAATAACATTAAAATGGATCTAAAAATTGTTAATAAGAATGTATATATACAACTTTTAAAGCTGTGATGAACATAAAAAGCAGATTATCTTGATAAGAAATAATAAGATGTGATCAATTTTTATAAACAAACGTTTTTAAAAGTTGTGTTAAAAGATAAAACAAATAAAATTTAACGACTATTAAACTTTGAAATAATCTTGTTTTACAGTTTTAAATGCAATTTGAGCAGAAATATTTTAACTTGAATTTAAGCGAGCACTTATCAGCTATAATAATGAATTCAAATAAACTGTAAATTTCTAACCTCACTCCAACTAAAAAATGACATAACGCGCTGTTTAAAGAAAAAATAAAACTAAAACAAAATTAACTCCAATCTTCTTTGATCATATCACTGGCCTTTTCAGCAATCATCATTACAGTAGCTTGAGGATTCGCTCTTACTATTAACGGCATAATTGATGCATCAGCCACTCGTAAACCTTGGACACCGTAAACTCGTAATCTCGCATCAACAACAGCTTCCGAATCATTTTTCGGACCCATTTTACAAGTACCAGTTGGATGAAACATTGATACAGTGTAATGCATTGCAGAACATCGCCAATAATCATCAGAATTAAATTCATGTTGTTCACAACCCGGTAGAGGTGTTCTATCAAACTCGAAAATACTTTTGCTGATTGCTCTTGTATCAATCATTTTTAGTCCCACTCGATTTCCTTCCATTAGTTGATCCAAATCTGCACTGTTAGAGAAATATTTAAAGTCGATTAAAGGTTCTCCCCAGACGGGATCGGTCTCATTGAGTTTCACATAGCCGGTACTTTTAGGAAGTAACAAAACTATTCGTTGATCAAAATTATCATAGTACATGCAACTGTCTTGTGATGTAACATTAGGCCTAAAAAGGAACTGTATGTTCGAACCTGATGAATTTTGTACATTTGGAGTTTGTAAATATGCAGTAGCATGAATTATACCAATGGAAGAAAACGGACCTCGTCTGAATTTTAGATACTCGTCTAAGTGCATTTGTCTCGTTTGACAATCCGGATTGTATAAAGGTTCATCTTCTCGCAGTTTGTACCGAACTCCAGTGTATGTTACATGATCCTGAAGATTATGTCCTACGGATAGATTCTGCACAACATTGATTCCATGTTTTTCGAGATCATCCTTTGGACCTATTCCAGAAAGCATTAGTAATTTTGGTGATTCAATTGCTCCGGCTGATAGGATGACTTCTTTTTTTGCTGTGATAATGTCAGTTGCTCCTGTTTCTAGTGAGGTGATTTCTACACCATTTGCTCTTTTTCCCTCATCAATTATAATTTTGACCACTCGGGTATTTGTATGAATAATTAAATTGTGTCGTTTCGTTCTAATGGGTCGAAGAAAAGCTACATTTGTACTTGCTCTTGATCCATTGTTTGATGTTGCTTGCACTCGCATCGATCCGATTTGGTTCGGTCCGTTCAAATCTGTAGTATTGTAGCCAATTTCTCGTAGAGCTTGAAGAAGAGTTGTTGCGATTGGATCTACGTATGGTAATCTTTGAACAGACTGATAGCCACCAGTTCCATGGTAATCTGGATTGGAGGTTAATATCTAAAAATATTGTACAACAAAAATTAGGTGCTAAAATTTCTAGAAACTATAAATACCGGAGCTATTACTAAGTTGTACACTACTAATAATTATAATTACGAGAATTCAATAGCACTACCGCTAATATTAGAACTACTTCTAATAAGTAGCACTACTCGTGAAATATGCTATAATATTTATAGTGTACTCTTTTTTTTACTTGTTACTCACATCTATGTCCCTATTATCTTCTGATCTAATGAAAAGAGGCAGTACTTCTTTATATCCCCAGCCTGGATTTCCTAATTGGGTCCAAGTATCAAAATCTTCTTTGTTACCTCTGGTGTACATCATTCCATTAATGCTGCTACTTCCTCCCATAACCTGAACGGAGAAAATAGTTAATATAATTTCACTGAATGAGGAAATTTATTTCTTCCCAATGTTAATTAAGGAGAAAATAATTTGTTGTATATTTGAAATTTATTTTTTTGCAATAAATATAATTTTTTAGAAATTACTTTGCCATTAACAAACCAACATTCATTGTTTGCTAAACAATAATTTTCGCCTGATAGGCCTCGATAAATTCGACTAATTTTTTCAAGAGCTGGTAATGTTGCTGGAATACTGGTTATTAGTGGCTCCTCTCCACCTTCTTCTAGTAAAAGTACCTGAGAAAATTTTTGACTTTAGAAGATAGACACAAATGGTTTTTAGAAAATATTTTATTTATAGTTTTATCTACACTCCAATTCTTGTTCTCTGATAATCTATTGGCTAGGATACATCCCGCTGTTCCTGCTCCTATTATTATAAAATCGACTTCTCTTGCTTCTTTTTCTATAGTCTGAAAACGTTAGTAATTTGTTTAATTCAAAATTCTATATTTACAACATTTATATTATTTAATAGCATTTCGAGAGAAATTTTTTCGAATTACCTTAACCCTTTCGCGCCTTTGATACATATATGTACCACTTATAAAATTTAATAAAACTCTTATAATTTTAAGCTACCAATAAGCAATTAATAAAGCTTTTTTTAATCACCAACGTAACTACTATACATATTAAAAATAGGAAATTACATAGTACTACTATAATTATTATAAACAATAGGTAAAATATCGTCAAAAAAAATAGCAAAATTTAATTTTTCAATATTTGATCAAATTCGCTTAAAACTTCTTACTCAGGAGTTTTTGAAGTCGCTGATTACGAATCTAAAGTCAGATTTTCAAAATTCTCAAAATTCAAGTTAGTGGACAATTTTGTTCAAAATTGCTCATATTCGCTTGAAACTTGTTACTCGGGGTTTTTCAGGGTTGCCATTTTGAATTTCGAAAATTTGACTTCTGATTCGTAATCAGCAATCCTGAAAACCCCCCGAGTAACAAATTTCAATAAAATTCACTGGCTGGGTTTCTCATGGCACGAAAGGGTTAAATGCTTGTATGTAATTTAAAGAATGAAAACTATTCACGTACCTGTGAAACAAGTTCATCTGGATTTAAAAGAGACAAGGTTGATAATAATGAATTATATTTGAAACTGCAAATATCTTTTGGCACAATCGTAAATATCCAAGATGCCTAATTAACAAAAGGAAATTAATTTCCTTGCAATATGTTTTTAAAAGTTAATTATTACTCTAAATTTGAATTGTTGAAAGACTGCTAAGCAATAGTTAAATTTTTATTAATTATTAATGAACATTTATTAAGTTTTTAGTTTAATTAAATTAATTGCTAGTCATCTGATTCACTACAAACTAATTAATAAAATTAACGATTTTTAATATATTACCGACTTTTAATAAAATAAATCTAAAAAAAATTGTTATATTGAATTTTCACTGATTAGTAAAATTTATTGTTAGTAATATTTCATTGATTGCAAATGAGTTTTTGTCATTTTATTTTTAGTAGCTTTTTACTATTTCAGGTTTAGAAAATAAAGATTTAAGTGACATTGAAGAAAAACATTTAGTAAAATATAAATTAATACAAAAAAACATTAGAGTAAGGAGAAAATTTAAAAAATTGATTGAAGTAAAAATTGTATCTTTAACTTTCTCGTTTTCAGTTACTTACTTGATAATAAAAAATGAAAACTACAGAAAAAATATTTAACAAAATCATAACTTTTCTATATTAATAATGAATAGAAACTGAGCTTTTTTCGCAAATTTATTAAGTCGGGGTAAAAATTTAATATTTATATTTTCTACTTTGTATGATAATAATGCAACTTCTACTACTTTGTAATGTTATCTAATTACTTTAGCTACTTTAAAAATTGTTGCAACTTATTTATAATTCTGGCATAAATTATTTTCTGCAATTATTTTGTAGTATATTTCTTTAGCTCTATAATGTAAAAGTATATATTTTAAAACATTTATTTATAAAGAATGTAACAACTTTACTAAATATATGGAATCCAACTAAAAGATTTAGAAAATATATATGCCAATAATAAGAAATCCTACCAATATGTAATATTAAATGTTCCATTGTTTTCTCTGAATAATAATTCAAAAAACAATTTTTTAAACGCTAATAGATTAGGTGCATCTCTTAACGCTGGATCCAATTTATTCATCCACAATCTTGCACCTCTAACAATAAAAGAGCGTTGCATTAAGCAAGTTATATGCGCAGGAATTATTAATATCGATTTTCTTTCTCTAAGCCTGTAGTAATTTTCTTCGGCAATTTTATTTAACTCAAAGAAATTAAATAAATAAAGTGGAACTTTAGTTTTAAATAATGAAAAAATTAAATTACCCATAAAAAATTTACGTCGCGTAGCAACATTTAATAAGCCAGACCTAATTCTATACTGCGTAATATTTTCAAACTTAGGAATATCATAAATAAAACGAATAGCATGAATAGCAACTGATTTTTTATCGCCGTCACATTAAATGAGAGTAAAAATTTTATATTTTCCATTTTTAACCCTTTGAGGACCAAATTTTTTCTTAAAAAATCGCGATTTTTGATTTTTAAGCAAACTTTTCAGGAACAGTTATTGAAGTTTTTTATTTGAAGACCAGTGTCTGTCATACGCAATTTTTCAGACTATGTGAAAATTATTGTTTCAATATTCAGTTTTGAAAATTAGGAAATTTATGCACGAGTTAATAAAAAAATGTTCATGTTGCCTGAAAGCAACACTGGTCCTCAAAGGGTTAATAAGTGTATTGTTCATATACTATATCACTAATACTACTTTGCAATATTATCTAATAACTTCAGCTATATCAAAAAAATATTGCAACTTGTATATAATTTTGATATAAATTATTTTCTAAAATCAATAAGAATAATTAATATTAATTATTAATGAAGAATATGATAAACATAAAATGGAGAGTGATAAATACAAATTATGTATTAATACTAATATAGATACATATACATGAATGCATTCAAGTTAGGGAATTTCATTTAAATTATAATTAATTTATTGTACAATATATACCATGTTATATATATTCAATACACTATTTTTTGTCCTAAGAAAGCAAAAATAATTTATAGATAAATTCAGGGAATTTTTTCGCAATTTTTTGACCCCTGTTTCCAACTTTTACAGGCAGAAGCATTCTAAACTGTTCTTTTTGCTTAAAATAAAATTTTCAATTTACTGAAAACAGATGTATTTTAATAAATATATACTGTTTAAAGAAAAACTGAAACTAAGACAAAATTAACTCCAATCTTCTCTTATCATTTCGCTAGCTTTTTCGGCAATCATCATTACAGTAGCTTGTGGATTCGCACCTATTATTAATGGCATAATTGATGCATCAGCCACTCGTAATCCTTTGACACCATAAACTCGTAGTCTCGCATCAACAACAGCTTCCGAATCATTTTTCGGACCCATTTTACAAGTTCCAGTTGGATGGTATATTGATGATGAGTAGTGAATTACACAGCACCGCCAATAATTGTCAGTATTAAATTCATATTCCTCACAACCCGGCAGAGGTGTTCTATCAAGCTCGAAATTACTTTCCCTGATTGCTTTTGTATCAATAATTTTTAGTCCTAATCGATTTCCTTCCAGTAGTTCATCAAAATCTGCACCGTTAGAGAAAAATTTAAAGTCTATTAGAGGTTCACCCCACACTGGATCAGTTTCATTAAGTTTCAGGTAACCCGTACTTTTGGGGTGTATTAGTAATATTTTTTGATCGAAACTTGTGTAGTACATGCTATTTTCAGGCGAAGTGAAAATCGGTATAAAAATGAATTGTATATTTGGAGCTGTTAAATTTTTTTGAGAGGAAGTTTTTAAAAAAACACAGGCATGCATTATACCCAATGAAGAAAAGGGACCTCGTTTAAATTTTAAATACTGTGTTAAATGCTTCTGCCTGGTTTGACAATCCGGATTGTATAAAGGTACATCTACTTTGAATTTATATCGAATTCCAGTGATTGATACATGATCCTGAAGATTATGTCCTACGGATAAATTTTGTACAACATTAATTCGATGTTTTTCGAGATCATCCTTTGGACCTATTCCAGAGAGCATAAGTAATCTTGGTGATTCAATTGTTCCGGCTGTTAGGATGACTTCTTTTCTTACTGTGACATGTTCAGTTGCTCCTGTTTCAAGTGAAATAAATTCTACACCTTTTGCTCTTTTTTCCTCATTTATTATGATTTTAACCACTCGGGTATTAGTTCTAATAATTAGGTTGCGTCGTTTCGTTCTAATGGGTCGAAGGAAGGCATGATTTGAACTTGATCTCGATCCATTGTTCGATGTTGCTTGCACTTGCATCGATCCGATTTGGTTTGGTCCATTAACATCTGTCTCATTATAACCAATTTCGCGTAGAGCTTGAAGAAGAGTTGTGGTCATTGGATCTTCGTATGGTAATCTTTGTACAGACTGGTAGCCTCCTGTTCCATGATATTTTGGATTCAATTTAACGATCTGAAAAATATTAGAAAATTATTTGTTGTTTTATAATTATTAAATTAATAAATCAAGACCGATTAGTTGTCTGGGATTAATGTTGCTTATTAATACTTACATCTTCGTTCTTATTATTTTCCGATTTAATGAAAAAAGGCAGTACTTCTTCATATCCCCAACCTGGATTTCCTAATTTAGCCCAGGTGTTAAAATTTTCTCTGTTACCTCGTGCGTACATCATACCATTAATGCTGCTAGTTCCTCCCATTACCTGAACGGAGAAAATAGTTAATATAATTTGTTGTACTTTTTTCATTCATTTTTAGTAATTATATCATTTTTGAGAATTTACTTTGCCAGTAAGAATCAAACATCCATTGTTTTCCAAACAATAATTTTCGCCTGATAGAGTACGTTAATGTCGACTAAGGTTTTTAACAGTTGGTACTTACGCTGGAATACTGC
This sequence comes from Leptopilina syphax, assembly GCA_032872505.1. Classification (NCBI taxonomy): domain Eukaryota; kingdom Metazoa; phylum Arthropoda; class Insecta; order Hymenoptera; family Figitidae; genus Leptopilina; species Leptopilina syphax. The sequence goes on from CM065477.1 coordinate 16,246,515, forward strand.
CTATTAGAGGTTCCTCTCCGCCTTCCTCTAGTAGAAGTACCTGTAAAAAATTTTGAGAATTATTAATTTTAGAAGATATATAAAACTTGCTTCTGGAAAATATTTAATTTAGTATTTATCTACACTCCAATTTTTGTTCTCTGATAATCGATTAGCGAGAATACATCCAGCTGTTCCTGCTCCTACTATTATAAAATCAACTTCTTCCGGTAGTTTTTCTGCTCTCTGCAAAAATTGTATATTTAAAATTTATTTTAATTTGTTATTTATGACTTTGAAAATTGTTCCCTGAGAATTATTTCAAAAGGGAAATTTAGAAATCCTAAATTTTTTAAAATTATCAAAATTGCATACCTCTTGAAGACGTTCATCTGGATGTAAATAATAAATAACTGATAGTAATGTATTGTAAGCGAACTTGCACGTTGAAAAAGAAGTACCCTCTGGCACAAGAGGTGGTATCCAAAATATCTGATTTAAAAGTAGATTAATCTTAGCTTGAAGTTGCCATAATAATTAACTGATAAAAAATCAGGTTGTAAAGGAATGTAAAATATTTATATTTAATTTTATTATTATCAATTATTAAGTATCAATAATCAAAAAATTTCTTTTGAAAAACTAATTTAAAAAGTAGGGGAAAGGTGTATGAGATGATCCCCTAGGACAAGATGATCCTTTTAAATTTTGGAGAGCCTATTAGCGTAATCTTTTAGGCAAATACGGTAATACGTTGTCAATGACATACCTATGAATCAGTCAAACTGCCATGACAACACGCGTCATTAAAAAAATTCTATTGTAAAAAGTAAAAATTTCATACTTTTGATCTAAGGAAAGCTTAACTTTGTACTTAGATATCTTTTGTTGTAGCAGCTGAAATTCCATTTTTCTTGTACTCACAGCTTCAGTATATCTTTAATTAAGTGTTCTGATTGGTATTATGGAATAACAGAGCTCGTAGGTTAAGTTACGAACAAATTACAAAATAATGGCATTTGGGGCAAGATGATCCTCAATGTTTTTATTATCAAAACTAACTTATTTAAAACAAAAAGTTGAAATCTACATCTATTTTATTAATTTTCTTGTTGTAGACAATGCCTCGTAATTATAAAATGGAAAAATGAATCTTGGTGAGTGTTCAAAGGCATTTATAACCTAAATAAAGCATATTTAATATTAATATATGTTATTTCTTTAATTTAGTCTCCTTTTCCAATAATTGGGGTAAGATAAACCTACGGATCATCTTACCCATGCCAGGGGGATCATCTTGGACACCCCGGTGTCCAAGATGATCCTTTTGTAAGGTTTTAGAAAAATTAAATTTACTTGTAAAATATTAATTAGCTGCTTACATTTCTAATCAGAAAAGTTAGATGGATTAATTATTATCTACTAGTTCGTACAAAACAAACTCAAAAATGCTGATTTTTCTTTGAATAATGGTCATTCTCCCTTAGGGGGATCATCTCGTACACCTTTCCCCTAAAATAAATAAACAGAATGATTCACTGACCAGAATTTAACTAAACTCACTTGGTAGTAAATAATGAATACCACAGAAAAAATGTTGATTATAATCATATTGTTTCTCAAGAAAATTTTTGTAATTGAACTACTAACATTTTTTTGACATACTTTTTAACTTTACATTTTGTCTGCATATACATTATAATTTAAATTTTCATTTAACAATATTAAAAAGTTTTTTAACATTGTTAAATGATAATTTACTACTTTGTTGTATGATTAAATAATGACTTAGAATTTTGTTTCATAATTCATGATATATATTGTAATATGTGCCACAATGTATTTTAACGTTTTAAACATGTCACTTGCTTTTTAAATTTCGAATATTTTTACATTTTTTTTAATTTTCTTTTAACATTTAAAAATTTTAAAAAGTCAGCAGGGCTCGAATTAGTGAAAATATTAAAAAAAAACGGGCTTTACGGATCAAAAATGAAAAATTACGGTCCAATTACTAACAAAAATATTACCAGTCCAAGTCAAATAAGACAACATTTTACTTAAAACTATTAATTAAATTTTTCATAACTATATAAAACATGAAGATAATAATTAATTTATAATAATTAAAGATGACCAAGTAATAAAATCATTTGCAATTCAATTATTATTTACAAGAATTTTTAACTAAAATTCTAACTTAAATCGATTATTTTTAATAATTTTCGAAAAAGTTCTTTGACAATTTTCAAATCCATTTGTTTAAAATATTCAATTTTACGAAATTTAAATTATTCGTAAATTCTTCAATTAAATAAATATTAGAAAATAAAAACTTAAATTTAAAATAATATTAAAACAAATATTATTTGTATTTAACTAAATATTGAAACAAATTTTCAAATAGTTGAATTCTATCAACGAATTTTAATAAAATTTTTAAGAATAATTTCATTTTTCGAGAAATTCGATTAAAATTGTATTAACAATAATTAAAATTCTGCAATGAGTAATAATTGTTTGTGAAAATAATTGAATTCATAAGAAGAATTTTATTATTTTTGAATTATTGCGAAGAATATTACTTTTGAATAATATTATTCTTGAAAATAATTTAATTTTTGCAATAATTTGTAACTTTTACAAAATTAAATTCTTTTTTTTCGTATTTTTTAACTAAACATCTTCTATAAATCCATTATTTTTAATAATTTTTGAAAAAGTTCTTTAAGAATTTTCAAATTCATTTGTTTACATTCAATTTTACGCAATTAAAATTATTGGTAAATTCTCTAAAAAAATAAATATTAGAAAATTAAAAATTCAAATGTATTTGAAGTTTTTATAATAATAAAAAAATTCAATTAAACTTTGAAAAAAGGTAATTTCAAAATTCAATTATTTTTAAAAATTTACGCTACATTGCTTTTAATATTCAATTATTATCTAAAATTTTAACTGAAATTCATTTTTAAATCAATTTTTATTGGAAAATTCTACTAGAATTCAATTATTTAAATACAAAAATAAATAATTTATTGAATTATTGAATGTTTCTTAAAATTTAATTCCCAATAGAATCGTTATCAACAAATTTTAAAATAATTAAATTCTATCAAAGAATTCCATTGAAAAATAATTGAAATTCTGCAATGAGTTTTATTGTTTGTGAAAATAATTGAATTCCTAAGAAGAATTTTATCACTTTTAAACAATATTTAATTTTTGCGAAAAAATAATATTATTTAAATAATATTAAATATTACTTTTGAATAATATTATTCTTGAAAACAATTGAATTTTTGCAATAATTTGTATCTTTTACAAAATTGAATTCTTTTTTTTCGTATTTTTTAACTAAACATCTTCTATAAATCTATTATTTTTAATAATTTTTGAAAAAGTTCTTTAAGAATTTTCAAATTTATTTGTTTACAATTTAATTTTACAAAATTTCAATTATTTGTAAATTCTTCAATTAAATATATATCAGAAAATAAAAACTTCAAATAATATTAAACAAATCTGCAATTAAAGTTTTTCAAAACATTAATTCCACAGAATTGTTAATTAAAAATATGAAAAATTCAAATTTTCCAAGATTTTAATCTGAAACCTTTTTCAAATTCAATTATAAAAATTTACGCGTCCACTGCTTTTAAAATTCAATTATAATCCAAAATTTTAACTGAAATCCATTTTTAAATCAATGTTTATGTGAAAATTCAACTAGAATTCAATTTTTTAAATACACAAATAACAATTTATTGAATAATTGCATGTTTCTTAAAATTGAATTCTCAAAAAGAATTTTATCTATAAATTTTTAAATAACTGAATTCTTTTGACTAATTTTAATACAATTTTTAAGAATATAATTACATTTTTCGAGATTAAAATCAATTCGATTTAAATTGTATTAAAAATAATTGAAATTCAGCAATGAGTTTTTTTATTATTTATGAAAATAATTGAATTCCTAAAAAGAATTTTATTATTTACTAAAATAATTGAATCTCCGTAAAAATTGAATTATTTATGAAATTAATCGAATGATTGTGAAGAAATTTATTAAAAACAAATTTGTAAATAAGGAAATTTCTGTGAAATTTTTATTATTTTTTGAAAATAATTAAAAGTTTGTGGAGAATTTTATTATTTTTTTTTTTTTTTTAATAATTGGATTCTTTTAGAAAATTTTATGAAAATAGTAGATATTGAAAATCATTTAATTGAGGAGAAGAATTTAATTATTTCTAAAGATAATTGAAATTTTTATGAGAATTTTTAAAAAATTTTAAACATAATTGAATTTTTGTAAAGAATTTTATTACTTTTGAAAATAATTGAATTTCTGCATTAATTTCCAACTTTTTCAAAATTTCCGAAATTATATCGTATACAGGTTACGAACTTTTCGTCCTTTTTTCATTCAAATTTGCGGACTTTACGGACATTTTTTCAAAAAAAAAAAACGGACTTTTACGGGATTTACAAAACTTAGTTCGAGCCCTGAGAAAGATTCCATGCAATAATTTTAGTATTAATTTTCTATAAAATTCAGTATAACTTTTCCAATTGGGCTGAAAATTTGATAGGAATTATTATATGGAAATTTTAATAATTGCTCAAATTTCTTTTTTGTTTCAATGCACATTATAAGAACCGGTATTATATAGTATAGAATTTCGAGTTATATATATAGAGTAAAGAAAAGAAAATGATGACAATATTAAAAAGAAATATTATTCTGTGTATCATTAAAAATTGAAGAATTGAAAAATGTAAAAATCCAGCGTGGCGAAAGTGCACTTGAAAAAAGGGATCTTTTTAAATGAAAATAATGAAATGAAAAGGAGTTTTGGAGGGGTGAATTTTGTACGTATTCGCGTAGGGTTTTCAGGTTCATTTAATATTCTTAAGAAGCAAATAGTATTATTGTATATAAGGAGAACGAGAGACAGGTTATAGTGTATTTAGAATATCGTCTTCACCTGCAAGGAGCAATGAATTCCTTCCTTCTTCTTCTTCTTCTTTTTCCTTTTTTATAGTTGAGTATAAGAGACTTTTTCAGCAAAACACCCACAGTGATATCCCGCTGTGGTATATTACGCCTACGAGTACCCATTTTCAAGATCCATTCATTCTATTCTTGAATGAAATAGACTCTTGGATCTCTCGTTTTTGGCCTTGGGTCAAGCCATACACCCCTCAAAGAAAACATCTCGAGAGCTTTTTCTGAATGGACCAATGTGTGCCTCAATATCTACACACTTGGCTTATTCATTGTCGTCGACAATTTGGAATCTCCATTCGAAAATGACTTTTGAGCGAGAAATTTAAATTTTACTTGGAAATAGATGAAAACGAAGAGGACTAGGTTACAGGTACTCCAGGTGACAATACGTCTCCGAGGAGTACAAACTTTTGTGAATGAAATCTATACTACTATATACTACACACAGTGTCCAGTGTAGTGTAGATTTGACTATGAACATCTGGCTGATTTTTCAATGTAAGAAAAAAAAATCAGACGCGCGCCATTTTTCTCATCCTCTCCATTATTCTCTAGTTTATGACTTGAAACTTGAGAAATGAGAATGATACTCCCTTCTTTTATTTCGTTAGTTATTTTATTGCTTCCTTTTACTTTCTTCTTTTTGGAGCTTCTTTTTTTATTGATGCGAAGACTGGTGGTAATTACTCTACCTACAGGAGATAATTAAAAATATCAAAGTTAATTATAACCTAATTACAGCTAATTACTGCTAATTTTTAGACTTTTTTTTTGTTAACCAAATTTTAGATTCCTTCAGGGCTCGAACTATAGGTTTGTAAATCCTGCAAAAGTCCGCAACTTTGCTTGAAGTCCGTAAAGTAAGATCCTAAAGTTCTGAACGTTCAAATGAACGAAATTTATTTATTTCTTCTACAAATAAAATTTCTATTGCAATTATTTTGCGTTATTATCCAAAAAAATTAATTACTGAGTTTTTAAACGTAAATATTTCAGTTTCTAAATTTGTTTGTGATTAGTAATTTATTAAAATATCTCCAATAAAAAATTTTTCGTTCATTTGAACGTTCAAAACTTGGGGATCATTAAAGTCCGTAGTTTGATTCAAAAAGAACGAAAAGTTCGTAAATTGTACGATATAATTTTGGAAATTTTGAAAAAGTTAGAAACGATTGCAGAAATTCAATTATTAAAACTCTTCGGAGAAATTTAGTTATTTTCAAAAATTTTTTTAAATTCTCATCAAAATTTCAATTATCTTTATAGAAATAATTAAATTCTTCTTCGAAATTAAATTATTTTCAAAAAATTTCCGGAATTCAATGATTTTCAATATCTACTATTTCCATAAAGTTTTCCAAAAGAATTCAATTATTTAAAAAAAAATTTAATAAAATTCTACACAAACTTTTAATTGTTTACAAAAAATAATAAAAATTTTACAGGAATTTCATTATTTTCAAATTTTTTTTATAAATTTCTTCGCAATCATTCAATTATTTTCATAAGTACTTAATAAAATTTTTACGAGGATTCAATGATTTTTGTAAATAATAAAATTCTTTTTTGGAATTCAATTATTTTCATAAATAATAAAACTCATTGCAGAATTTCAATTATTTTTAATACAATTTTAATCGAATTCCTCGAAAAAATTCTTAAAAATTTTATTAAAATTCGTCAAAAGAATTCAATTATTTAAAAATTTGTAAATAAAATTCTTCACAAAAATAAACATTGATTTAAAAATGGATTTCAGTTAAAATTTTAGATTATAATTGAATTTTAAAAGCATTAGAGAGTAAATTTTTAGAAATAATTAAATATTGAAAAGGTTTCAAATTAAAATCTTTGAAAATTTGAATTTTTCATATTTTTAATTAACAATTCTGTGCGGAATTAATTTTTTAAAAAACTTTAATTGCGGATTTTTTTTAATATTATTTTAAGTTTTTATTTTCTAATATATATTTAATTGAAGAATTTACAAATAATTGAAATTTTGTCAAATTAAATTGTAAACAAATAAATTTGAAAATTCTTAAAGAACTTTTTCAAAAATTATTAAAAATAATAGATTTATAGAAAATGTTTATAGTTGAAGACACGAAGAAAAAAATTCAATTTTGTAAAAGATAGAAATTATTGCAAAAATTCAATTATTTTCAAGAATAATATTATTCAAAAGTAATATTCTTCGCAAAAATTAAATATTGTTCAAAAGTAATAAAATTCTCCTTAGGAATTCAATTATTTTCACAAACAATAAAACTCATTGCAGAATTTCAATTATTTTTCAAAGTTTTATTAGAATTCTTTGATAGAATTCAATTATTTGAAAATTTGTTGATAACGATTCTTTATGGAAATTGAATTTCAAGAAACATTTAATTTTTCAATTAATTTTTTTATTTTTGTATTTAAATAATTGAATTCTAGTAAAATTTCTAATAAAAATTGATTTAAAAATTAATTTCAGTTAAAATTTTAGATAATCATTGAATATTATAAGCAATATGGTGTGAATTTTTAAAAATAATTAAATTTTGAAATTACTTTTTTTTTAATGTTTAATTTAATTTTTTTTAAATTATTTTAGTTTTTTATTTTCTAATATTTATTTAATTGAAGAATTTACGAATCATTTAAATTTTGTAAATTTGAATTGTAAACAAATGAATTTGAAAATTCTTAAAGAACTTTTTTAAAAATTATTAAAAATAATAGATTTATAAAAGATATTTAGTTAAAAAAATAAAATTATTCAAAAGTAATATTCTTCGTAAAAATTAAATATTGTTCAAATATAATAAAATTCTTCTTATAGGGAATTTCAATTATTTTTAATAGAATTTTTAATCGAATTTCTCGAAAAATTCACTGGTTGGAGCCCTGCTCCTTTCGTATACTTCTGTTTTTACAAAAAAAAATTTTCAGATAAAAACACTTTTTTTTAAAAAAAATCGCAAATCATTCTTAACCTCGTGTTTCATTAAGAGTTTTCTAATAAATAAAAAAAGTGAAATTCAATTGGTAACGTAAAAAGTAATTAGGTTTTGTTTTTTTTCTTTATGAAAATTGAAGAAGTGAAGTATAGTTTTTTGTCTTTTTTTGTGCTGAAAGAGCATCAGCTTCGTAGAAGATGTACGTGCTTAACACTTATCGTCATTATTGATTTTACATTAGACTCCCCGGTTAAATCGCACGGCGCAATAACTACTTTTCTCTTCGTTCGGGAATTCGAACAGACAGCCATACGAGCATCAATTTCATTAGCGTGTTCTCATCCTTTGCGCATTTTCATTCTTCCACCTCCTTCAACTTTCCTTGGAATAATTAATAAAACAAACGAAATCGTAATTTAATAAAAGTAAATTTAAATTTAATAAAAATTAATTAATTATTATAATGAAAAATAAATTATAATAGAAATTAATAATAATAAAAAATATTTAAATACAAAAATGAATTATAATAAAATTATTTATTACTCTCTAAATTTGAAATAGTAACAGAAATTTTGCTTTTGAATTTGTTTTATATTGATAAAATACAATAATTAGTAGAAATTTTTATATATTAGTAAAATTTACGTAAAAAAACATTTTTTTGAAAAAACATTTTTTTAGATAAGAATACTGTTTTTATTTATTTATTTTTTTATTATTTTTTACTAATTATTTTATTTATTAGTTTTTTTTTACTGACTTTTTGCTTTCGAATTAGTAAATGTTACCAATAAATTAACAGAAATGACTATGTATTAGTAAAACTTACTAATTTAAAAGTAAAAATTCAAATTAGTAAATATTTTTACTGATTTAAGTTTAGAGAGTGTAATAAAAATATTAATTGTAATAAAAAATTATTTATTAGCAATGAAAAATGAAAAATGAATTGTTACATTATTGAAATATAAAGAAACGAAACATTATTTTTAATTATAACTTTAATTGTAACTACTACAGAAGTTTTTTTATTATACATAAGCAAATAATTTAAACTTCTCCTTTAATTTTCAATAAAATCTAATTAGTAAACCTATTTAGAAAGCAGCCATCATGATTCTCGTTTGTAGAAAAAAAATGCATATAATCACTTGGTCTGAGTGGTGCCCTAGTTTTCTCTGCAATTTCCAGACTAAATCCAGAATAAACAAAATGCTAACTCGTACTTAAACTTGAACGCACTAAATAAAAATCTATGGAATTTTTCTTTTTACTGAATGATCGAGTGGTCATTTTAAATTGATTATTACAACCAGGTTATTTTTCCTTTTTGTCTTTTTTTTATATTTCTAGTTAAATTTTATATTCACATTTATAAATTACAATTTGTTTATATTTTATATATTTACATTTGTAATTTAAATTTATATATTATATTTTATTAATATTTTTTAATATAATATTTTTTTTATGTAACTAATAATTTTTATACAAATTATAATTTTTTTATAATGGAAAATTATTTTATAAAAGTAAATATTAAAATCAAATATTATCAGTAATAAAATATATCTATTGTTAATTTTTACTATTTATACTCTTTAAAATATTTTTTTATTCATAATTTTGGTTTTACATATTTTACACAATTTATAATTTTTATTATATTAAAAATAATTTAAAAATAATTTATAAAATGTTGCGAAGCAACGTTTTGATTCATTTTTTGTCTCAATTTGATATTCTTAGAAAAACTATGATTTCACATTAAAATAATATTTAAATTGTAAATTATTTGTAATTTACAATTATGTTTATAATTTTTTTTATAATTTTCAATTTTTCTCTTATAATTTACAATATTATTTTTCTTTATAGAATCAGAAAATGTGTTTGCTTCAAAATTTCAATTCTATATTTAATATTTTGCTTTGCTTTTAAATTACAAAAATTAATTGAAGTGCTGTTTAACGAGTATAATAACTTTTCAGAGAGTTGTAAAAATTTAAAGCAGTAATTTAAAAACTGTACACCGGTGCATTTTATTATGACCACTACACGGATTCTCACTTCTTTTTAAAACCAGCTTTAAAGGCGGTTTTTTTTTAATGCTTCAAACATAAAGTATAGTATACAGAAAACATTTTTTTTTTCAAATCAAATTCAACTTTTTTTCTCTCTCTCTCTTTCTCTGTTTCTATATATTTTCAAGTTGATATTTAATTAATTTGATAACCAAAATTATTTTCTCAGAAAATTATATTATGTTTTTAATTCAAATTCAAGTTTTTTTCTCTCTTTCTTTCTCTGTTTCTATATTTATATTCAAGTTGATATTTAATGAATTGATAACTAAAATTATTTTCTGAAAAGTCATTTCGTGTTTTTGCGTGAATTTAATTTAAATTGCTGGGAAGAAAATTAAAAAATTTACATTTATTGCGTTAATTGGTAATTAATTTATGTCCCATATCGTATTCAATACGTGTTCAAACGAACGTCGATTTTTTTATGACTTCTGTTAATTTTTATTTTAATAAAAAATATTTTTATAGGGTACTTTTTAAAATCTGTATTTTTTATTCTTAATTTTTTTAACGACTGTTAAATTTTTATAGTAACAATAATTTTTACAATACCTAATAATTTTGATTATAACAATTTTTATAATAATAATTTTTAGAACAATAATTTTCGTAATAATTTTTATATTAACAATAATTTTTATAATAATAATTTTTGTAATAACAATTTTTGTAATAACAATTTTTCTAATAACAATAATTTTTACAACAACAATTGTTATTTGTTAAAGTAACAAATAACTATTTTCTATTGTTGTAAATATACTTTTGATGTATTCGATTTTTATTGATCTATTGAAGCATACACTTAAACTTGCCTCACTTCTAGTTTTGAAAAAAGCCCTTGTGTCAAGGGCCATGAAATCGCATTGAGTGAATATTTCGAAAATTCACCGTGTCGAATTATAAAAGCATTTTGTCAACTTTTCTCTTTATGAAAAGTTGTAACAGTACTGTATATATATATATATACACAGTAGTCATGGTGAACGCGAGAAAGAGAGATAGAGATAGAGGTCAGAAATTTCCACAGCTGCAAAAGGGATCATAAATTCAACTTCGTAAATTAAATCAATTAGTCACTCCAACTACCAGGTAGATAAATTCTCAGTGTAACGAGTAATGTAAAATTATCGTGTCAAGCTGTTAACCCAATTACAAAAATACCGCAAATGTAACCGAAATTATGTTTTAATAGTCACCAAAAGCAATTAAAAAGAAATTAGAGCAAAAATTATTTTTCTTCAAAAAAAAAATATTTACAAAAATTTCGTTTTTTTTAAACAAAAAAAAAAATGAGGAGAGGAATTTTTTTTACGCAAATATTTAATTTCTTCTTTTGCTTTTTGTTTTAAAGTTTGAAGCGCGTATATAGCCAAAAGCAACCTTGATCATCAATTTCCTTTAGTAAATTTTAACTCGCGAAAACGAATTTCACTGCGTTGATGGTGCAGAGTTTAATGTTGAAATTTGTTTCTCCTCGCATACATTTCTCTCTATCATGAAAGATAATTAAACACGTTTTGAAAAAATTGCTTTTAATTTTTAATAAATATAGAAATATTTTTTTTTAAATTCATAACTTTCTTTTCTTAAATTTATTTAAAAATCCATTTTCTATCATTTTTGCGATAACTGCAACTTATTTCGCGATTTTTGTTAGTATGAAAAGTATAATAATAATTGACAAATCTTTAAAAAGTTATTTTTGAATTTTTCTAATTAAATTTTCAAAATATTCAATTAAAAAGCATTAAATAATTGAAATGTTGTAAAATTTAATAGAAAATAATTGATTTATTTCAAGTATTAAATTACAAAATTTTGAAATTCAACTTTTGAAGAATTCCAATTCTGGCAAAATTTTGAAAATAATTTAATTCACAAAAATTTTAATGAATAATCTTCAAGTGTAAATTTGATAAAAATTAGTTTCTAAAAATTATATTAAAATATTTTTGAAAAAAGTAATTCTCAGAATTTTTTTAATTCTAATTTTTAAAATTCAATTATTTTCAACATTTTCGATTACATATTTCCGAAAATTCAAATACATAGGTACGAAAAATAATAGCATTAAAATTTTTTAGAATTCTCTTTAAATTTTTTAAGAAAATAATCATATTCAAAAATTTTTTTATAAACTCAATTATTTTCGAAAAATTGCATTACAATTTTTATAAGAAACTAATTCTTAGAATTGTTTTATCATTTTTTGAGATTCAATTAGCTTCGAAGAAAGTAAGTTAAAATTTCTTTAAAAATTTACTTTTTCAGACTCTTATTAAAATTTCGGAGAAATTATTTGTAATTAAAATTTTTCAAAATTTTTCTTTTCTAAATATTTTTTAAAAAATCAATTATTTTTCAAAGATTTTATCAAATTTTAATTATTTTTCAAAGATTTTACTAAATTTCAATTATTGTTGAAAAGATTTATACCAAATTTCAATTATTTTTAAAAGATTTTATCAAATTTCAATTATTTTCAAAGATTTCAGCAAATTTCAATTATTTTTCAAAGATTTTATGTCATTTCAATTATTTTTCAAAGATTTTACCAATTTTCAATAATTTTTTAAAAGATTTCACCAAATTTCAATTATTTTTCAAAGATTTTATAAAATTTCAATTATTTTTCAAAGATTTTACGAAATTTCAATTATTTTTAAAAAGATTTTATAAAATTTTAATTATTTTTCATAGATTTTATAAAATTTTAATTATTTTTCAAAGATTTTATCAAATTTAAATTATTTATAGAAAATTTTACCAAATTTCAATTATTTTCAAAGATTTTACCAAATTTCAATTATTTTTCAAAGATTTTACAAAATTTCAATTATTTTATAAAATATTTTACCAAATTTAAATTATTTTTCAAAGATTTTATCAAATTTAAATTATTTTTAGAAAATTTTACCAAATTTCAATTATTTTTCAAAGATTTTACCAAATTTCAATTATTTTCAAAGATTTTGCTAAATTTCGATTTTTCGGACATTTTTTAATTGAATATAATTGTAAAGCTATTGTCTTTAAAAAATTATTTAAAAATATTTTTAAAAAATTAATATTAAGAATTTCTTAATTAAAATTTTTGAAAATATTCTACCTTTATATATATTTATAAAGAAAAGTGGACAATTTAAATTATTATAAAAAAATTGAATTTTTCTACTTAAATAATAATTTAATTTTCGAAGAACTTTAGGAAAATTATTAAAAATTAATATAGATAATTAATTGAGAGGTGAAGTTTCGTTAAAAATTGTAGAAAATAATTAAAGTTTGGAAGGTTTATATAAGTTGTAATTTCTAGAAATTATTAAACTTTAGAAGTTGAAATGTTTTGAATTTTATTTCCCATGATTAAATTTAATTATTTATTTATATTTATTTTAATTATTTATTTACTTATTTCCATGATTTAAATAAGAAGTATATTTAAATATTTATTCAGCAAAATTATTCAAATGTTTTGATTAATTGAATTTAGAAATCAGTGAAGAATCAGGGAAATTGGGAAATACAAAATAAACTTTTTGTGACAATACTTAAATTAAAATTTTTTTTGACTTTTCTTTAATCGACCTAAAGCGACTTTTTTATGCTCGTAAAGTCGATCCGAGGCCTGCGATAAGTTAATAATGACAAATAATAATTAATAATATAAAAATTTTTTTTTAAATTTCCAGGAAAAGATTTTCTCTAATTTATTTCTTTTTATGAAAAATTAATATGAATGAATGAGTAAAAATTTAACAACGAAAAATAAAATTAATAAAAAATCTCTTTCTTTAAATTCTGTTAAAAAGATGAGTTTCTCTAATTTATTTGTTGCTATAATAAATAACAATTAATAATAATGAATAAATTATTAACAATGACGAATAAACTATTATAATAATTATTACTATTATAATAATGAATAATAACGAATAATAATCAATACTGATTATCAATTATTGATAATCGTGAATAATATTTAATTATGAATACATTACATGAATAGAGTACATTAATAATGATGAATAATAATTAAGAAATGATTTTCTTAAAAAAATAAAATAGGAAGGAGAAAATATCGTTTATTATCGATGAGGAAATATTATTTATTTTAGGAAATGTTTATTTGGCATAATTTTTTAAATTTACAGAGAAATTTTTCGATTTCATATTCCTCTCTACAATATGTTTGATAAATTGTGTCCCGCAGAAATTACTTGTTATATCAATTTCTTTTGTATGAAAACAAAAGAAAAAAGAAATTTTCAGGTAAATAAACAATTTGTCAAGAGTTGACTAAATTAAAATGAAATGAATACGAACAACAATCATGCGGTTTTGGCTCGCGAGTCTTCTCGCTGTCGGTGGTCCGCAACCTAAAAGGAAAAGACGCTCTAAAATTTGTTGTCCCTTCCGAATGACCACTTTGCTCGTCTTTCTCAAATTTGTCAGAAAAGAAGGAAATGACTATTGGCAATATTATATAGCGGAGAATTCACTTTTGTATCTGAAAATCATCTTTCACACATACACACACACTTATACGTAGATATTATATAGAAAAGATGACTCTTCAGCAAGGTGAAAAAAAAAGACTCGATGAGCCATAACACACCATGAAAAAAGTCATGGTCAGAAGAAATTCAAATGGCATTAATAGATCTACGGTCACAAAACTGACCTGAAAAACTTATATAGTGGAAAAATGGACACCTGGCAGATTTTCTATATTTGAATAGGCGTGACATGATTCTTATACTCTCGAGGAGGGGTCACGTGATGACCCTACGTTCAAATTATTAACACACATGATTCTTTTTCATTTCAAATCGTCTCTTATTTATTACTTTAATCCTTGATATATAACATAAGAATTGAATTTTATGAGATTTCGTTCTAAATTTGGGTTTCACAAAAGAATATTGTATATACTTTTTACTCGTATATATTTTAATACCGAAATTTTTGGGGATTTTTATTAGTCAATATTCAATTCAAATAGAGTGGGGTGAAAATGACATGACAAGACAATTTTTATATTAAAAATTAAACTGTTTTTGCCATTTAGAATACAAGTTTAATTAGGTAATATATTTCAGGGCTCTAGGTCCGTAAATCCCGTAAAAGTCCGTAACTTTGCTTGAAGTCTGTAAAAGTTCGTTTTTTTGAAAAAAGGTCCGTAAAGTCCGTAATTCGATTGAAATAGGTCCGTAAAGTATATACGTAAATTATACGATATAATTTGGATAATTTTAGGGAAATTACAAATGATTGAAGGAATTCAATTATTTTCAAAAGTAATAAAATTCTTCGCAAAAATTCAATTATGTTGAAAAATTTTTTAAAATTCTCTTCAAAATTTCAATTATCTTTAGAGATAATTAAATTCTTCTCCGAAATATCAATGATTTTCAAAAATTTTAATAAAATTCTTGGAGAAATTTCAATTATTTTCAAAATTTTTCCTCAATTCAATGATTTTTAATAGGTATCTATATACTAATCTAATAAAATTTTCCAAAAGAATTAAATTATTTTTAAAAAAATCTACTAAAATTCTACACAAACCTTTAATTATTTTCAAAAAAATAATAAAAATTTTACAGAAATTTCATTATTTACAAATTTTTTCATAAATTTCTTCGCCATATTTAATTATTTTTATAAATAATAAAATTTTTACAGGTATTTAATTTTTTTGGCAAATAATAAAATTCTTATTAGGAATTCAATTATTTTGATAAATAATAAAGCTAATTGCAGAATTTTAATTATTTTTAATACAATTTTAATCGAATTCCTCGAAAAATGTTAATTATTCTTAAAAATTTTATTAAAATTTATCAAAGAAATTTAATTATTTAAAAATTTGTTGATAAAATTTGGTATAAGAATTCAATTTTAAGAAACATTCAATTATTCAATAAATTATATGTTTTTATTTAAATAATTAAATTCTCGTAGAATTTTTTAATAAAAATTAATTTAAAAATTAATATTATTTTTAATAAATTTTTAATTAAATTTCTTTAAAGAATAAAATTATTGCATTCAAAATTTTTAATGCAATTCTTTGCGTAAATTATCAATTATCTTTATAAATAATAAAATTCTTCTCTAAAATTGAATTATTTTCAAAAAATTTAATAAATTTCTTTGCAAAATTTCAATTATTTTCAAAAATTCTCCCTAATTTAATTATTTTTAATATCTACTATTTTAATAAAATTTTGCAAAAGAATTCAAATTCTTTGAAAATTGATTGATACCATTCTTTAAAAGAATTCAATTTTAAGAAACATATGTAATTATTCAATAAATTATTAATTTTTTTGTATTTAAATAATGAAATTCTCGTTGAATTTTCTCAGAAAAATTGATTTAAAAATGGATTTTAGTTAAAATTTTAGATTATAATTGAATATTAAAAGTATTAGATGAGTGTAAAGTTTTAGAAATAATTAAATTTTGAAAAAGTTTCAGATTCAAATCTTTGAAAATTTGAATTTTTCATATTTTTAACAAACAATTCTGTGGAATTAATTTTTTTGAGAAATTTTAATTGCGGATTTTTTTTTATATTATTTGAAGTTTTTATTTTCTAATACATATTTAATTGAAGAATTTACAAATAATTGAAATTTCGTAAAATTGAATATTGTAAAGAAATGGATTTGAAAATTGTCAAAGAACTTTTTCGAAAATTATTAAAAATAATCGATTTTAATAGAAGAATTTTAATTAAAAATTCTTGAAAATAATAATTGAATTGATAATGATTTTATCATTCTATTTTTAATTATTATAAAACATGAACTTATCGATCGCTCCGAGTCGAAGACTCGGAGTTATCGATATCTTCATGTTTTTTAGTTATGAAAAAATCTAATTTATAGTTTTAAGTAAAATGTTCTCTTATATATTTTTTGTCAGTAATTGGTCCGTAATTTTTCATTTTTGGTCCGTAAAGTCCGTATTTTTTAAATACTTTCACTGGTTCGAGCCCTGATATTTGCAACTTTTGATTCTAGTTTGGATCTTGCATCTCTATAAATATAGTTTTTATTGCAATTTTCATTTTATTTGCGTTGTTCTAGAAAAAACATTTTGATCAACTTTTCAAACATTTACAGCTTGTTTAAGTGAGGGGAAAGTAAAAGTAAATTAAAAGAGAAAAGAAAATGCATGCAGAGCTGATTTTTTCAAATTGACCTAGTTTTCAAATGTATTATAAATTTTTTTAAAAATAGTATTATGTCAATGGGACAAAAAATCAAATCAATATTATGCAGGGTTGCCACTGGTCACGAAATTCAGGGAAAAGTCAGGAAAAGTATAGAATTGGTCAGGGAAATCAGGAAAAAGTCAGGGATTTTCATTAAAATTAGTGGTAAAAATTAAATATTTAGAATTCATAAGAAAATTCTTAATTTTAGTGTCTTTTTTAGTTTGCCTCATAAACTATATGAAATTATCACGAATTCTAATACGAAACCTTCAATTTTTTTCCATATTTCTGACAATAATATTTCTTTTTAAATAACTTAAATTTTGAAGAACAATCATAAAATTATTACTTAGAAAATATTTAAGGAATAATTTTATACTTAAATATTTTTAAATTAATTGAATTTTAAAAGAGTTACGGTTACAATTTACATAAAGAAATAATCTTTAAAAGGATTCAATTTTAAATTTTGTAAAATTTTAATTTTTAATGAATTTCATTAGAATTTTTAAAGAACTTAGATTTTTGAAAAATTTTAATAATTTAAATTCTTCTAAAATTAGTTAAATTTGTCAATATATATTTAATTAATTATTAAAAATAATGGATTTCGAGAAGAATTTTAGTTAAAAATACTACGAAAAATTAAATTTTGGAGAAGTTACAAATGATTGTAGAAAATCAATTATGTTCAAAAAATTTTTGATAAAATTCTAAGCAAACATTTAATTATTTTCATAAATAATAGGGGAACATAGTCTAGGTCGGCCACCTTTTTGACTTTTGTTTATAACTTTTTTTTAAAAATGAATTTGGACAATTGAAGTATATGGTTGGAAAGTCCTGTTTAATAGGAACATTTTTTCTGTACAAAGTAAATTGACAGGTTTAAAAATGAAAAAGTTATAAAGATTTAAAAAAAAAAAAATTTGTAGTCCAGGTTGGCCATTACAGTCAAGGTCGGCCATGTTTAAAATTCAAAGGGCATTAATCGTTAAAAAATAAAATGACATGTTTAGAGTTACGGAAAATTGATTCTTTATTGTTTACAGTTTGTAACTTAATGAAATAACAAAATAATAACAATAAACAATATAAAAAAATAAATATAAATAAAAAAAAATTTTTGCACTAAAATATTAATAAAATTAAATAAAAATATTAATAAGATGATCAATTATATTATGAGTTATACAGAATTGCAGTTTTTGCAAATGAAGTAGCTCGTCCTCAACTTTGCGCATTTTAAACACATAGTGGCCGACCTTGACAGTAAGTAACATTACCGAATTGTTGTAACCATAAAGAAATACGTTTCGGGATTCGATTTTTTACTTTGTTTTCCTTTCAACCATGAGTCCCACAAATTTTCTGCATACTTGCCTTGACGATTCAATTTGTTTTTTATCTTTTATTAATGGTTTTTCACATTATGCACAAAACTTTTTTTGAGCTTTTTTTGTACCGACGTCACAGAAAACACAATTTTCGATTTTCCGAAAATGTAATTGAACAAAAAGTTAGGTTTCACTAAGACAAGCTTCGACAAAAATGCGCGTAGGTGGCGCTAGTGAACTTGACAAAAAAACGCGAGTGGCCTACCTAGACAGTAGGCCAACCTTGACTACATTCCCCTATAAATTTCACAGTCGAATAATTCAATTATTTACAAATTTTTTTTTAAATTCCTTTTTAATAATTCAATTTTTTTCATAAATAATAAAATAGTAATTGGGAATTCAATTATTCTTGAAAATTTTAATAAAATTCTCTCATAGAATTAAATTACTTTCAAATAAGTTTCGATAAAATTTGTTATAAAAAATTTAATTATTTTTGAAACAATTTTAACTAAATTCCATTAGGAAATCGTATTATTTTCAAAAATTTTATTAAAATTCTTGTCAATATTTGAATTATTTTTAAAAATTTTCCTCAATTCAATGATTTTTCAATATTTACTATGATTTTAATAAAATTTTCCAAAAGAATTCAATTATTTCAAAAAAATTCAATAAAATTCTACGCAAACATTTAATTATTTTCATAAATAGTAAAAATTTTACAAAAATTCATTTAATAACAAATTTTTCATAAATTTCTTTGCAATAATTGAATTATATTTTCATAAATAATAAAATTTTTATAGGAATTTTATTTTCATAAATAATAAAATTCTGTTTAGGAATTCAATTATTTTCACAAAAATTAAAACTCATCTCAGAATTTCAATTATTTTCAATACAATTTTAGTCGAATTTCTCGAAAAAATAATGTAAATATTCTTAAAAGTAATATTAAAATTTGTCAAAAAAATCCAATTACTTAAAAAAATTTGTTGTTAAAATTTTTTATGAGAAATCAATTTTGAGAATAATTCAAGTTTTCTATAAAATATATTTTATTTGAAACTCTTAATTCGCATAGAAAAATAATAATGATTAAAAATTTATTTTAAATGGTGTATAAAAAATTTCCGACATTGATTTTGAAGCATAATAACTAAGAACCAGTTGAAAATTTGAAAAAAAATTTTTTATTTTCAATTTTATGACGTAAGAAGTAAAACAGTGTTATTTTCACCCCAATTTATGGATTTTTTAATTAAAAAAGTCATCAACGAATTTTTTAATGAAAAAGTCATAAATAAATTTTTTTAATTAAAAATCTTAAACAATAAAACAAAATTACTCAATAAAAAAATATAAATAGTAAAAAATAAATTCATACATAGAATAAAGTTAGAATATTTCAAAAATTATTTTCCTTGGAAAAAAAACTATACCACTTTTTACTGTCTACAAAGTACAACTTCAAAAATGTCTGGAATTTCCCGAGGCAATTTTCTACTTTTTAAAAACGTAGAAAGTTAAAAAAAAATATTTTCTAGTTAATTTATTTAATATAGATGTAAGAATTTTTTTTTAATTACTATTTTTTGTTAATTCTTTCTCTCCACTCAGCGGAAATTATTTGGCAAATTTCTACAAATCGGAGAGAATAAAGTTATCGCGAATTGATGTTGGTTAAATTTTGTGGAATACAGATTAAACACTCGGTTCTCTAATGAGTAATCGCGTTTGATCCAGAATCGTGAGAAATTTAGCGGAAGTCAAGAACTCTTTAGAGTGTGTTGTATACATATATATATTCGAGGGATTATTGACTTAAAAGCTTTATTGCAGCCACCTTGCTCCTTTAACAAATACATTTCGCAAAAGAAAGTTATTTATATATAAAAATTTTGATATTTCAAATTCAAATGCTTAAATAAAATTCTGCATAATAATAATAATTATTATTAATTTCCATAGTAAAAGTTTAGCACTTACTTATCATTTTAAAAAAAAAATTAAACAATTATATTCATCTGCATTTATGAAAATTTTCTAATTTAAATTTTTGTTGAAAACACTAAAAAAAAATTCAATATTGGAGAAATTACAAATAATTGCAGAAATTCAATTATTTTCAACAAAAAAAAAAAAAAAAAATTCTTCTTATAAAATTCAACTACAAAATTTGAAAAAAAATTTCGTAAAAATATCAATTATCTTTATAAATAATAAAATTTTTCTCCAAAGTTAAATTATTTCCATCAATGTCAAAACAATTCTTTTCCTAATTTTAATTATTTTTAAAAATTATTATTTTTATTATAATTTAATTATTTTCATAAATAATAAAATTTTTTTAATGAATTCAATTATTATTTTGATAAAAAATAATTTTAAATTCTAGAAAATAATAATTGAATTAAAATGATGAAAATAATGTTGATGGAGTTATAGTAATTATTTTTGAAAGTCTTAATTCCTGTGGAAAATCCTGTTCCGAAAATATGATTAAAAATAGAAATTGTGCAAATATTTTTCTTCTTTTTCTAAAACAAAATAATAATTTTGTTAACAAAATTGTGATTCATAAACAAAAATAATGAAAAATAAATAAATTTTCTATTTCTTAATCACAGTTGTTTAACAATTTTTTTATTTTATTTAGAAGTAAAAAACAAAAATCTGCATAATTTCAATTTGCCAAAATATAATATTTTAACAAAATTTTAGTCTTTTAATGATAAGAAGTGAAAAAAATTCTGATGATTTCTATTTGAAAATTACAATTTTGAATTAATTATAAAATAAAAATAATTATAACAATAAATAATTAATTATTAATTAATAATAATAAAGTACATGTTTCGGTAATTTGTTCGCAGTTTGAAGTTAGTTGTTGTTTGCTTTTTGTTTCTTAACTTTTTTATAATTTTTCTTTTCAAATATTTTCAATTTTAAAATTAATGTATTGAAAATCATCGAATTGTTGCAAAGAATTTTATCAAAAAATTTAATGATAATAGAATTCCTTCAAAGAATTTTATTATTTAGAAAAATAACTGAATTCTCGCAAAGAATTTTATTAAAATTTTTAAAAATCCTAATTAAATTCTTTTGAAGAAATTCTTTGAATTTTTTTTAAACTAATGGAGTTTCTTTAATAATTTAAAATTTTTAATTGTAAATTTTAAAAGTAATTGAATTTTATGAAGAAGAATTTTATTAAAAGTGAATTGAAAATAATTGAATTATTGCGAAGAATTTTACTATATTTATAAAAATAATTAAAATGTTTCGAAGAATTTATTAAAATTTTAAGAAATAATTAAATTGTTATAAAGAATTTTATAGAAATATTTGAAAATAATGAAATTTTTTCGAGAAATTCAATTAAAGTTGTTTCGAAAATAATGGAATTTCTTTAAAGAATTTTATTAAAATTAAGTATATTCAAAATAATTGAATTATTCATCACAAGAATTTTATTATTTTTTGAAAATAATTGAATTCTTTTAATTTTTTTTTTTTGACGAACATATTTAAAAATTGCATTGAAATTAATTTAATTTTTATATAGAATTTTTTAAAAATATTTTGAGAATAATTGAATTATTTTTAGAGAATTTTAAATTCTTGCTGAAATTTCATTTTATGGAAATTTTTGAAAATAATTAAATTCTTTCGTGTAATTTTATTTAAATTTGATTAAAAATAATTTGAATTTCTGCAAAGAATTTTACTATTTATAAAAATAGTTGAATTGTTTCGAAGAATTTATTAAAATTTTAGGAAATAATTGAAAATTTTTGGAAATATTTAAAAATACTTGAATTCATTCGAGGAATTCAATTAAAATTGTTTTGAAAATCATTGAATTTTTGCAAAGATTTTACTATTTAAAATAATAATTGAATATTTTTAGAAGGATTTATTGAAATTTTAGAAAATAATTGAATTCTTTCGTGAAATTTAAAAACGATTTTTAAAAATATGAACAGTAATAATTAATGTTGTACATAATAAGTAAAATTTTTAAATTTTGATTATGAAATTATTTAAAAAATTTATATTTGAAAATAAACAATTCTCGCAAAGAATTTTATTAAACATTTTTAAAATCCTAATTAAATTCTTTTGAAGAATTTCTTTGAATTTTTTTTTAAACCAATGGAGTTTCTTTAATAATTTTAATAAATAGTGAAAATTAACGATCACTCCGAGTCAAGGAGTGATAAGTTAATAATTTTAATTGAAAATTTCGAAAGCAATTGGATTTTATGAAGAAGAATTTTATTAAAAGTAAATTGAAAATAATTGAATTCTTGCAAAGAATTTTTGTATTTCTAAAAATAGTTGAATTGTTTTGAAGAATTTATTAAAATTTTAGGAAATCCTTAATAGAAGTTTATGGAAATATTCAAAAATATTTGAATTCATCCGAGGAACTCAATTCAAATTGTTTTGAATATAATTGAATTCCTGCAAAGAATTTTACTATTTATAAAAATAATTGAATTCTTGCGAAGAATTTTACTATTTGTAAAAATAATTAAAATTTTTCGAAGGCAAGGATTTATCAAAATTTTAGAAAATATGAACCATAATAACCCCCAGTTGACTTTATACATTTCCGCATTATTATACATTTTTAAAAGTTATCAAATTGATAAGCCTCTCATGATACACAACTTTAAAAGATGTTACACATAAAACACAAAGGGGTAATTTTTCCTCTCATTTCCGTTGAGAATGAATATATATAGGATTATAATAACGTTTCTGCGTGATGTACATACACAATGATTATAAAAAGCATCATAAAAATAAGCTTCTATATTTGTACGCGAAACATATATTTATAGTTTAGATGAAATGGAGAAAAAAAATCCTGTTTCTGATTGCTAACAAAAACCCCTTAAGTAAACGAGATCATGATGAAACATTATAACATCGCATGCGGTAAAAGCAACCTTTATAGTATCACGGTGAGAAAAGCAATATATAGTTGTCTACTCGTGTACTAGTGGTACATATGTTTGATCAGGGTCTTTGTACGAGATAATGCCCGCGAATGGTCGACCAATACCGAAAAGAAAAAAGAAACGGGGGCCTCATTGTTATACACCTTTATTCCTGATACCCACTGTGTGTACTCAAGTACTTAATGCAATATAAAGATATACATTATATACACCATCGTCAGTTTTATGGCTTGAATTTTTCAATTGACGAATTACGCCGGGGGTTAGATAAATACTTTATTAATATTGCATTTAATCAAATTTAGAATTTCTTAATTTTCTTTTTGAAAATTGGAGGAATTTTTAATCCTCAGAATGGAAGTTTCGCTCATAAAATTCCAAGAGGCGTTTTAAATTCTTTTGTAATTACTAATATTGTTTTGAATAATAAAAAATAATTACTGATTCTAAGAACATATGTAAATTAAATAATAGAAAAAATTAATAGATTAAAGTTCATATTTTATTTCTAATTTCGCTCTGGAATTTATTTATTTAAAAACAAGGATGCCACAGGTCAGGAACTTCAGAGAAAAGTCAGGAAAAGTAGAGTTGGTCTGGGAAATTAGGGAAAAGTAAAAGATTTTTATTAAAAGTACTGAACAGAATTAAATATTTAGAATTCATAAGAAAATTCTGAAATAAAACCTTTAATTTTTTCTATTTCTAAAAATAATTGATTTTCGAAGAAGAATTTTATTATTTATAAAGATAATTAAAAATTTAAACGAGAATTTTTAAAAATTTTAGAACATAATTTAGTTTCTGCGAAAGATTTTATTACTTTTGAAAATAATTGAATTTCTGTAATAATTTTTTTTCTTATTGAATAATTTTCTTAATAAATTCATTGAAAATTGATATTTTCGAAAATTTCAAATTGATAGTTCTCTATCATAAAATTATTACTTACAAATTATTATTTATTGAGTAATTTTACTTAAATATTATTCAAAAAGTTTCAATTTGAAATTTTCGAAAATATCAATTTTGAATGAATTTATTAAGAAAATTATTCCATAAGAAACCAATAAATTATTGCATGAATTCAATTATTTTCAAAATATAAAGTAATAAAATTTTACGTAGAAATTCAATTATGTTCTAAAATTTTTTTAAATTCTTGTTTAAAATTTCAATTATCTTTATAAATAATAAAATTCTTCTTAGAAATTCAATTATTTTCAAAAGTAATAAAATTGTTTGCAAAAATTCAATTATGTTCTAAAATTTTTAAAAATTCTCGTATAAAATTTCAATTGTCTTTATAAATAATAAAAATTCTTCTTCGAAATTCAATTATTTCAAAAGTAATAAAATTTTACGTAGAAATTCGATTATGTTCTAAAATTTTTCAAAATTCTCGTTTAAAATTTCAATTATCTTTATAAATAATAAAATTCTTCTTAGAAATTCAATTATTTTCAAAAGTAATAAAATTGTTTGCAAAAATTCAATTATGTTCTAAAATTTTTAAAAATTTTCGTATAAAATTTCAATTGTCTTTATAAATAATAAAAATTCTTCTTCGAAATTCAATTATTTCAAAAGTAATAAAATTTTACGTAGAAATTCGATTATGTTATAAAATTTTTCAAAATTCTCGTTTAAAATTTCAATTATCTTTAGGTATAAATAATAAAATTCTTCTGCGAAATTCAATTATTTTCAAGAGTAATAAAATTTTTTGCAAAAATTCAATTATGTTCTAAAATTTTTAAAAATTCTCGTTTCAAAATTTCAATTATTTTTATAAATAATAAAATTCTTCTTCGAAATTCAATTATTTTCAAAAGTAATAAAATTTATCGCAGAAATTCAATTATGTTCTAAAATATTCTTAAATTCTCGTCAAAGTTTAAATTATCTTTATAAATAATAAAATTTCTTCTTCGAAATTCAATTATGTTCTAAATTTTTTTTTAAATTCTTGTTTAAATTTTCAATTATCCTTATAAATAATAAAATTCTTCTTCAAAATTCAATTATTTTCAAAAATTTTAATAAAATTTTCCAAAAGAATTCATTTATTTAAAAAAAATTTTTATAAAATTCTACGCAAACGTTATTTTAATTATTTTCATAAATAGTAAAAATTCCACAGGAATTCAATTATTTACCAATTTTTCATAAATTTCTTCGCATCAATTCAATTATTTTTATAAATAATAAATTTTTTTTTAGTAATTCAATTAATTTCATAAACAATAAAACTCGTCGACAAATTCCAGTTATTTTTAATACAATTTTAATCGAATCCCACGAAAAATGTTATTATTTAAAAAACATTTTAATAAAATTCTACGCAAACATTTAATTATGTTCACAAATAGTAACTAAAAACTCAATTATTTCCAAAAATAATAAATTTCTTTTTATGAATTCAATTATTTCTATAAATAATAAAACTCATCGCAAAATCTCAATTATTTTTAATTCAATTTTAACCGAATTCCTCGAAAAATGAAATTATTCTTAAAAATTTTATTAAAATTCTTCGAAATAATTCAATTATTTAAAAATTTGTTAATAAAATTCTTTATGAGAATTGAATTTTAAGAAACATATAATTATTCACTAAATTATTTTTTTTGTATTTAAATAATTGAATTCTAGTAGAATTATCTAATAAAAATCAATTTAAAAAATGAATTTTAGTCAATATTTTACATAATAATTGAATATTAAAGACATTTTGGGAAAAATTTTTAAAAATAATTGAATTTAGAAAAGGTTTAGTTTTAAAAATTGGCAAAATTTTTACTATTTTCAAATTCAATTATTTTGCATAAATAATAAAACTCGTCGCAGAATTTCAATTATTTTTAATACAATTTTAATAAAATTCCTGGAAAAATTTAATTATTCTTAAAAATTTTATTGCAGAACTTCAATTACTTTCAAGAGTAATAAAATTCTTCTTAAGGATTCAATTATTTTTACTAAAAATAAAACTCATCGCAAAAATTTAATTATTTTTAATTTAATTTTGATCAAATTTCTCGAAAAATGTTATTATTCAATAAAAATTTTATTCAAATCAAAATTCTTTAGAAGAATTCAATAATTGAAATTTTTTTTGATAAAATTCTTTATGAGAGTTGAATTTTAAGAAATATTTAATTATTCAATAAATTATTTATTTTTATATTTAAATAATTTAATTCTTGTAGAATTTTCTATTAAAAATTAATTTAAAAATGAATTTTATTTAAAATTTTAGATAATAATTGAATATTAAAAACAATATAGCGTGAATTTTTTAAGAAATAATTGAATTTTAAAAAGATTTAAAATTATTATCTTTGAAAATCTGAATTTTTCGTACTTTTAACTAACAATTCTGAGGAATTAATTTTTTTGAAAAAGTAATCAAATTTTTAAAAAATTATTTGTTTTTTTTATATTTAATTTATTTTTAATTTAATTTATATTTAATTGAAGAATTTTCCAAATAATCGAAATTTCGTAAAACTGAATTTTAAACAAATAGATTTGAGAATTCTCAAAGAACATTTTCAAAAATTATTAAAAACTTTGATGAAGAATTGTAGTAAAAAATTCTAGAAAATAATAATTGATTTGAAATGATGTAAATAATTTTGAAGAAATAAGAGTAACAATATATATTAAAATATATATATATATATTTTATATATATATAATTATTATTAAAATGTAAAATAATGATTTTTATCGATTTTTTCATGTTTTATAATTTTTTTTATAAGTTGGTTAATTTCAAAAAGGTTTGAATTTGAATATTTTGAAAATTTTAATTTGTAAATAAAAATAAAAATGATTAAATATTTATTTATAAGAAAGAAGTTATTGATGTTTTCGAATAATTTTACTTTTGAAGAAATTTGTAAATAAATAAAATTTTTTTGAGTATCTAATTATTTTTAGAGTGAATCGCAGAATATTTTTTAGGATCAGGGAAGAAAGCAAAAAATTTTCTCTTTAAATCAGGGAAAAGTCAAAGGGAAAAAAGAAAAAGAAAATTAAATTTTTTGTACCAACCCTAAAAAAGTATTTTATGATATAAGCATTCAATTGCGACGGGGGAAAGCAAAAATGATTTAATATTCTAAATTATAATATTGATATACTAATGAGTGTAATAAAAATTTGAAGAAAAAAAATCGCCGACAATAGAAAAAAATTTGCGCCTTCTGGTGTTCTTTTTAATTTTAAAATTGATATGAATTAGAGAAACAACTGACAAATAATTAATACCTTACATTTGTCGAAACGAGTTCTCACTCCTCAAATTAAGCATTTGACTCAATTGGTCTCGGTGTAAAATAAAATTAGCATAAACATAAGAGGAAACGATTTTTTATGATCGTTTAACACATCGTCCCTTGAGTGTATTCTATTGTATTATTCCTGCGTTATCTGCTGGGTCACAGGCGTCGGATGAATATCCATTGTTAAGGGACTGAAAATTTTATGCAAATTCCTCATTAACGATCCGGGTATACTGGCAGCACGAAGATGTCCAACGAGACACGGAAATATAAATGGCTTTGGAGAAAGGGTCGGGATAAAATGTATTATTATATACACAAAATCTCTAAAAATGATACATTGTATCATATCTATTCAATAGGAAAATTGTTAATTCAAAATTTTGTCGAAAGAAAAATTTGTCGTTTGAAAGAAAATTTTTTCTATTCTTTTTCTTTTCCAAAATTGCGAATTTAAATTTTGGAAAAGAAACCTGTATATATACAGGATAATAATAAACTGGAAGGAAAAATTTATTTCTGTATTTCATAAAGTAGGTAAAAAGAGAATTTGTTCATAAATTGATATTAAATATAATAAGTGTGTATAACGAATTTATAACTTCAAGAGAAAAAGTTGGAAATTAAAGTTATAAAAGAGAAAATCATCTTTCTTCCTCCGTTTATAAATTTTTATTTGAGAATAATGTCGGTTTTACAAGCGGCAGTTGCATTTTAAAATTAATGTAAACAAGTACACGTCATTAGGTTTAAATTAAGCTTCGCTTGTTTGTAAAGAAAAGTGTATTCAAAGTTTATTTAAAATACAATTATCAAAGGAATAGCGGAAGCTCTCGGATTATACTTAAACTTTTCCGTTCTTATTCTATAAATATAAAAACTTCTTCTTACTGAATACAAAAAATTATACACGTATTTTTTTAATTATTTTTTTGTTTTACAATATTTACTATTAATTACTGACAACTATTAATTTTTTTTACTGTTTCCGTCGTTGTACCTAAATATATATATATATTTGGAAAGTTTTTTATACAAATTTTTAAAGAAATATTTATTTTCTGTTTCAGGTGAGTTTCATGATGCAATTTCCAATTTATATTTATGAAAATCTCCTGTTCCGTAAGTAATTTTAAACTATTTTTAACAAAAACAAAATTGAGAGAGGGAGATTAATATTTTAATGAAAGCAAAATAATTTATTATTTAATAAATAATTATAAATAATATTATCAGGGTTGCCACAGGTCAGAGAATTCAGGGAATGTTAAATTATTTAATGAATAATTTTACATAAATATTTCAAAATTTATTGAATTTCAAAAGAGTTGCGGTCACACTTTTCATAAATAGATGAACTTAAAAAGATTTTAATTTGAAATTTTATAAAATTTCCATTTTGAATGAATTTAATTAGAAATTTTAAAGAACTTAGATTTTTGAAAAATTTTAATAATTTAAATTCTTCTGAAATTAGTTAAATTTTTTTAAAATTTAAATAAAATTCTTTCAAAATTTCAATTATTTTCAAACATTTTTCTCTATTCAATGATTTTTAATATCTACTATTTTAATAAAATTTTCCAAAAGAATTGAATTATTTAAAAAAAATTTTTTATATAATTCTACGCAAACATTTAATTATTATTTTCATAACTAATAAAAATTTAACATAAATTCATTTATTTACAAATTTTTTATAAATTACTTCGCATAATTCAATTATTTTCATACATAATAAAAGTATTTACAAGAATTCAATTATTTTCATAAATAATAAAATTCTTCGCAAAAATTTCAATTTTGTTCAAAAATTTTTTAAAAATTCTCGTCAAAATTTCAATTATGTTTATAAATAATAAAATTCTTCTCTATAGAATTCCATTATTTTCACAAATTTTCCTCAAATCAATGATTTTCAATATTTACTATTTTAATAAAATTCTACGTATTTAATTATTTTCATAAATAATAAAAATTTCACAAGAATTTGATTATTTACAAATGTTTAATAAATTAAATTATTTTCATAAATAATAAAATTCTTCGCAGAAATTTCAATTTTGTTCAAAAATTTTGAAAAAATTTTATCAAAATTTCAATTATCTTTATAAATAATAAAATTCTTCTCTAAAATTCCATTCTTTTCAAAAGTTTTAATAAAATTTTTTTCAAAACTTTAATTATTTTCAAATATTTCCCTTAATTCAATGATTTTCAATATTTACTATTTTCATTAAATTCTACTTATTTAATTATTTTTATAAATAATAGAAATTTTACAGGAATTTTGTTATTTACATTTTTTTATAAATTACTTCGCAATTATTCAATTATTTTCGTAAATAATAAAATTTTTTACAATAGGATTCAATTATTTTCATAAATAATAAAATTCTTCAAAGAAATAACATTTTTGTTCAAAAATTTAAATGAAATTCTTTCAGAATTTCAATTATTTTGTCAAACGTTTTTCACTATTCAATTCCATTTTTTTCAAAAATTTTAATAAAATTCTTGTCAAAACTTCAATTATTTTCAAAAATTTCCCTCAATTCAATGATTTTCAATATTTACTATTTTAATAAATTTCTTCGCATAATTCAGTTATTTTCACAAATAATAAAATTTATCGCAGAAATTTTTATTTTCTTCAAAAATTTTTAAAAATTCTCGTCAAATTTTAAATTATCTTTATAAATAAAAAAATTCTTATCTAAAATTTCATTATTTTCAAAAATTTTGATAAAATTCTTGGCAGAAAGTCAATTATTTTCAAAAATTTCCCTCAATTCAATGATTTTTAATATTTAAAATTTTAATAAAATTCTATTTATTAAATTATTTTAATGTATTTTAATGTTATTTAATTATTTTCATGAATAATAAAAATTCCACAGGAATTTTATTCAATTATTTCGCAATTCAATTATTTTCATAAATAATAAACTTTTTTTCAGGGATTCAATTATTATCAAAAATAATAAAACTCATTGCAGAATTTCAATTATTTTTAATAAAATTTTAATCGAATTTCTCGAAAAATGTATAATTATTCTTTAGGCTCAGGAAATGGTCAATATTTTGTCTGAAAATCAGGGAAAAGTCGGGAAAAAACAAAATTACATTTTTTCAGCTACCCTGTAGTATAATTTTAATTTATTTTGATATTGAATATCAAATATTTTTTTTTTATCTATGTTACGGTTTGTAATAAAAATTACGGTAAATTTTATATTTAGAAACTTTTTAATTAACTTTTTTCAAATCAACTTTTGCAAAATTATTGCAAGTACAACAAAAATTAAATTTAAAAGAAGAAATTACATATAAATTTCGTTCAGAACTTTAGGATATAATTTTCTTTTCCATTTACCGTTTCTTAATGAAAAATCAATTGAAATGCAAACTGTGTAATGAATATAACTAAGGGAAAACTACTTAAACTATTAATGAATAGCGGAAAAAAAGTGATATGAACTTGAGGATTGAGTCTTATTAAAAGGAGTACAATGAAATTAAGTCCTGATAAGATTTATTATTCTCAACTCGTTGTAGAATTCTATTGACAAAGTATTTGTCCTTCGGCTGTAATTTCCTTGCAGATCGCATCTCTCTCTCTCTCTCTCTCTCTCTCTCTCTCTCTCTCTCCCTTTTCTTGCTGAAAAGACGATTGAATTAAACCGTCTCTTGCTCCTTGAATTCACCTTACTTGTTGAAATGAAAGGAAATAAGGAATTTTCTACCAGTGGAACCAAGAGGAAGAAGAAGAAGAAGAAGAAGCTCTTATCTTCTCCATCTTTGTTTTTCAATCTGCTGTTTTGTCATTTCTTTATTGCTCCTATATATAGAGGAGAAGAAGAAGAGGTTTGAGAAAAAGGTTAAGAAACAATATTTCCTACTTTCATTTTGATTGAAGATCCACTTGAAGGAAAACAGGAGCCAATGTAATTCTCCCTCTTTGTGACAATTATTATTATGAATCTTTTACCATTTCCACATCGTTTGAGAGAAAATTTTTTCCATTTCTTTTCTCCCAAGTCTTTGAAAATTGCACTCGTGAAAAAATTATTATTATTATTATTATTATTATTATTATTATTTATTATTATTATTATTATTATTATTGTCGTTAAAATATACTTATGTATTGCGTATTATATGCAGCAAAAAAATTGAATAATAAAAGTGAATAATAATTTTTACTTAAAAAATTTCCCTCTTTTTTCAACTGAATTCTTTTTTTGAAAAATAAAATCCCTTTTTGCATGAGAAAATCACTCTGATCCTACTGTAATTAATAACTATAGCAACAATTCGCGCCCTAAAACACGCGGCTAACTTCTTACTGCCTTTTTTAAAATAAAATTAATAATTCTAAAAATAATAGAATTTAAAAATTTTCTAATTTAAATTTATGTTCAAAACACCAAAAAAAAATTCAATTTTGGAGAAATTACAAATAATTGCAAAAATTCCATTATTTTCAAAAAAAAAAAATAAAATTCTTATAAAATTCAACCATGTTCAAAATTTTTTAAAAATTCACGTAAAAATCCCAATTATATTTATAAATAACAAAATTCTTCTCCAAAGTTCAAACATTCAATTAACAAAAAAAAATATTTAAAATTTTCGTAAGAATTCAATTATTTCCAAAAATAATCAAATTCTTTACAAAATTCCAATTATTTCAAAGATTGAAATCAAAATTCTTGTAAAGAATACAATTTTTTTTATAAATAATTAAATTTATCAGGGGAATTCAACCATTTTGTAAATTTTTAGCAAAATTCTTCACAAAAATTCAATTATTTTCATTAATAATAAAATTCTTCTGACAAATTCAAATATTTCAAAAAATAATAAAATTCTTCTGACGAATTCAATAATTTCGAAAAATAATAAAATTCTTTGCAAAATTCGAATTATTTTCAAAGATTTAAATCAAAATTCTTGTAAAGAATTCAATTATTTTTATAAGGAAGTCATTTTTTCAAGGGGATATCAATTATTTTTTTATAAATAATTAAATTTTTCAGGAAAATTCAATTCATTTTTGAAAATGTTAACAAAATTCTTCATATAAATTCAATTATTTTCATAAGTATAAGAAAATTCTTGTGAGGAATTCAATTACACTTCAAAGATTTTAATCAATTTTTTGGAAAGAATTCAATTAATTTCATAAATAATAAAATTCTTCGGAGAAATTAAATTATTTTCAAAAAGAATAAAATTTTTTGCAAAATTTGAATGATTTAAAAGATTTTAATTAATTTTTTCGGCAAGAATTCAATTAATTTTCTAAATAATAACATTTTTTCTTAAGAATTTAATTTTTTTTTCAATTAAAATCGATGCAAAAATTCAATTATTTCTATAAATAATAAAAATCATTGTAGAATTTAAATTATTTTTCATTTAATTTTAAATGAATTCCGCGAAAAGTGCAATTATTTTTAAAAAAAAATGTTATTAAAATATATTTATAAAATAAAAAATCTGATTTAAAAACAAAATTGATTTTTTCGAAAAAATTTTCAAATAAAATAATTAAATAATAGAATTTTCAAATAATTGCAGAAATTCAATTACTTGAAGAAAAAATAAAATTCTTTTTATAAAATTCAACTATGTTCAAAATTTTAAAAAAATTCTCGTAAAAATTACAATTATCTTTATAAATATCAAAATTCTTCTCCAAATTTCAATTATTTTCATAAATATCAAAAAAAATTCGTTTTCCAATTTCAACAATTTTCAAAAAATTTGCTAATCTTAATGATTTTAAATATCTACTATTTTAGTAAAATTTTTCAAAAAGATTTCAATTATTTAGAAAACAATGCTTCCACAAAAAGAAGTAAAACTACTGCAAAAAAAAAATGATTTTATCATAATTAATTTTTTAGCATTTTTTAAAAATTCTGTTTTCGTAGCAATTAAAAGATTATACAGAATATATGTAATTTATGTGAGAAAAAAATTGAGGTGAAAAAAAATTCGTCAACCTGAAATAACTGAGTGTTAAAATCTTTTGTTCTAATAGGTCTTTTGGTTCGTCCTTCCTTTTTTTGGAAGCTTTTAATGTCAGATTGGTGCTGATGATAAAAATCCTGTCAGACATTTTGGTATGTCAGCTTCACTCTAATATACTTTGTCACGGAATGTTTGACACTCGAGATTTTAAGTGGTTACACCAGGTATACAATTAATATACATTCCGTATTAATATATTATTCCGATTTTTAAAAATTTCAAATATTTAAACATTATTATATATGTGGTATCAATCAAACAATATTATATGATCCCGAAATGCTTTTTTCCCTCCTCGAGAGTATTCAGAAGAATTTTTATTGTCCGGACGTCAAAGTTTGGTAAAAGGATTAAAAAAATTAGTGTATATTTTGACTGTGAAAAGGAATGTTTTACCTCTTTTTTTGGGAGTTAAGATAAAGGTTTATTAACGTTTTTCTAAAACTATTTTTAATGAAGAAGATATGAACATAAATGATGTTTGCGTCTGAAGGAGAAATGTATTTGCTCGTCAGAATGCAGTTTTGTTTTGTGGGTTTAGAAAAAAATGGTTCATTTGAAATAAATTTTTTCTAAATCGTATATATTTTTCTTTTCCCTGAGATAACTTTTTGTTTTAGTGAAAGAAAATTAAACAAAACAAATGCAAAATTGAAATTTATTTTCAAATCCATTTGTTTACAATTAAA
The DNA here is from genome assembly GCA_032872505.1 of Leptopilina syphax. Lineage (NCBI taxonomy): Eukaryota > Metazoa > Arthropoda > Insecta > Hymenoptera > Figitidae > Leptopilina > Leptopilina syphax. The sequence goes on from CM065477.1 coordinate 16,281,122, forward strand.
TTTTTACGAAATTTAATCAATTATTCGAAAATTATTCAATTAAACATAGAAAATAAATCTTCAAAAATTAAAAAAAATTCAATTAAACTTTTTCAAAAAAAATGAATTCTACAGAATTGTTAGTTTAAACTTTAAAGTATGAAAAATTCAGATTTTCAAAGATTTTAATTTTACTTTTTCAAAATTCAATTATTTCCAAAAATTTATGCTATAATTTTAATACTCAATTATTATCTGAAATTTTAACTGAAATTCATTTCTAAAGCAATTTTTATTAAAAAATTCTACAAGAATTAAATATATTTAAATACAAAAATAAATAATTTATTGAAAACTGGAATTCTAATGAAGAATTTTACCAATAAATTTTTAAATAATTGAATACTTTTGATGAATTTAAAAAAAATTTAAGAATAATTACATTTTTCGAAAAATTTGATTAAATTTGCATTAAAAATAATTAAAATCCTGATACGAATTTTATTTTTATTTCTGACAAAAATTATTTAATCCCTGTAAAAAATTATATAACTTATGAAAATAATTGAATTCCTGCGATGAAATTTATAAAAAATTTGTTAATTGAATTTCTATGAAATATTTATTATTTTTAAAAATAATTAAATGTTTGCGTAAAATTTTATAGAAATTTTTTTTTAAATAATTGAATTTTTTTGGAAAAGTATATTAAAATAGCAGATATTGAAAATCATTGAATTGAGGAAAATGTTTGAAAATAATTGAAATTTTGAAAGAATTTCATTTAAATTTTTGAAAATAATTAAAATGTTGCCAAGAATTTTATTAAAATTTTTGAAAGTAATTAAATTTTGGAGAAGTATTTTGTTATTTATAATGACAATTGAAATTTCTTTTTTTTAAATTGAAAAAAATTGAATTTCTGCAATCATTTGTAACTTTTCTAAAATTCAATTTTTTAGTGTTATTGTAACAACAATTTCACTATAAATCCATTATTTTTAATAATTAATTAATTTTTATTATTTATGAAAATAATTAAATACGTAGAATTTTATTAAAATAGTAAATATTGAAAATCATTAAATTGAGGAAAATTTTTGAAAATAATTGACGTTTTGCCAAGAATTTTATAAAAAAATTTTAAAAATAATGGAATTTTAAAGAAGAATTATTTTATTTATAAAGATAATTAAAATTTTGACGAGAATTTTTAAAAATTTTTGAAGAAAATTAAAATTTTTGCGATAAATTTTATTATTTATGAAAATAATTGAATATTGCGAAGAGATTTATATAAAATTTGAAAATAAATGAATTCCTGTAAAATTTTTACTATTTATGGAAATAATTAAATGTTTGCGTAGAATTTTATTAATTTTTTTTTAAATAACTAAATTCTTTTTGAAAAGTATATATTAAAGTAGTAGATATTAAAAATCATTTAATTTGAGGAAAGTTTTTAAAAATTACTTTTGAAAATAATTGAATGTCAACAACCATTTGTAACTTCTCAAATATTCAATTTTTAAAAAATTTTTTTAACATCAATTTTGCTATAAATCCATTATTTTTAATAATTAATTAAATCCTATATATTAAAAAATTAAACTAATTTCAAAAGAATTTGAATTATTAAAATTTTTCAAAAATCTAATTTCTTTAAAATTTCTAATTAAATTTATTCAAAATTGAAATTTTCAAAAATTGCAAATTCAAATCATTTGAAGTTTACTATTTATGAAAATTGTGACCACAACTCTTTTAAAATTCATTTAATTTTGAAATATTTAAGTAAAATTATTCATTAAACAACTTGTAAATAATAATTTTATTCTCCAAGAATTTAGTTATTTAAAAACAAATTATTTGTCTGAAATAGAAAAATTTGAAGTTATTGTATTAGAATTCGTGGCAATTTCATAATTTATTAGGCAAACAAAGAAGACACTACAATTCAAAATTTCTTTATAAATTCTAAAAATTTAAATTCTTTCTAAAAATTCCTGAGTTTTCCCTGAATTTAGTTCAATTCAGTTGATAAAATTAAACTCCTTGTCACTTATGAATTTTGGTCTTAATTTTTAAAATATTTTTTCGAAATATATTTTTAATTAAAGTATTTCAATTAAAATATTTTTTTTATTTTTTTTAATACTTCACAAAAATAATGTATTAGATTTAAATAACCGATTATTTGTTTATTATCTAATAAATATTTATTCGAATCAAATATAATTTTTATTTGAATTAATAAATTCAGCGAAAATGCATTAGAGAGAAAAAATATTTCCAATAAAATTATTTCCTAATTAAAGAAACCAACACCTTACTTTTACAGACCAAAGGCTAGAAAATTAACAAAAAGTTTATATATAAAAATTAAGGTCCTAAAAATAGAAAAATAATTATTTGAATTAATTAAATTATTTATTTGAATCAATAAAAATGAAAAATAAAAAATTATTTTGAACAAAATTATATATTTTTTTTAATTGTATAATTGTTTGTTTGAGACAAATGTTTCTTTAACTGAAAGAAAAATTTTGCGATTTAAATAAAAGATCTCTCTCTCTCTCTCTCTCTCTCTCAGTGTGTATATATATATAATTATAGAATATATATTTTTATCTCACATCAAATTCTCAACATTCCTCAAGTATAATTTTATCTTACTTGGAGAAAAAATCAAATATTTTTGAATAGCAAATCTAAAAGAAATTCTGCCTGTAGAATAGAATGTCCTTTTAAAAATTAAAAGCACTTTTTCACCTCAATTTCTGTTGTGCATATATGTGCTTGAGAAGATAAACGCACTAATGAGTGACGAAACTTTAAAAGATTCAGGTCATCAGCAAATTAAAATAAATATACGATCGTCGCGATAAGTGCGCATAAGAGTTAGGACTGTACAACCTGTTCGAATATTGAAAATTTGAAACTGAGAGAGAGAGAGAGAGAGAGAGAGAGAGAGAGAGAGAGAGAGAGAGAGAGAGAGAGAGAGAGAGAGAGTAAAGTGAGAGATGATCCGCCAAGTCATCTTGCTAATCCTTATTTAACCCAACTTTATCTCTGATCTGGTTGTGGATTACCTTAAATGTCCTTCAAAAAACCATCAAGCTACAATGGATCTTATGCGAGGAGAAGATATCACTTAGTGCCTTTTTCTCCCTTATCGATGTGAGTCCATCTAATCATTGCTTAAAGATCGCGTAAAAAGTTGCGCCCATTTTTTCAGTGCGGTCCAAAACTCTTGAAAAATAAATTGACATGGAAAAACGTTCTGTTAGAGCTTTGTAATGGAAATTGTGTGAGAGAGATGAGAGAGAGAGAGAGAGAGTAGAATTCCTGACACAGAAATGTGTGTGTGAGCGCGTGCATCACTCGGGAAACTTAATTTTCCGGGTTAACGCGCCGCTCTCGGCCCTTTTCCAACATCGACACCTGCCAAGGTAATCCGCCCTCGACATATGATTGAATCGAAGGACACGTGACGCGTCGATATAAACGGATCTTTTGTTAATTGAACAACCTTTTGGATTTTCTGGCTGGAATAATTTTTAATAGACACGCGGAATAAAGTTGAATATCAAGAATAAAAATCGTATTTATCTGGAGAGAGAAAAATAATCTCCTGATAATAGATGATAATTCCTTTTCTTTTTTTCTGTTTATATATAATCATTTTTGATAGAGGAAAATAATTCAGCTCGTCTTTTTTAGATTTGAATTGAAAATTATGTGGAAATATTAAAATTTCTCTCAGAAATTCAACTATTTTTATAAATAATAAAACTCAATGCTGAATTTCAATTATTTTTAATACAATTTTAAGGGAATTCCTCGAAAAGTGTAATTATTCTTGAAACTTTTATTAAAATTCGCCGAAAGAATTCAATTATTTAAAAATTTGTTGATAAAATTCTTTATGAGAATTCAATTATTTAAAAATTATTTTTTTTATTTAAATACATAATTGAATTGAAAATGAATTTTGATTTAAAATTTTAGATAAAAATTTAATTTCCAAAGCATTATATAGCGTGAATTTTTTTTAAATAATTCAATTTTAAAAAGGTTTCATTTATTAAAATCTTATTTGAAACTTTTAATTTTTCATACTTTTAACTAACAATTCTGTAGAAGAATTAATTAGTTAAATATTTTAATATGTATTTAATTAATTATTCAAAATAATGGATTTATAGAAAAAGTTTAGTTAAAAACACTAAAAAAAAAAATGAATTTTGGAAAAATAATGAAATTCTTCTCCGAAATTCAATTATTTTCAAAAATTATAATAAAATTCTTGAACAAATTTCAATTATTTTCAATAATTTCCCTCAATTCAATGATTTTCAATATCTAATATTTTAATAAAATTCTCCAAGAGAATTCAATTATTATTTAAAAACAAATTTTTATAAAATTGTACGCAAACAATTATTTTCATAAAATAATAAAAATTTCACAGGAATTCAATTATTTACACATTTTTTTACAAATTTCTTTGCAATAATTCAATTATTTTTATACATAATAAAATTTTTACAGGGATTTAAATATTTTCGTAAATAAAATTCTTTTTAGGAATTCAATTATTTTCACAAATAATAAAACTCATAGCAGAATTTTAATTATTTTTAATACAATTTTAATCGACTTTCTGGAAAAAACTATTAATTCTTAAAATTTTTATTAAAATTCGTCCTAGGAATTTATTTATTTAAAAATTTGTTGATAAAATTCTTTATAAGAATTGAATTCTTAGAAGCATTCAATAAATTATTTTTTTTTATTTAAATAATTGAATTCTAGTAGAATTTTCTAATAAAAATTGATTTGAAAATTAATTTCAGTTAAAATTTTAGATAATAATTGAATATTAAAAGCAATATAGAGTGAATTTTAAGAAATAATTGAATTTTAAAATTAATAATTTTTTTTGTAAAAGTTTACTTAATTACGGATTTTTTTTTTAAATTATATGAAGTTTTTATTTTCTAATATATATTTAAATTGAAGAATTTACGATTCATTAAAATTTCGTAGAATTGAATATTGTAAACAAATTAATTTGAAAATTGTCAAAGAACTTTTAATTATTATAAAACATGAAAATTATAATTTCTTCATGATTTATAGTTACGAAAAAATTTAGTTTATAGTTTTAACTTTTAAGTAAAATTAAATAATTAAAATTTAAAATTTAAATTAAACATATATTTTGAATAAATTTTTTTATCCATTTGGATTAAAAATATATTTTAATTGAACATTTTTTAACCATTTAATAAATTTATTTTTAATAATTTGGATTAAAAATTAATATAGTTTAACCAAACTTTTCTTATCCATTTGGATTAAAAATATATTTAAATAATTTTTTTTTCCATTCAAATTAAAAAATTTATTAGATAAATTTTTTTATCCATTTTGAATTAAAAATATAGTTAAACTGAACTTTTATTATAAATTTGAAAGAAAAATATATTTAAAATGATCATTTTTTAACCATTTAATGGATTTTTTCATTAATTTTGATTAAAAATATATTTTAACCAAAATTTCTTAATCGATTTGGATTAGGAATATATTTAAATAAATTTTTTTATCTATTTGGATTAAAAATATATTAGAATGAATTTTTTTATCCCTTTGAATTAATAATATACTTTAAATAAACTTTTTTTTAACCATTTAATCAATTTTTTTTATCAATTTGGATAAAAATATATTTGAATAAATTTTTTTTTATCCATTTTGGATTAAAAATATATTTTAAATAATTTTTTTCTCATTTATTAATTAATTAATTAAAAATTCTTTAAATATATACAGACAAATGTAATTTTTTTTTATCTATTTGAATAAAACAAATTTTTGAATAAACTTTTTTCATCCAATTGGATTAAAATTTTATCTGAATAAACTTCTCTCATCAATTTGGTATAAAAATATATTTTAATAATTCTTTTTTATACATTTGGATTAAATATACATTTTGGATAAATCTTTTTTATTCATTTGGATAAAAAATATGTGGATTAAATTTTTTCACTCATTTGGATGAAAAATCTACAGATAAACTTTTTTTTTACCCGCATTTGGATTAAAAATATTTTTGTACAAATTTTTCTTCATTCATTTGGATTAAGAATAAATCAAAAATTCCTTTTTTATCCATTTGGATTAAAAATACATGGACAAGACATAAAATTTTTCCATTCGTTCTGCTTGGGAATAAACAAACAAAAATCTTTTGTCCACTTGAATAAAAAATGCACGAAAAAATATTTTCATTTATTTATATGTAGAATAAAAATATATTTTTGACAATAACATATATACTTCTCTTTTTTTAGGTTTTGTAAAAAATACATTCCAAACATTTTTTAGACCATTAAAATCTTTTTCTCCTTTTTTCTGTTTATTGGGAATTTTTTTCTATTTCTCTTTATTAAAATTCACTCTATTAATTGCTCTCGAATATTATTAGTTTTTTTTTCCTCTCTTCTCTTTTTTTTTATAATTGAAAATTAAAAAAGAGCATTTTTTCCATACGTATGAATGAATGAAAAATTTCGTTAACGTTCAATTTTATCAGTGCGCGGATATATTTTATTAGTTTTTTTTTCTTTTTTAATGGAAATTAAAAAGAGATTTTTTTATATATAAAGAAAAAAAATTCGTTAACAATAATTGAACATTGGAAAATAACATATGTTTTTGAAGATCATTGTCATTTTTTTTTTTAGTTTCATTGTTCTGCTTTCTTTAAAGAATATTTCTTACAATTTTCACAACGTCATCGATCGATCAAAATCAAATAGATCCTCCAATCCGCCTAAAGTGTATATACGGGGAGTTTAAAAAGTTTCACGTTATTATAGTTTGAACATCGCACGTGCTTATACCTGCGTTTTTTTATCAGATCTAATAACACCTATAATTTACAATTTTCCTGAAACATTTTTTTTCTGTTTTTAATAACTAATGTTGCAAGTCCATTAAAATCTAACTAAACCAAATGCAAACACAATTTATAATCGGCAGAACTTTTTGTTCACTTCAGTGTTTTTGTTTTAATTATTATAATTTTTCATTGTTCTGCAATGAAAAAAATCTATTTATTATTAAATATTTATTAATTATTATTTTATACTTATTTAATAATTATTCCCTTGTATTTATTATTAATTAGTTTGTTAATAAATATTTATTATAAATATTAAAATTTAATTTAAAAAATTAAGTAAAAAAATAAATAATAAATTACCTTTTCTGGGATTTTTGTATAAATTATTAATTTTCTTTCTGTATTATTAAATATTTTAATTACAATTGTTATACCCATATTGTTTACATTATTGTAAGAATTGAAATTGTGATATTAATTATTTATACCATTGACGTTGTATTTAATGACTATACAATTATTACAGAGACTTTTTCAATGAGTAATTAGTGTTAATGAGTAATTATCTTTATTTTGCAAAGCAATGAGAATAATTCATCATGAATGGGAATTTATATTTTATTTTGAAATATTCTGGGTAAAAATAGAATTTTCTCCATTTTTAGAGCAATTTCGAGTATTATCTTTCAATCATCAATTTTGCCTCGAACGTTATTTTGATAGAAACTTTTACATTGTGTGTATAATAACGAGGATTTAAGGTAAAATGAAAATGGAACAAAAATTGAATAATAATGGAATGACAATGGTGGAAAATTTCTTTTTTTGCTTTTTTATTTTCTTTCATTTTATTTTTCCTTTTTTATTTTACTTTCTATTTTATTTATTCATTTAATTTCTTTATTTTGTTGGTTCTTATCTTCTCTTCTTTTTCTAGTTTATTCTTTTCTTTTCTTCTATTTTAGATATTTTAAAAATTTATTCTCATATATATTTTATTTTTATTTTATTTTTTATCTTTTATTATTTTCTTTTATTTTGTATTTTATTTTTATTTAATTTTTCTTTCGTTTTATTTTTCTTATGAATTTATAATAATGCGCATGGCATTAATAATAATTGACGAAAAAAAATATAGAATATAAAAATTTCCCATTATCGTTTAGTGAAAATAATGAGAATATAAAAAGGGCAAAATTTTCAGTTTAGAATATCAACTTTTTTTTTTGTCTATATATATTTGCGGATGATTGTGCTACACGCCTGACTAAGTTTTGATTTAGATTGCAAACTAAAAGCAACACCTTCCATCCAATTTCCTGAAAGTGTCCGTCAGTGAATTGGACGGTTACGGTTTAGACACAGGTGCATTTAACGTTTATATTTCACGGTCTAACATAGATTACACATATTATAAATTTGGACACCTAGACCAGAAACATACATCTAAGAGATGCTTTACACCTGTCTTTTGTAAAACAATCAAAATAATTGACTTCAGTGAAGTTCCCAATATTATTTATTATCAAAAAATTTAGAGGAAAAAGAATATTTTTTTAATTTTTCTTATCGAAAAAAGAACGAGAAAGAACAACATTTATTATTAGATAATAAATGTTAAAAAAAAATATTTTTCTAAACAAATTTATATAAAAATATTTACTAAACAATTTTATATAAATATATTCTAAACAATTTTACATAAATTTTTTGCACAAACAAAATTTTTTGTACAAATTTTCCTAATCAAAGAAGAAGAAAAATAAATGCTATTAAATATTTAAAATTTTATATTTCCATATTTAAAATATTTAATATTTCAATATTTAAAATATTTTATATTTCAATATTTAAAAGAATAAAGAAAAAAATATTTTTCAAAAACCAAATTTGTATAAATAATTTTCAATAAACAAATTTTCGTTTTAAAAAAATTTATTATTAGTAAATAAAAGAAAAATTTACAATTTATAAATTTTTCTAATCAGAAAAAAAATTCATTAATAAATAGAAAAAAACATATTTTTCTCAACAAATTTAAATATTAAATTTTTAGCTTAAAAAATTCTTTTTCTTGATCAAAAGAAAAATTTATTATTAATAAATAGAAGAAACAAAATTTTTCTTTAACAAATTTATAATAAATTCTTTGCCTCCAAAATTATATTTATCAAATTTTCCTAATAAAAAAGAAAATTAATTATTAATAAATCAGAAGAGAAAATATTTTTTCAAACAAGTAAATTTTTTTCTCAAAAGACTGTTTAGAAATTTTGCTTGATAAAAAAAATATTTATTAATTAATAAATAGAAGGAAGAGGGTTTTTCTAAATAAATTTAGATAAATATTATATCTAAACAATTATATATAAATTTTTCACATACAAAAATTTTTTTTACAAATTTTCTTAATCGAAGAAGAAAAATATTTCTTATTAATAAATAAATGAGAGTAAAATATTTAAACGAATAAAGAACAAAATATTTTTCCAAACAAATTTATGTAAATTTTTTGCTTAGAAAAATCGTTTAAAAAATTTTTTTGCAACATTTAAATTATTTTATTTTAATATTTTGAAAAATTTTTACATCTTTTTTTATTAAATTTAGATTTAAATAGAAAATTCAAAATTTTCTTATATATTGTCTTGTTAATTTATTTTTACAATTTTTGGAGTCAAATTTCAAATTTGAGCTTTTCTTCATAAATTGGAGCTTTTTTATTAAATAAGAGCTTTTTTCGAAACACGGAGGTACTCAAGACTTTTTTAGAATTTTTTTTCGATTCAGAAAAAAATTGGATCTTGATAAACGACGCTGGTCTTGACAATTTTTTTAAAACATTTTTTTGGAGGCGATTATCAAATTTGGGCTTTTTTCCATCAAATTGGAGCTTTTTGATTAAAAAAAAAATCTTTTTCGAAACACGGAGGTATAATCATAACTTTTTTCGAATTTATTTCCGATTCGGAAAAAAATTGGATCATGAAAAACGACGCTGTGGCCTTGTTAATTTATTTTTACAATTTTTGGAGTCAAATTTCAAATTTGAGCTTTGCTTCATCAAATTTGAGCTTTTTTATTAAATAAGAGCTTTTTCCGTAACACGTAGGTACTCAATACTTTTTTAGAATTTTTTTCCGATTCAGAAAAAAATTGGATGTTGAAAAACGACGCTGGATAATTTATTTTTACAATTTTTGAAGTCAAATTTGGGCTGTTTTGTCATCAAATTGGAGCTTTTTTATTAAAGAAGAGCTTTTTCCGAAAAATGGAGGTGAACTTTTTTTAATTTATTTTCGATTCGAAAAAAAATTGGATCTTGAAAAACGACGCTATGGTCTTGTTAATTTATTTTTAGAATTTTTTGGAGGTGAATTTCAAATCTGGGCTTTTTATTATCAAATTGGAGCTTTTTTTATTAATGAAGAGCTTTTTCCGAGACACGGAGGTATAATCGTAACTTTTTTATAATTTATTTTCGATTCGAAAAAAATTGGATCTTGAAAAACGACGCTATGGTGTTGTTAATTTATTTTTAGAATTTTTTGGAGTCAAATTTCAAATTTGGGCTTTTTATCATCAAATTGGAGCTTTTTTATTAAATAAGAGCTTTTTCTGAAACACGTAGGTACTCAATACTTTTTTAGAATTTTTTTCCGATTCAGAAAAAAATTGGATCTTGAAAAACGACGCTGGACAATTTATTTTTACAATTTTTGGAGTCAAATTTGGGCTGTTTTGTCATCAAATTGGAGCTTTTTTTATTAAAGAAGAGCTTTTTCCGAGACACGGACGTATAATCGTAACTTTTTTATAATTTATTTTCGATTCGAAAAAAAGTGGATCTTGAAAAACGACGCTATGGTCTTGTTAATTTATTATTAGAATTTTTTGGAGTCAAATTTCAAATTTGGGCTTTTTATCATCAAATTGGAGCTTTTTTTTATTAAATATGAGCTTTTTCCGAGACATGGAGGTGCTCAGAATTTTTTTTAAATTTGTTTCCGATTCAGAAATAATTTGTCTCTTGAAAAACGATAATATTTTAACATTAACTTTATATTCTCTTTTTGAAAAATCGATATATTCTCTGCTTTAAAAATGAGGGCACTAGAAAGAATGAGAGAGAGAGAGAGAGAGAGAAAAAGAGCGCGCAAGAGTTATTGCAATTTTTTGAAGAGAAAACAGTTTCGGTTAGTATTTCAAAAAGATTATATGGATTTAGGGGTGGATTTAAGAAATTTATTATTATTATTATGTGGTTTTTATGGATTCTCCCCTTTTTCACTATATATATGATATATACACGCACATTATAAGAAATATTCTCCATCAAGAGCGTTGCAACTGTGCGAAACTGAAAATTTTTGACAATTCCCGCTGTACCATATAAATACAATAAGTGTTTTTTTCGCCGTTAATTCATTTCATTTGATATGCGCATTGAAGAGGCGCTCAATCAAAACCGTAAAAAGGTAGCAGCGACAAGCGAACTACTTGAAAACAGGCCTCTTATACACACACACGGGGTGCGGGCACTCGAAAGTTGAAACCGTTTTTCTCGCTGACGACAATGGCGCAACATCCGCCATTATAGATCGTTTCACGGTATTATATCCACATACATACATATATATATATAGGAGAATATTTAAAGGGCAAAAAATGTTGGACGTACTTTTTCCTCAACAAAAGATTTTAGACTCGTGCACACACAAATTTCATGCGGTTGCCAAAGATTTCCGCCTCCTCCATCGAAAACTCGAAGAAAATCTACTCGAAACTTCTTCTTCTTCTTCTTCTTCTTCTTCTTCTTCTTCTTCTTTTTCATTCTTTTTCTAACTCATTGAAGAAATGAATATCTGAGGATATCCTTAAAGGTCAGTCAGTCATAGTTTATATATACATATATTCTTTGTATTGTGTAACAAGGGGAGTCAAGAAAAAGAAAGAAGAAGAAAAAAAAAAGATGGCAGGGAATAGTGACGATGCATCACTCTTTTTCACAATGACACTCTTTTTCGTTCAATGACGCGCGTTTAATTTTTAAGGAAAAACCGCCTACAAAAACATGTGAAGAGGCCAAAAAGGATGTATATAGAATCCGCTCTTCAATTCGATAAAGGACACACACCTTTTATAAAAAAAAAAAAAAAAAAAATGAAATGAAAAATTTTCAAGTAGTAAAAACTTCACACATTCTCCAATGAACCGAGAAAGATGAATCTAATGGGATTTTTTATTCGAGACAAATTGAGATTTATTCAATTGAAATTTTTTTATTTTTCGAAGAATTCATATATATATTTATATATGAAAAGGACAAAATTTTCGCTTTTATTATTTGATACACTAAAGATCCCTAATGTGCATCATTTTCTATTGAAATAACGTTTTCTTTTTCTTCCTTATTTTTCTTTTCTCTCTATATATATATAATCTAAAAATTCGATACAAACAAAATTTATATTTTGAAAATTTTTGACATAATTTGAAAAATTGTCACATTTTGAATGTATATTTATTACAATTTTTCAATGAGTAGAACTTGGATCTACCGGGGAGTTAAATATTTTTGGTATGTGTGTGGTAAAATGAAAATCGGGTAATTAATTTTTTCTTTTTCTTCTTTAGAGTTTTGGCAAAAAAAAAAGTATTTTCATTCTTTGATCGGGAAAATTTTGTTAGAAAAATATTTTTTCTTCTATTTATTGATAAACAATTTTCCTTTAAATTAGGAAAAATTGCGTTGAAAAAAATTTTGGAAGCAATGAATTTAATATAAATTTGTTTGAAAAAATACTTCTTAAGGAAATTTATTAATAAATTTTTCTTTTGATAATAAAAATTTGAAAACAAATTTTCCTTTTGATAATAGAAATTTGAAAACAAATTTTTCTAATCAAAAAATTAATACGAATTTGTTTAAAACAATATTTTGTTCTTTATTATTCTATAAATATTTATTCTCTTGTATTTACTGATAATAAATTTTTTTATGACGAAAATCTGTTTATAATAAAATATTCATATTTTATACAAATTTGCATTTTTAATAATATTTTTTCTTCTATTTATTAATAACAATCGACTTTGTAAATAAATAAATAAATAAATAGTAAATATTTTTTTTTATTTTATTATTTATTTTTTTATTTTATTTCTTTGAGCAAAAAATTTATTCGTTTGGAAAAAGATTTTCTCTTCTATTTATTAATAATAAATTTTCCTTTTGATTCGAAAAATTTAATAACAACAATTTTGGAGTGAAATATTTTTGGTAATATGTGTGTGATAAAATGAGAGTCAGGTAATTAATTTTCTTTGTGTTTTTCTTTATATAGTTTTTTGCGACAAAAGTATTTTTATTCTTTGATCGGGAAAATTTTGTTAGAAAAATATTTTTTTTTCTATTTAGTGATAAAAAATTTTCCTTTAAATCAGGAAAATTTGATAGAAAAAATTTTGGAAGCAAAGAATTTAATATAAATTTTTTTCGAAAACTACTTCTTCTATTATTTATTGATAAATTTTCCTTTTCATCAGGAAACTTGTAAAAAAAAAATTTTTTAAGCAAAAAAACTAGTATGAATTTGTTTAAAAAAATATTTTGTTCTTTATTATACTAAATATTTATTCTCTTGTATTTACTAATAATAAATTTTTTTTTATGACGAAAATCTGTTTGTAGAAAAATATTTATACAAATTTGCGTATTGAAAAATATTTTTCCCTCTATTTATGAATAGTAAATATTTTTTATTATCAAGGGAAATTTGTAAAAAGAGTCTTTTCAGCAAATAGTTTATTCGTTTGGAAAAAGATTTTCTCTTCTATTTATTAATAATAAATTTTCCTTTCGATTAGAAAAATTTGATGACAAAAATTTTAGAAGCAAAGAATTTAATAAAAATTTCTTTAGAAAAATATTGCTTCTTCTATTTATTATTAATAAATTTTCCTTTTGATCAAGAAAAAGAATTTTGTAAGCAAACAATTTAATATAAATTTGTCGTCAAAAATATTTTTTCTCCATTTATTAATCATAAATTTTCCTTCTGATTAGAGAAATTTGTAAAAAAATTTAATATTGTCTTATATTTACTAATAATACATTTTTTTTAAGACGAAAATTTGTTTATAGAAAAATATTTATCCAAATTTGCGTTTTGAAAAATATTTTTCTATCTATTTATCTATTAATGCCTAATAAATATTTTTTTTATCAAGGAAAAATTTGTAAAAAGAGTATTTGGAGCAAAAAATTTATTTGTTTGGAAAAATATTTTCTCTTTCTATTTACAAATAATAAATATATATTTTTTATAGAGGAAAATTTTGTAAAAAGTGCGTGTGGAGCAAAAATTTATTTGTTTGAAAACATATTATTTTTTCCATTTATTAATAATAAATATTTTCTTTTTTCATCAAAAGGAAAATTCATAAAAAAAGAGTCATTGGAGCAAAAAATTTATTTCTTTGGAAAAATATTTTTTCTTCTATTTATTAATAATAAATTTTCCCTTTGATCAAAAAAATTATAAAGAAAATATTTTGTAAGCACAAAATTTATTATAAATTTGTTTAGAAAAATATTTTTTCTTTTATTTATATTAATAATAATAAATGTTTCTCTGGATTCGAAAAATTTGGAAAAACAATAATTTTGTATTTAAGCCAATATTCAATATAAATTTGTTTAGAAAAATATTTTATATTGATTGAAATTATTCTTTTTTATTAACTAATAATGAATATTTTTAGTCGAGAATTTGTTTCTAGAAAAGTATTTATATACTCATGCGTTTTGAAAATTATTTTTTCTTCATTTATGAATAATAAATTCTTCTTTTGATTCGTAAAATTCAGAAAATTAGAAAAAATGTTCTAATTTAAAAATGTATATTATAAAATTTAGAAAAATAGTTTCTTTCTGCTCAGAGAGAGAGAGAGAGAGAGAGAGAGAGAGAGAGAGAGAGAGAGAAATTATTTTAAATCACAAAAAAAAATAACAGAAAATTATTATATCAAGATATAGAGTTTATTTTTCTCTGAAATGCACATAAAAGTTTGGGATCAATATAATTGGCTACCCCTTGAATTTTGCATTTTTCATTGCCCTATCTGGTATGCACAAACATAGAGAAAATGTACATGAATTATGAAGGTTCATTGACCATTTATATGTTGCTGTAAAGATTTGCTTGACGTGACAACACTTAATAATTCCACTGACTGCGTCGAGTTATGACTCTCTCTCTCTCTCTCTTTCTCTCTTTCAGTGAAATAGAATTAGGGTTCACAAAGCATGGAACTTGAACCATTCAGAATCACCAAATAAACGTTATTAATTAATTACGAGTATCAGCAAAGCTTTTGCTTCGCAGGTTCCGAAAACCAAGTGCCATTGTAATTTCCTAACTCAACATATACAGTCAATGACGTACATTCAAAATTTCAATGTGTATCAAATAATACTTCATTTATAAATGAGAATCATTCGAATCAACCGTTTGATTGTTGTCATTAGCTCCACTACGGTTCTAAACAATGCATGTTTTATTGGGACAAAGTAGATGTGAGAACGGAAATTTTAGTTATTGTATTTTTTTATATTTATATACTTGCTCCAATCCCATATGCGTTATTTCTATTTTTTAATTTTTTTAATTTTTACCATTCATTGTATAATTAATTTTATTAATTATTTTTAGAATAATCGAGATAATCTGTCCTCACATGAAGTTAGTGTTTTTTGATTCTGAATTGTTTTATAGTTCGAATTGTTATTTAAAATTTTATAAAACTTTAATCTTGAATGAATTTAATTCGAAATTTTAAAGAACTTATTTGATTTTTTAAAAATTTTAATAATAAAAATTCTTCTAAAATTGGTTATATTTTTTAATACGTATTTAATTACTCATTAAAAATAATGGATTTATAGAAGAATTTCAGTTATAAAAATACTTTTAAAAAATTGAATTTTAGAAAATTTATTTTAAAAAATGATTGCAGAAATTCAATTTTTTTTAAAAGTAATAAAATTCTTCGCAGAAATTCAATTACCTATATGTTCTAAAATTTAAAAACAAATTTACGTCAAAATTTCAATTATCTTTATAAATTATAAAATTCTTCTTTGAAATCCAATTATTTGCAAAAGATTTAATCAAATTTTACAAAAGTATTTAATTATTTAAAATACATTTTAATAAAATTCTACGCAAACATTTAATTATTTTTTATAAACAATACAAATTTTACAGGAATTTAATTGTATACAAATTTTTTTATAAATTTCATCGTATAATGATTCAATTATTTTTATAAATAATAAATTTTTTAACAAAGATTGAATTATTTTTAATCAATATTCAAAAGAATTTAGTAAATCTGAAGAATTTTGCTATTTATGGAAATAATTGAATTCTTGAGAAGAATTTTTTTTTTACAGTTTCAAGAAATAATTGAATTCTTTCGAAGAATTTTAATAAAATTTTTAAGAATAATTACATTTTTCGAGGAATTTGTTTAAAATTGTATTAAAAATAATTGAAATTCTGCCATGAATATTACTATTTATGAAAATAATTGAATATATCTATAGCGAAGAATTTTTTAAAAATAGAATTATGATTACGGTGATTAACTTCCCTTGATTATTTTCGAAAAATTTAAATAAAATTCTTTAAAAGAATTTAATTATTTTTAATAGAATATGTAAAAAAAACTTCAATTATTTCAAAAAATTTGAATTGTTTGTTTATAAAAATTCAATTATCTTGAAACAATAGAATTGAAAAATGTCAAAAATCTTATTTTTCAGAATTTTCAAAAAAACTTTGCGAAAATTCAATTTTATTAAAAAATTTTAAGCGTGCATCTTTTTTTAAATTAACTAATAAAAATTTTAATTATTAATCTGTGCACTAAGAAACATGAATACATTAGAATGTGACTCTTTATAAAATTCAATTATTTGTCAATTATTAAATTAAAGTACATTGAAAATTCGATTTGTTAAAAAGTTTTTAATGAAATTCTTTAACAAATTTAATTATATTTTCAGTTGAATTTCACATAATTAATTATTTTTAACTATAATTCAAAATTTAGAGAAATGTATAAATATCTATAAAAAATTGAAATAATAAAAAGCGATTTTTTAAAAACAAATTAAAATAATAACACTTTTTTTAATTTTGTGAAAAAAATTCCCTGTTTGGCATAAAATTCCTGGCTTATTTCCCGGATTACCCGCGGTTAGTACACTGAGGAAAATAATTTCTTAAAAAGATAAATATAAATCATGCGGGGGAAAAAACCTTTTCCCCCACTCTACAAACAACGAGATTTGAGAATATTTATTCAATTGAAATTGAAAATAATTGACTGTTAAACATTCCGTGTGGCCACTTTATAAGTGAGAAAAATAGAGCATTTTAAATCGTGAAGCTTATTAGTATTCAGTGTTCGTTGTTCAAGCTCCTTTAATCTTACACGGATCGTCCACTTTCCTGTTCGCAGTCACGAACTACCACGAACCGGTAAATAGGGCACGTATATTATATATACGATATTGAAGATATAGAGTCTGACAGACCTATGTTTAACCCAATTTTTGTTTATAAAACTTTATTCATTTTACTTTCATTTATTTCTATCTTCGAACGAACAAAAAAAAAATGAAGAACAAAAGGCAAAAAAAAAAGAATAGAAAAAAGAAGAAGCAAATTTCAAAACTTTTATGAAACTTGTAATGGAACGTGCGCATAAAACCTGCTGTTACAAATTCTTTAACTTTTTTAAATTTTACCCAACTTTTTTTTCACTCCCCCGCGTAAAAAAAGTTTTAATCAATTCATGGAAAATTGTATGATAGATTACAAAATAAGATGTACGCAAGTCTTCTTATTTTAATCAACTTTTGTTTTTGTTTAGCGCAAATGTTGGACGTGCGAAACATTGTTATCAATTTATTATTATGTGAATTACAAAAACTTATTTTAATTTTCAAATATCAACCTTCAATTTCACAAAAGAAATTCAATTATATTTTCGAAACATAATTTTAATAAAATTTCTCTAAAGAAAACAATTAACTGTAATAGAATTTCCTATAACTGTAAGGAAATTTTTTTTTGGGTAAAATTTACGACGCAGTTTTGTCGAAGCAAAAAATATTAAAATTGTTCTGAATATTCTCCAATAAGTTTTGAATAAAATTAAAAATAAAATAAATAATTTTGACTTTTTCCCAGATCCTAAAGAATCTTCTGATTCACTATAAAAATTATTACATACTCAAAAAAATATTTTATTACATTTATTTACGAATTTAGTAAATTGTAAAATTATTCAATTATTTTAATTATTATTTGAGAATTTTCAAATCCATTTCTTTACAATTCAATTTTAAGAAATTTCAATTATTCGTAAATTCTTCCAATTAAATATTAGAAAATAAAACCTTAAAATAATTGCAAAAAAAAAAATTCAATTAAACTTTTTCAAAATAAAAAGTAATTCTACAGAATTGTCAATTAAAAGTCTGAAAAATTCAAATTTTCAAAGCTTTTAATTTGAAACCCTCTCAAAATTCAATGATTTCTTAAAACTCTATTGCTTTTCATTTCCAATTATTATCTAAAATTTTAACTGAAATTCATTTTGAAGTAAATTTTTATTAGAAAATTCTACGAAAATTCAATTATTTATTTATTTCTTTATTTTACAATTAATTAAATACTAAAATTAATAATTTATTGAATAATTGAATGTTTCTCAAAATTGAATTCTCATAAAGAATTTTATCAATAAAATTTTAAATAATTGAATTCTTTTGACGAATTTAAATAAATTCTGCGATGAGTTTTATTATTTATGAAAATAATTGAACCTCTGTGAAAAATTTTTTTTTTAATTTGTTAAAAATGAATTCCCGTAAAATTTTATTATTTTTGAAAATAATTGAATGTTTACGTAGAATTTTATAAAAAATTTTCTTTAAATAATTGAAGTCTGTTGGAAAATTTTATTAAAATAATAGATATTAAAAATCATTGAATTGAGGAAATTTTTTGAAAATAATTGAAATTTGGCCAAGAGTTTTATTAAAATTTGTGAAAATAATTAAATTTTGGAGAAAAATTTCATTATTTATAAAGTTAATTGAAATTTTGACTAGCATTTTTTTAAAAAACTTTTGAACATAATTGAATTTTTGCGAAGAATTTTATTATAGTTTTGAAAATAATTGAATATCTGCAATCATTTGTAACTTCTCCAAAATTCAATTTTCCTTTAGTATTTTAATATTTTTGTTACATTAATTTTCCTATAAATCCATTATTTTTAATAATTAATTAAATATATAAAAATTTTAAGTTAATTTCAGAAGAATTTGAATTTCTGCGAAGAATTTTATTATACATAAAAAATATATAATTTTGCTAATTCAAATTCCGAAAGTAGGGGAAGGAAAAAAATTTTCTATTCTCTATATTTAGTGTCAAAAATTCCTCTGAAAAGAGAAAGAGGAAGCGCAAAAGAGAATCTTTCGCTCTTTGAAAACTGAAAAATAAGAAATAAAACTAGAAATACGTATACAAGATAATTTCTCACTTGATTTGTTTTTTGGTAGGAGAGCAAATTTTTTCTAATAAATCTTTTTCAAGGGTCTAAAAGCGCATTTCCATAAAGAAAAGCTATTCTTTTGAACATACTTTTGCATACAAAACAAGGTAATTTCTTCTTTTTCATATATATACGCGAGAGTGAAATACATACATATTGCATCGGAATAAAGAAAAACCCTTGGAAATACGCAATTTCAGTGCAAAAAGATTTCAAAAGTGCTTTTTGAGCCAAACCTTATTTCTTATTGAAGAAAAAACACCTATTTAATATTTTTTTCTCCGCATTTTCGTAATATTTATATTATTTTCTTTTCTTAAACTCGTACGAGATAGTGGAAAATATATAGAAAATATGCGTTTGTACAAATTTTCCGCATTTTTATTATATATTAATATTTTTTGTGCTGTTTTAAAAAGTAATTTATTGTTTAATTTTACTATATCGAAACTATAAATAACGCTAATCTTTCTCTCTTTCATTTAAATTGTTTGGAAAATAATTGAATTCTAGCGAAGAATTTGATTATTTATGTAAATAATTGAATTATTGAGATAAATTTTATTAAAATTTTTTTAATTAATTGCATCTTTTCGAGAAATTTTATTGTAAAAATATTGTTTCTCGAAATTAATTTGACTTTCTACAAAAAATTTTAAGAAAATAATTGAACTTAAGTGAAGAATTTTATTAAAAGTTTTAAAAATAATTGAATTTCGGTGAAAGATTTTATTATTTATAAAAGTAATTGAAATGTTCCGAAAAATTTTGTAAATAATTGAATTACGGCATTGGATTTTGTTATTTATAAAAATAATCCAATTCTTGACAAATAAATTTACTGAAATTTCTGAAAACATAATTGAAACCAAGCATAGAATTTTATTATTTACAGAAATAATTTAATTCATGCTAAGAGTTTTATTAAAAATTTTGAAAATATTTTAGCTCTTTCGAGAAATGATATTAAAATTTTTAATAATTAATTTTATTATTTAGAGAAATGTCCAAAAATTGTTTAGAAAATAATTTACTTCTTACAAAGAAAAGAATTTTATTAAAATTTAAAAAAATAATTGAATTCTATTGAGAAATTTTATAAAAATTGTTTTGAAAATAATTTAATTCTTAACAAACAATTTTATTGAAATTTAAAAAATAATTGAATTCTTTCGAAAAATTTTATTAAAATTGTTTTGAAAATAATTGAATTTCTGCGAAGAATTTTATTATTTTTGAAAATAATTGAATTTTTGCTAAGAATTTTATTAAAATTTTTGAAAATTAATTTTGAATACCGGCGAAGGATTTCATTTACGAAAAAAAAATAGTTATAAGTGCTGGGCAAGAATTTTATTTAAATTTTTGAAAATAATTCCATTCCTTCGAAGATTTTTATTAAAATTTTTAAAAATAATTTAATTCTTTTGAAAAATTTTATAAAAATTGTTTTGAAAATAATTTAATTCTTACAAAGAATTTTATTGAAATTTAAAAAAATAATTGAATTCTTTCGTATAAAATTTGATTAAAATTGTTTTGAAAATAATTGAATTTCAGCGAAGAATTTTATTATTTTTGAAAATAATTGAATTCCGGCGAAGGATTTCATTATTTACAAAAAAAAAAAATAGTTCATAGTGCTCGACTTGAATTTTATTAAAATTTTTGAAAATAATTCAATTTTTAAAAACAATTGAATTCTTTCGAAAATTTTTATAATTGTCTTAAAACAATAAAATACATTATTAAATTTTAAATATTATTAATATAATTTAAGAATTTTTTTTAAATGTATAAAATATATTTTTTAAATATTTCTGAAAAAATTCATTTCAAATTAAATTTAAATAATTCTTTGAGTTTTTTTAATAATTAACAAGAAAGAAGATGATAAATTCTGTATAGACAAATCACATTCTGATTTTTAATACACTTTTTCGTTTATTTAATTTATTTACTTTAAAAAAATAATTAAAATTAATAACATTTTTTGGAAGAAGAGAAATATCAGACTTTAATTATAAAAAGTTAATCAAATATAATAAAAAAAATTAGAAAAAAGAAACTAAAAAAAAGTTAAGGAATTAAATTCTAAAAATAGAAGAACGGATTAATATTTTCTCATGACAAGAAAATTCTTTTTCGCAAAATAGAAAATTATTTTCCCTCAACTATTCATTTTGAAATTTTTTTCTTCTTATTTCTTCTTTTAATAAATAAATTGCATTAAATATTTAGAATTTAAATACATATCTGAGTATGAAATAAAAATGGAAATCGATAAAAATATATCATCATCTTAATATCGCAGGTGCAATTCCCGAAGATTTATCCGAAGAACATGAATTCCTCATTAGTAGAGCGTGGGAAGAAATATCCCATTCAATATCAATAACTTTCTCATCCCCCATTGTTAAAGGCGCATTTTCATTTTCTTCGCATACTTGGTGGTCGAATATTTTTTCTCCACAATACAAAAAAAAAAAAAAAAAACTCTCGATTTTTTCGTACTTAACAATTATATATAACCCTGAGTGGTTTCAATTGTCAACCATTTTTTTTCTTTTTGTCACATCCTCTTCACACTTTAAAATTACGTCTGTTGCCGGATCTCGGTGACAAGTTCAAGTTCCAACAATTCGCAGTGGAATATTCCTAAGAAAAGCGGAAAGTCATTGTCAGAGAAAAAAAAAAATTGCTAAACGACGTTTAACTATCAAACAGAGTGCCGACCTGTGAAAAGTGCGTGAATTGGAAGCGAGCTAAGGGTGACAATTCGAAGACTTTCTTCTTCTTTTTCCATTGAAAAAAAAAATCAGAAACGGAGTATTTTTTTTTCAATGAATGAATGAATGAATGAATGACGAAAAATACCTACATTCATTCTCTCGAGTTTCTGCTGCTACTACTATGAGAGTGAATGGAGAGGGGAAAAAAATACCAAATACAACCGACAATACAGAAGCAAAAGTCAAGTCAAAATTGTAAAAAAAAGGCAGTGGACCGCATGCTGGGTTTTTCGCTTCGCGACACAAGTGTTGGCATTGTTGTAATTTCGAGAGTGACATTGTCGGTTGGTCCTTAAGACCATTAACTACATTTTACCCAAAAAATTTAACCCAAAATGGGGGCCCTCTCGACAAATTTTCAGAATTTACGTCCATAGAGGTGTGGGAGTATAATAACTATATGGTTATATACATATATATTTATTATATTCGAGGTATGAATGAACTGAAATGAATGACCGCCAACGGCAAGTAGAATGAACGTTTGTAGTATTTTCTCTCCTTTTCGAAAAATCATTTTTTTTTTCTTGTATGAAATTCCCGCGGGAACATTTTTCGCGTTTAAATCGATCTTTTAAAGAGAGAGAGAGGGAGAGAGAGAGAGCGAGTGAGACCCTGTGGCTGCAGTTGATTCGTTGTAAATAGCTCTGCGACCGCAATCGCCGGCGGTCTTGAATTGTTACATGCAATGATACCGCGTGCAAACCTCTGCGGTGCCCCTAGGGGGAAAAAAGGGGTTTTGTCAGGAGGAGAAAAAAAAAATTATGACCGCATTTTCCGTTACTCAAACCCATTTTTCTGAAAAATGCTTCTCAACGCAGATTTGGTTTTTTTTTTTTTGGGGGGGGGACATTCCCGCCCACTATTCTCTAAATTATTTCCTCATTTCTCTTTTAAAATGAGGTGATCGAGTTAAAAATGTAATTTATTCCAAATAAAAGTTGAATTTATTTATTTTTTAAAATAAAAATATACAAACTGTTATTTTTATTGTTAAATATATAATAACTGATAATTTTTGCCGACAAATATAAATTAATTGATGATTTTTGTCAACAAATTTATATATTTACTGACCATTTTTGTTTACAAATAGTTAGTTATTATTTAATATACATTTAATTAATTACTAAAAATAATGAATTTATAAAAAAATTAAAGTTACAAAAACTTTTTTAAAAAAAATTAAATTTTGGACAAGTTACAAATGATTGCAGAAATTCAATAATTTTCCAAAGTATAATAAAATTCTTCTAAAAAATTTAATTATGTTGACCATTTTTTTTAAAATTCTCGTCAAAATTTCAATTTTCTTTATAAATAATGAAATTCTTTTTCAAAACTCAATTATTTTCAGTATTTTCACAAAATTTTAATAAAATTCTTAAAAATTTTTTTTATAAATTTCATCTCAATAATTCAATTATTTTCATAAATAATTAAATATTTTACAGGGATTCAGTAATTTTTAAAACGATTTTAATCGAGTTTCTAAAAAAATGTAAATTATTCTTTAAAGTTTATTAAAATTTGTCAAGATAATTTAATTGTTCAAAAAAAAATTTTAATAAAATTCTACGCAAACATTTAATTATTTTTATAAATAATAAGAAATTTTACAAGAATTCATTTATTTACAAATTTAAACAAAATTTTTTTCTCAATAATTCCATATTATTTTCATAAATAATAATAAAATTTTTTACAGAGATTTATAAATAATAAAAATTTTATAAATAATTAAATAGTTTAGGGGGATTCAATTATTTTCATAAACAATAAAACTCATCACAGAATTTCAATATTATTTTTAAAACGATTCTAATCGAATTTCTAGAAAAATGTAATTATTCTTAAAAATTTATTAAAATTTGTCAAAAGAATTCAATTTGTTTAAAATTTTTTAATAAAATTCTACGCAAACATTTAATTATTTTTATAAATAATAAGAAATTTTACAAGAATTCATTTATTTACAAATTTAAACAAAATTTATTTCTCAATAATTCCATATTATTTTCATAAATAATAATAAAATTTTTTACAGAGATTTATAAATAATAAAAATTTTATAAATAATTAAATAGTTTAGGGGGATTCAATTATTTTCATAAACAATAAAACTCATCACAGAATTTCAATATTATTTTTAAAACGATTCTAATCGAATTTCTAGAAAAATGTAATTATTCTTAAAAATTTATTAAAATTTGTCAAAAGAATTCAATTTGTTTAAAAATTTTTAATAAAATTCTACGCAAACATTTAATTATTTTTATAAATAATACAAATTTTACAGGAATTCATTTATTAACAAATTTAAAACAAAAATTTTTTCTCAATAATTCCATTATATTTTCATAAATAATAACATTTTTTTACAGAAATTCAAATTATTTTCATAAATAATAAAATTCATCGCAGAATTTCAATATTATTTTTAAAACGATTCTAATCGAATTTCTAGAAAAATGTAATAATTCTTAAAAATTTATTAAAATTTGTCAAAAGAATTCAATTTGTTTAAAAATTTTTAATAAAATTCTACGCAAACATTTAATTATTTTTATAAATAATAAAAATTTTATTTATTCATTTATTCATTTATTAACAAATTTAAAAAAAAAAAATTTTTTTTCTCAATAATTCCATTATATTTTCATAAATAATAACATTTTTTTACAGAAATTCAAATTATTTTCATAAATAATAAAATTCATCGCAGAATTTATTTAAATTCGTCGAATGAATTCAATTATTTAAAAATTTATTGATAAAATTCTTTATGAGAATTAATTTTTGAGGAACATTCAATTATCTAATAAATTATTTATTTTAGTATTTAATTGATTGTAAAATAGAGAAATAAATAAATAATTCACATCTCGTAGAATTTTCTAATAAAAATTTACTTAAAAATGAATATCAGATAAAATTTTAGAGAATAATTGAAAATAGAAAGCATTAGAGTTTTTTTTTTAAATAATTGAATTTTGAAAAGGTTTCAAATTAAAAGCTTTGAAAATTTGAATTTTTCAGACTTTTAACTGACAATTCTTTAGAATTAATTGTTTTGAAAAAGTTTAATTGAATTTTTTTTTAAATTATTTGAAGCTTTTTTATTTTCTAATATATATATTTAATTGAAGAATTTCCTAATAATCGAAATTTCTAAAAAAATTGAATTGTAAAAAAAATGTATTTGAAAATTCTCAAATAATAATTTAAATCAAAATGATGAAAATAATTTTAAAGACGTTTTTTATTTTCTCGAGACTAATGAATGTGTTAGATTTTTTATCACTTCAGTTTTGTCATATTTTGAATAACGACAATATTTTCCTTTTTTATTTTTTGAATGTTTATTATTATTATCATTATTATTTTTTTTTTTGAAAAATTTGAATGGATATAGTTTTTCTGTGAATTTGCTTTTTTTTACTCTCATGTACCTGAATATTTTTCAGTAAAGTTTCATGGTTTCTTTTTTTTCATTCTTTCTTTTTTTATTCGTCTTTGGAACTACTGTGAGTTTTCTTTGTCAGACGAGGTTTCATGGTAGACAGTTGGTCGCCAAACCGTGTTCCACCTACAATTTTACCGTTCCAAGTTTTATACTTTTGGTGTAAATTTCACAAAAGTTGGACCCCATATTAGAGACGACGCTTGTATTCTGTGCTGGTGATTTATGAATCGCTCCTAAACCGCGTCTATTGGATTTCAATTAGAAACTTATTTCCTATTTTTAGTTTTCTCTTTTAAAAAAAAATGTATACACATTTTTTTCTTTAGAAGTTTCTTTAAAATAACATATTTGTTATTATAAATATTCTCTAGCAGAAATTTTTTTCTCTGCAAAAATACAATAAATTGAAAAGTGAAAAAATTTGTTAATTCAAATAAACAATTATAAATATTTCTATTATTGAAAAATTATTTATTTTAATGAAATAATTTTTTAATTGAATCGTCAATTTGAATTTTCTTCAAATACTGAAATTATTGATTCAAGTATACAATTTATTTGATTTAAATAAAAATTATTTGAGTCAGGAAAATATTTATTTGATGATAGACGCAAAATTATATAAATCAAATAAATTTTTTCTCAGTGAATAATGAAATTTGACTGATATTTAATTATAGATACCAATTTTAATTAATTTTAATTGTTCAATCTTTGAAAATATTGGACTAATTTTCGGTTAGAATAGAAACAGAAAAATTTTTAATTGAAGACTAATTGTTTGACTTAGGTAATTCAAATTTGATTATTTTTTCAACTCTAATAAGTTAAATGCGATTATCTCTAATTATAATTAATTCGTAGAAACTAATTTTCTAGAGAAGAAATCTCTGTCAGAGTGGAAAATAATTAATTCTCGCTTGAAATATTATTTTTAACGCACTTAAAAGCACATGCAGAACGAGAAAAGATTTTCTAAAGTGAATTTAAATATTAATTCGTATACTATTTTAAAGAAACTGTCACATGGAATTTTGAAAATGAATATATGAATTTCTAATTTTAAAAATATTTTTTTTTAATTATTAATATAACTTCAATTTTTAATATTTCTTATATTTTTTATATATTATGTTAATTTAATACTAGGTAGTTTTATTTTATTTATAAATAAATTTACAAAATATTAAATGATTTTTTTATATTAAATGCACTAAAGAAAATTTATTTGGTTCATAATATAATCGATTACTTGTCTATTATCAAATAATTACTTGAATCAAATAAAATTTAATTTAAGTTAATTAGGGTTTTTTAAATAACAGCAAAAGAACAAATCAGAATTATTCAATAAATGTATATATTTTATTCTTAAAAATATTTCATTTCGTAGAAACGTACAAAATTATTTACATTTTTTAGTAGGTATAGAATATATATATTTACAATATTTACATAGATTATTTAAAAATGTTTTTCATATTTTCAAATGCACATATTCTTTTATCACACTGACGAAAAATGTAGTTATTATTTTTTAAAAGTATTTTACAATTTACAATCAATGTGATAAAGAGCAAAATTTACACTTTCGTGAAGGAAAATATTGTTGTTTATTTCTCTCTATTCATTTGGATTTTTTATTTATTTTATTAAATTTAAATACTTTTTTCAATATATATTTTTTTAATTTCTTTCACAGTGAAAGAAAATTAATTATCGAATTTTAAGAAATTTTACAATTTATACGCACAACGACAAAATGTGAAATTTTATTTTAAATTTATTTGAAATATTTTTTTATTTTAATATTTTCAAATATTTGAAATTTCATTTATTTATTTATTTATTTATTTATTTATTTATTTAAATGTGTAAATTAGTAAATTCCATAAAAGTATTGTTAAAAATTAAAATTTCGCTTTTTGATACGAATTGGAAAATTTAGTGAAAATTTAAATTCAATAAAATTAAAATAACTAATAAACAATTTCATAATTGCGTTTTTTCACTGGGTATAGAAGATTTTTCAAATTACAATATTAAATATCAATTTTTGTTTACAATTTTCTGCCTATAAAGATTTTATTTATTCTCTATTCAATTATGATTGTTATTCAAATTTTTTCGTTCTATAATTTACATTTTTTTTTTAGAATTGACATTTGTTTGTAAGGGAAATTTTTTTCTGTTATAATTCAAATTTTTTTCTTTTATAATTGAATTTTTTTCTTTTATATAATTACAATTTTTTCCTTCTGTAATTGAATTTTTTTCTATCAGAATTGAAATTTTTTATTTTTATAATTGAATTTTTTTTATAATTACAATTTTTTCCTTCTGTAATTGGATTTTTTTTAAATACAATTTTTCCTTTTGTAATTGAAATTTTTTTAGAATTGACATTTGTGTATAAAGGAATTTTTTCTTAATTATAATTGAAATTTTTTCCTTTTATAATCGGATTTTTTTTTATAATTACAATTTTTCCTTCTGTAATTGAATTTTTTCTATTAGAATTGAATTTTTTTCCTTTTATAATAGAATTTTTTTTTAGAATTACAATTTTTCCTTCTGTAATTGAACTTTTTCTATTAGAATTGAAATTTTTTCCTTTTATAAATGAATTTTTTTTATAATTACAATTTTTCCTTCTGTAATTGAATTTTTTCTATTAAAATTGAAATTTTTTCCTTTTATAAATGAATTTTTTTTTTATAATTGAAATTTTTTTCTACTACAATTAAAATTTTTTATAATTGAAATTTTTTTTATAATTGAAATCTTTTTACAAGAGAAAAATTTTCCTCATTTAATTGAAATTTTTTTAGAATTTACATTTTGGTGTAAAGGAATTTTTTTAATTATAATTTAAATTTTTTCTTTTTATAATTGGAATTTTTTACAATTACAACTTTTCGTTCTGTAATTGAATTTGTTCTATTATAATTGAAATTTTTTTTTATAATTACTATTTTTTCATTCTGTAATTGAATTTTTTTCTATTAGAATTGAAATTTTTTCCTTTTATAATTGGATTTTTTATAATTACAATTTTTCCATTTATAATTGAATTTTTTTTTATTATAATTGAAATTTTTTTCTTATGCAATTGAATTTTTTTTATTATAATTGAAACTTTTTTCTACTATAATTGAAATTTTTTCCTTCTGTAATTGATTTTTTTCTATTAGAATTGAAATTTTTCTCTTTTATAATTGAATTTTTTTTATAATTACAATTTTTCCCTTTTATAATTAAATTTTTTTTATAATTACAATTTTTCCTTTTATGCAATTGAATTTTTTTTATTATAATTGAAACTTTTTTCTACTATAATTGAAATTTTTTCCTTCTGTAATTGAATTTTTTTTATAATTGAAATCTTTTTTACAAGAGAAAATTTTTTCTGATATAATTGAAATTCTTTTCTTTTATAATTGAAATTTTCTTCTTCTTCTGCAATTGAAATTATTTCCTTCAATAATAATTACAACTTTTTCTCCCCTTCTAAAAATTGAAAATGCCAAACAACAATTCTAAGAATTGACAATATTTTCAACCGTATGTTTAGTGCACGCCATTGCCGTGAAAATTGGCGGTGGTGCAATAGTAGTTTGCATGAGAACAGTTGAATAGGAAGCAGGTGAATCAATTCTTTTCCTCTTCTCAGCGGGCGTTAATTCCTGATAGCAATCCAAAGTTCTCTTACATCCCCGACCACTAGAATGATCATCAACTTGATTCAAGGAGTTTGAAACGAGCGGATACCGAAAAGGATGCCAATTGGACTTTGCATCAAGTTGTACAATTGGCGATGTCGGTGAATTAGTGAGTGGAAACTCCTCGGCAAAGGAAATACGACCCATTGAAGAAAATTCCGTACCCTCAACAGCAGCAGCAGCAGCGGCGGCATTACTATTTGGAATGATGCTCTTTGAATCTTCGATCGAATTTCTTCTTATTCCCTCCTTCTTATTGCCACTCAATTTATCCGATTCAACGCTAATACCATCGTCGTCTTCATCTTCGGCGACATCCGCCTCCTCATAATCATCGTCGTCACGTTTTTGCAGCTCTAAATCAGCGCTTTCACATTTTTGATTTTCCTCCATGCAACCGTCCTTCTTCTTGCCGCATGTTCTTAGGCAGCAGCATTTTTGAGATTGACCGGATGGCAGATCTTCTTTCTTGTATTTGACGCGACGATTTTGAAACCATATTTTCACTTGCTTCTCGGAGAGACGTAAATTTGTGGCAATTTCAATGCGTCTCAGACGTGACAGATACATGTTGGAGGAAAATTCTCTTTCGAGTTCAAGTAGTTGAGTGCTGGTGAATGCGGTTCTAATTCGTTTCGAACTATTGTTAATGGAATTTGGAGATTTTGGCGG
Source organism: Leptopilina syphax (assembly GCA_032872505.1). Lineage (NCBI taxonomy): Eukaryota > Metazoa > Arthropoda > Insecta > Hymenoptera > Figitidae > Leptopilina > Leptopilina syphax. Next base: position 16,311,314 of record CM065477.1, read on the forward strand.
TGGAGTTGGCGAATTGCTTTGACGTGATGGCGATGTATTCGAGGCTGAGAAATCTGTAAGCATAGGAGAATAATTGTTAGACAGACTGTGGGAAAGTTTATTAATTATTATTTATTTTTTTCAATATTTTACTATTTTACTATTTATTTTACTACTGTTTTACTGTTCCTTTTTTGCTACTATTTTACTATTTATTTTACTATTCTTTTTTTGCTATTATTTTACTATTTATTTTGACACTATTTTACTATTTATTTGTACACTATTTTACTATTTATTTTGCTACAGTTGCACTATTTATTTTGCTACAGTTGTACTATTTGACTATTTATTTTGATTCTATATTCATTATTATTTAACTATATTTATTTTGCTACTATTTTACAGTTTTTTATGCTATTTTTTCTGGTACGGCATCAATTGCATAACTATACAAGAAAACTGCATTCAAGCAAATTTAAAAATGAAAATTTTTAAATTTAATTTAAAAACTGTGAAAATTTAAACTGCTAACCTTCATACTGCATACGATTAAAATTTGTAAATTTTAGTAAGAAAATAGAAATATTATAAACTGCATATACGATTAAAAATTACAAAAATTTGAGAAAAGAATTAAATTAATTTCAATTGCATGCAAGAAAATTTGAAAAATAAAATTACTAAATTTTACACTTAAAAACTTTATAAATTTTAACTGCATATAAGATTAAAAATTACAAACTTTGAGAGAAAATTAATTTATTGAACTGCATATACGGGAAAACTGCATAAGAAACAAAATTTTGGAAATTTAAAATTATTAAATTTAATTTAAAAATTGTAGAAATTTTAATTTGCAAAAGATTAAAAATTACGAATTTAAAAATTACAAATTTTAATAAAAAAAAACATTAAATTAAATTGAACTGCATACGATTAAAAATTACAAATTTTAATAAAAATATTACATTAATTCAAACTGCATTCGATTAAAAATTACAAATTAAAAAAAAACATTAAATTTATTTGAACTGCATACGATTAAAAATTACAAATTTTAATAAATAAAACCGTAAATTAATTTGAACTGCATACGGAAAAACTGCATGAAAGCTTTTTTTAATTAAAATATAAGCTTGCAGCTTAAGTAAATTTATTTATTTACTTGCATGCAGTTTCCTTATGCAGTTCAAATTAATTTAATATTTTTTTTTTTTATCAAAATTTGTAATTTTTATTCTTATCCAATTTAAATTTATACAGTTTCTAAATTAAATTCAACAATTTTAATTTTCTAAATTTCCTTTTTATGCAGATTACTCGTTGAAATTGATTTAATTTTTTTTTCAAAGTTTCTAATTTTTAATTCTAATGCAGTTTAAATTTGTAAAGTTTTTAAATTAAATTTACTAATTTTATTATTAAACTTTGTTTTTATGCAATTTTCTCCTGTGCAATAGTTTATTGTATGCGCAGTTTAAATTAATTTTATATTTTTATGGAAATTCGTAATTTTTAATCGCAAAGTTTAAATTTTTAAATTTTTTAAATGAAATTTACTAAATTTATTATTAAAATTTTTTGTTTATGCAATTTTCTCTTGTGCAGTTTAAATTAATTTTACATTTTTATGAAAATTCGTAATTTTTAATCGAAAACAGTTTAAATTTGTAAAGTTTTTAAATTAAATTTACTAATTTTATTATTAAACTTTTGTTTTTATGCAATTTTTTCATGTGCAGTTTAAATTAATTTTATATTTTTATGTAAGTTCGTAATTTTTAATCGCATAGAGTTTAAATTTGTAAATTTTTTAAATTAAATTTGCTAATTTTATTATTAAAATTTGTTTTTATGCAATATGTTCTCGTATGCAGTTTATTGTAGGCAATTTAAATTAATTTTATTAATTTTATTTTTTTATGAAAATTGCTATAATTTTTAATCGTATACAGTTTAAATTTGTAAAAATTGAAAATTAAATTTACGAATTTTAATTTGAAAACTCGCTTGTATGCAGTTGGATTGTATGGACAATTGATTTCACTCCAATTTTTTTATTATTCAAGGTTTAATTTTTTTATTTTTTTACTATTTACCCATTTTTACAATTTCTTAAAATGTAAATAGTTAAATAGTGAAAAAATAGTAAACGATAAAAGCAAGTTTTTCCTATTTTTTTAGTTTCTTTTTTTGCTATTTTTAATTTTTTTATTTACAAGAAGAAATTGTTTTTTTCCAAAAATACTAGAATTTTCATTATTATTTATTGTTATTTATTATCATTTATTATTATTTACTATTATTTACTATCGAAGAAAAATTATTAAATACTTTTTTCTACATCGTTTTTCTAAGGATATCAATCTGAGACGAAAAACGAATCAAAAGTGTTGCGAAGCAACATTTTGATTCGTTTTTTGTCTCAGTTTGATATCCTTAGAAAAATTTTGTATCTGAAGTGCGTTTAAAGTTAAAGATTTTATTAAAATCTGTTTGAATTAAAACTATAAAAATAAATTAACAAATAAAATAAATTTTGATTTAAAGAATAATATATAGGATGGAAAAAGTAGATTAACAAGTAAAAAATAATTTTTGGTCGGAGGAAAAATATTGCAAAGGGAAAAATGAAAATAAATGCCAATAATATTTAAAATTGAAAAAAAGGAATGAAAATTGAAAAAAGGAATGAAAATTTAAAAGAAGGGAAAAAATTGAAAAGAAGGAAAGAATTGAAAAAAGGAAAGAATTGAAAAAGGGGAAAATTGCTAATTACCTGATAATCTGGAGGAATTAATTGGCGAAGGCGGACTCTGTCCGGTCATCGGAAGTCCAACAATAGTTTGAGGATTGCAGATTGGCACGGGAACAACCGGCAAAGTTGGCGGTCTCGGCACAGGTCTAACCGGATGATATCCAAGACCGAGATTAAATAAATTGAACATATAGTTGGGCAGTTGATTGCCCGTATAATAAGGCAGGGGATAATTTGGCGGCGAATTATTCCCAATCAACGAATCCACCAGGAAGCTTCGTGACATTTTGTCTTTTTTTTTCTCTTCACCTGCACAAGTTCACGAGAAAAAAAAATAATCACAACTATACACTTTTTCACTGTTTGTTAATCCAATTTTTAACGTCCATTAAAAAAACCGAAACAATTTTTCCCTTCTCGTCCTATTTTTTTTTACTACGTTTTCGACTACTCTTCCAACAACTTTTTTTTTCGACTGAACTATTTTTCTAGGACTGATGCTAACAGTTGAGCGGTGCAACGTTTTCTGAATTGAGAAGGGGACCAGTTCGAAAATATATAAGAGAGAGAAACTCCACCCAGGGGTTGGTTTACAGAAGGGGTCCTTTGTTGGGGCCCCGCCCTTGAAGGGTGCCCCCTTAAAAGTTGAGTTCACCCTTAGAGCGGATTAAAAGGCGGTTGGGGAATGGGGGAAGAGAGTTCAGTCCCCATGAGATTGAAGAGAGTGAGTAGGGCAATTTTCTAAACGCTAATTCGACGGGTGGTAATTTCGAAGGATATACTTTTGTATGGTATCGTGGTGCACACTGATGATGCTACCCTCGCGAGGGTTAGCGCTTGCGAGTGGCGGCGTGGTCCCAAGTATAAAACCCGCCTTTAATGGAAAAAAAGTGAACGGCATTTTGTTCCCAATAACATTTTCATATATATACACTTTTTAATAAAGAAGGCACAAGACTTCTGAATGTATATATATTTTGATATAATGACTTTCATTTGGAAGCATTTAATCATATATATATGTGTGTGGCGAAAAAAAAATTTATTACATACGTATATGAAAAATCCAATTTAAAAGGAGATTGAGAAATCGCAAAAAGTCCTTTGTCTATGGAGTTGTTTCGTTCTTTGGGATTTTATTTGTTTTTAATTTATTTTAGAGAATAGTTTGTATTAACGGTATACTTTTATCACACTTGCTGATTAAACTGTATTTTTTTATATTAATTTACATGATTTTATTTATTTAAAATTTATATCAATTTAATTATTTATGCTACCACAGTAGTTCTAAGGATATCAAATTAAAACAAAGAAAGTGTCAAAATTGTTGCGATGCAACAATAAAATAAATAAATAACTACAATAAATAAATTGAGCCAAAAAAAGTGTCAAAATGGTTGCGATGCAACAATTTTGACTCTTTTTTTTTGTCTCAATTTGATATCATTAAAAATACTGTAATATTAACAGAATTGCCACACGTCAGGAAAATCAGGGATTTTTATTAAAAGTATACTGAGAAAAATTAAATTTTTTAGAATCACCAATTTTGACACTTCTTTTGTCTCAATTTTGATATCCTTGAAAATACTGCACTCTTAACAGGATTGCCACGCATGTCAGGAAATTCAGAAAAATTAAATTGGTCAGGGAAATCAGGAAAAAGTCAGGGATTTTTATTAAAAAATAACTGAAAAAAATTTAATTTTTAGAATTCATAAAAAAATTCTTAATTTTTGTGTTTTTTTTTGTTTGTCTCATAAACTATGAAATTACCACAAATTCTAATACAAAACCTTCAATTTATTCTATTTTTGACAATAATTTTCTATATTTAAATAACTTAATTCTTGAAGAACTATCATAAAATTTATTATACTTAAAAATTATTTATTGAATAATTTTACTTAAATATTACAAAATTAATTGCATTTTAAAATAGTCGCGTTTACAATTTTCATAAACAGATGAACATTAAAAGGTTTTAATTTGAAATTTTATAAAACTTCATTTTTGAATGAATTATAATTATAGAAATTTTAAAGAATTTAGATTTTTGAAAAATTTTAATAATTCAATTTTTTCTGAAATTGTATCAATTTTTAAAAAAATATATTTATTTAATTAATTTATTTAAAAAAATAAAAATAATAAAATAATAAAATAATAATAATAATAAATAATAATAATAAAATAAATTATAATAAAATAAATAATAATAAATAATAATAATAAATAAAATAATGTATTCATTAGAAGAATTTTATAGTTAAATACACAAAAATAATTGAATTTTGGAGAAGTTACAAATCGATATTGCGAAAATTCAATTATTTTTAAAAGTTATAAAATTCTTCACAGAAATTCAATTACGTTAAAATTTTTTTTAAATTCTCGTTAAAATTTCAGTTATCTTTATAAATAAAATTCTTATTCAAAATTCAATTATTTTCTAAAAATTTAATTAAATTCTTGGCAAAATTTCAATTATTTTAAAAAATTTTCCTGAATTCAATAATTTTTATAAATAATATAAATTTCACAGTCGAATAATTCAATTATTTGTAATTTTTTTAAAAAAATCCTTCGCAATAATTCAATAATTTTAATAAATAATAAAATAATAATCAGGAATTCAATTATTCTTAAAAATTTTAATAAAATTCTCATTATTTTCAAAAATTATGATAAAATTCGCTATAAAAAATTTAAATAGTTTCAAAACATAATTTTAACGAAATTCCATTAAAGAATCGAATTATTTTAAAAAAATTTTATTAAAATTCTTACAAAAATTTAAAAAAATTCTCGTCAAAATTTGAATTATCTAAATAAATAATAAAATTCTTCTCCAAAATTCAATTATTTTCAAAAATTTTAATAAAATTCTTGTCAAAATTCCAATTATTTTTAAAAATTTTAATAAAATTCTTGTCAAAATTCCAATTATTTTTAAAAATTTTCATAAATATAAAGTAGATAAATTCATAAATTTTACAGTCGAATAATTGAATTATTTACAATTTTTTTTTAAAATTCCATTATTTCAATAAATACTAAAATAATAATCAGGAATTCAATTATTCTTAAAAATTTTAATAAAATTCTCCCATAGAATTCAATTATTTTCAAAAATTTTGATAAAATTCGCTATAAATAATTTAATTATAGTTTCAAAACATAATTTTAACTAAATTCCATTAAAGAATCGAATTTTATTTTAAAAAATGTTATTAAAATTCTTACAAAAATTGAATTATATGTTCAAAAATTTAAAAAAATTCTCGTCGAAATTTGAATTATGTAAATAAATAATAAAATTCTTCTCCAAAATTTAATTATTTTCAAAAATTTTTCTCAATTCAAGATTTTCAATATCTACTATATTTTAATAAAATTTTCCAACTTAATTCTATTATTTAAAAAAATTTTAATAAAATTCTTCGCAAACATTTAATTATTTTCATAAATAATAAAAATTTTACAGAAATTCAATTATTTACAAATTTTGTATATATACTTCTTCGCATTAATTCAATTATTTTCGTAAATAATAAAATTTCTGTTAGGAATTCAATTTTTTAAATAAATAATAAAACTCGTCTGAGAATTTCAATTATTTTTAATACAATTTTAATCGAATTCCTCGAAAAATGTAAATATTCCTAAATAACAAATTAAATTTGTTGTTAAATTATGGTAGTTAAGTGTTTAGTTTTAGTATAAAATTTGTACAATTTTTATTTCTGAATTTTTTACTATACTGTAAATTTTATTTCTTTAGTAAATTTTAGCGTTAAAAAAAAATTAATAAAATTTACTTCAGAATTTTTAATATTTCTGACGTATATTTGATTTCTTTGAAAGTAAATTTTAGAAAAAAATTAGTAAAAATTGATTTCAGAATTATTAATATTTCTCAAATTTAAAATTTACTACAGATTTTAAATTTTTGTAATTTACTTAAGAATTTTAGTAAAAATTAGGATAAAATTCACACTAGAATTTTTAATATTATCTTGGAGTAAATTTTATATCTTTTTCGAAGTAAAACTTTATAAAATTAGTAAGATAATTACTTTCGAACTTTTGTAATTTTAGTTAATGAAAATTAATAAAATTTACCGCAGTTTTAAAATTTTGTATAATTTAATTACGAATTTGAATAAATTTTAGTAAAAATATTGTGTGAAATTCACTCCATAATTACTAATAATTCTGCTACTTCCTAATAAGTTTATTGTTAAACGAGAAATTTTATTTCTTTTTAAATGTAAATTAAATGTAAATTAAATAAATAAATAAATCGGCAGCTAAAAGTTTAATAATTTATTTTTTGTAATACGTGACGCAAAATTATTGCAATAAAAATTTAATTGAAAGAAGAAATTAATAAATTTCGTTCATTATTTAAACACTCAGAACTTTAGGATCATAAGTCGTAAAATTTAATTTGGAAATATATTTAAAATAAAAAGCGAAATTTTCTTTTTTTCTTTTTGATACATTTTGCAATTGAAGTTTTCGTTGGAGTTGGTCCAACTGGAGTAACTGATAATGATATTAATTTTATAATTCCCGTAAAATTATATTTTCCTAAATTTAAAATTAGAAAAGTATATATTTCTAATTATAAATCTCTTTGTGTATGCGATTATATTGACAATTTGGTAAAGTTTCTAATGAAATAATAGATTTCTAAAATTGGTGTTCTGCAATTTTCATTGGGATTATAGTTAAAGTTCCACGGAGCACAAGTGGAATTTAATCTTCTTGATCTAATGATCAGAGTTTTAGTAGAAAGAAAATGAAATTAGAGCTAGATAATGAAACTGAATTACAACTATAAATAAAGTTATATAAGACGAGATGCTTCCTCTGTATATGTTAAGAAATAATTTCATATTTCGTCAATAATAAATTTTGAAAATTTAATTTATTATACCGGAGCCAAAATATCATGAGTATTGAAAATTTCTTTTGATATACTTATTGAAGTAACAGTTCAAAATTGATAAAAATAATAATAATAATAATAATAATAATAATAATAATAATAATAATAATAAACTATTATACTCTCTAAATTTTAATTAGTAAAAAAAATGTTTACTAAACTGAATTAGTATAGCTGACTTTTTGCTTTTGAATTAGTGAATTTTACTGATAAATAGTAATTTCTACTAATTTATTAGAAAAATTTGCTATTGGTAAAAATGTTTACTAATTTCAGTTATTAACTGACTTTTTGCTTTTGAATTAATAAATTATACTAAAAGAAAATTAGTATAGAAATATGATTGTTTATTAGTAAAATTTACTAATTTAATAGCAAAAAGTCAGTCACTAATTCCGATTAGTAAATATTTTTACTAATTCAAATTTAAAGAGTATAGAAAAAAATATTTAAATTGAAAGTAGAAATTATATTTTCTAACACGCCCTTTGGAAATGTATACATAAATAATTTGCAATACTGACCCAAAAAAGTGTCCAGATGGCAAACATATTTCAAAGCTGAAAAATATTATGCTTATTTTTATTTACTTTTTTTTTATTTATGGATCATCTATTCGATAATTTAACCGGCGTGTCGAACATGAGTTTTTTGAAGCCATACCCCCACGCAAATGAGAATCACCGAGCGTAAAATTAAAGTTTTACGCAAAACAATATAATGATCATTTTTGGCCTAGTCATTGATTGCTCGTCGCGTGTGTATATAGTTTACACCTGCTTCGCCATAATAAATAAATATATATATACCTTTATATAAGGTCAGTGTAACTTTTATCGACCATTACATAGCAATTTTATTTTATAATTATTTAAATTCCACATATCCAGGAGAATTTTTTTTTCAGAAAATATCTTTGAAAATTGCTCCAATAATTATGTATAATTTATAAAATTTTTATAAACAGACTTATTTCATATACAATTATTTGGGCACAATACTAATTTATATGTACAGTTATTTTATATGCAACTTCTTATTTATTATTATTATTATTATTATTATTATTATTATTATTATTATTATTATTATTATTATTATTATTATTATTATTATTATTATTATTATTATTATTAATATTATTATTATTATTTACATTATTGTTAATATTATTATTTAGTATACTACTGTTAACAGTATTATTATCAACTTGTTAATTATTCTGTCAACTTATTATTTATTCTTTTTATTATTATTATTCATTATTATTGTTAATATTATTTGTTATTATTGTTAATATCATTTAATAGTAAAAATGTTAACTAATTTGAATTAGTGACTGAATTTTTGCTTTTAAATTAGTAAATTTTACTAATAAATACTCATTTCTACTAATTTACTAGTAAAATAAACTAATGCGAAAACAAAAGGTCAGACACTGATTCAATTAATAATTTTTTTTTATAAAATTTCAATTTTGAATGAATTTAATTAGAAATTTTAAAGAATTTTTTTAAATTTCAATTATTTTTAAAAAGTTTTAAAAAATTTTAATAATTCAAATTCTTCTTAAATTAGATAAATTTTTTAATATATATATTTAATGAATTATTAAGAATAATGGATTTATATAGAAGAATTTTATAGCTAAAAACACTAAGAAAAATTGATTTTTGGAGAAATTACAAATGATTGCAGAAATTCAATTATTTTTAATATATAGTAATTAAATTCTTCGCAAAAATACAACTATTTTCAAAAAATTTTTTAAATTCTGATCAAAATTTCAATTATTTTTATAAATAATAAAATTCTTGTGAGAATTTTAATTTTTTTTCAAAAATTTTCATCAATTCAATGATTTTCAATATGTAGGTACTAATTTTAATAAAATTTTCTATGATCCCCAAGTTTTGAACGTTCAAATGAACGAAATATTTTTTATTGAAGATATTTTTATAAATTACTAATCACAAAAAATTTAAAAACTGAAATATTTACAGTTAAAAACTCAGTTATTAATTTTTTGGATAGTGACGCAAAATAATTGCAATAAAAATTTAATTTGTAGAAGAAATAAATAAATTTCGTTCATTTGAACGTTCAGAACTTTAGGATCTTAATTTTCTAAAAGAATTTAATTATTTGAAAAAATTTTTTTAAAAAATTCTACGCAAATATTTAATTATTTTCATAAATAATAATCAAATTTCCACAGCAATTCAATTATTTACAAATTTTTTTATAAATTTCTTCGCAATAATTCAATTATTTTCATAAATCGAAGAATTTCAATTATTTTAATTGAATTCTTCAAATTTTAATTAAAATTCGGCAAAAGAATTTAATTATTTGAAACAAATTTTGATAAAATTCTACGAAAACATTTAATTATTTTTATAAATAAATCAAAATTCCACAGGAATACAATTATTTACAATTTTTTTTGTAAATTTCTTCGCAATAATTCAATTATTTTCATAAATAATAACATTTTTTACAGGGATTCAATTGTTTTCATAAATCAAAGAATTTAAATTATTTTTAATAAAATTTTAATCGAATTCCTTTGAAAAAATGTGATTATTCTTAAAAATTTTATTAAAATTCGTCAAAAGAATTCAATTATTTTAAAATTTGTTGATAAAATTCTTTATGAGAATTCAATTTTAAGAAACATTAAATTATTCAATAAATTATTTATTTTTGTATTTAAATAATTGAATTCTCGGCGAATTTTTTAATAAAAATTGATTAAAAATGAATTTTAGTTAAAATTTTAGAGAATAATTGAATATTAAAAACATTACAACGTGAATTTTTATAAATAATTTAATTTTGAAAAGGTTTTAAGTTAAAATGTTTGAAAATCTGAATTTTTCATACTTTTAATTAACAATTTTGTAGAATTAATGTTTTTCAAAAGTTTAATTGAATTTTTTTTGAATTTATCAATTTAAATTATTATAAAAAAATGAAGAAATCGATGACTCCGAGTCGAAGACTCGGAGTTTTATAATAATTTATAAATAATAAATAATAATAATATATAATTTATTTATTATTTTTATTTTTATTTATTTATAGTTTTATAATAATTTTCCTGTAAGTTGTTGAATTTCAAAAAGGTTTTGAATTTGAATGTTTTGAAGAATTTCAATTCCTACGGAAAAATAATAATGATTAAATATTTATTAAAAAAAGAAGTTATTGACGTTTTCGAATAATTTTACAATTAAAGAAATTCGAAAATAACTGTAATTGAACATTTTTTTTTTTGAGTAGCTATAAACAAAATTGAAGTCCACAACGTTGATCAACGAAAAAATGTTTTTTATCAGATATTTTTTAAAAAGAACGCAACAATATTTTCAGAAAAATGTATAAAAAAAGGTATAGATTTTTATTTTTGCTTTAAATAATAATTGCTGTATTTTTCTTTAAAGCAATATTCAAAAACATTAAAAAAATTTTTTCGTTGATCAACGTTGAAAAAGTAAAAATTCTTCCTGATGGGAATCAGGTAAACGTCAGGTAGGGATATACAAAATTTAATTTTTTTGGCAATCCTCTCTCTCTAAATTTGAATTAGTAAAAATGTTTACTAATTCGAATTAGTGACTGACTTTTTGCTTTTGAATTAGTAAATTTTACTAAAAAAAATTAGTATAAATTACGATTTATTAGTAAAATTTAATAAATCAAAAGCAAAAAGTCAGTCACTAATTCAAATTAGTAAACATTTTTACTAATTCAAGTCTAGAGAGCTGCTAATACTTTTTTGGTTATAGTTATTTTCTACCAACAATTAGTTATTTATATTACTAATACTATTTTCTACTAATACTTTTTTATTAGTTAGTTATTTTCTACCAATAATTATAGTTATTTGATACTAATAATATTTTATTTAATTAGTTATTTGATACTAATATATACTATTTTATTTAGTTAGTTATTTGGTACTAATTATACTATTTTCTATAGTTAGTTATTTTCTACCAAAAGTTAGTTATTTGCTCCTAATAATTTTAAAATCCCTTTTTACTAATTTTTTCTAGCAAAAAGTGTACCTATATTAACAATTATTTTTATCTAAATTCATATTTGAAGAGTGAATTAAAAGTGCAATACGAATAGAAGAGAAAAAATTTATTTGATAATATAATTAAAGAAGCTCTGAAAAAAAAAAATTAGAAAAAAAAACGGTGCCAACCGAAAAGGCAATAGGATTGTAATAATAATTTATGAGAGGTCGAATAATCGAAAGACGCGCTTTTAATAAGGACTCTGACATATTTGTCTATGGCGAAGCCACGATTTCAAACCCCTAATAACACGACTAATCCCATTACATATATTGTTACCCTGCTTTATAAGGCATCCCCTGAACATATATATATTCGGCGCATTGAAAATCACGGTAACGCTATATCTTATGCTTGTCCTGAATATTACATATATACAATAAGCATCCCAACATATGTTCATATTTAGTGTATGTATATTTATTTCATATGTGTGCGTGTGGACGCATGGAAGAGAAGAAGGGAACTTTGGACCCTTTTTTTAGGGGAGGGTTTGCAATATAACGCAACTCGACGCGGGCACTTGGATGCAAAAGGGGTGTATTTTATAAAAATCAGTACGTGTAGGTACCGGTACTGTATCAAAAAAAAAAATTCTCTCTCTCTCTCTCTCTCTCTCTCTCTTCCTTCTTTCTCTCTCTTTTTTTCTCTTTTTCTCCTTCTTCTCTCTCTTTCTTTTTTTCTCTTTTCCTCCTTCTTTCTCTCACTCTTTCTTTTTTTCTCTTTTTTATCTTTCTTTCTCTTTTTTCTCTCCCTCTTTCTCTCTCTTTTTTTCTCTCCTTCTCTCCTCTTTCGTAGGTCATTACCTACGAAAAAGAGAGAGAGAAAAAAAAAGAGAATGATCTCTCTTTCTTTTTTTGTAATGACTTACGAAAAAGGAGAGAGAGAGAGAGAGAGAGAGAGAAAAGAAGAAAGAAAGAGGGAGGGAAAGAGAAAGAAAAAAAGAGAGAGAGAATATTACCAATAAAGAATATTTTCATTTCACATACAAGGGAACCCCACATGAAACAATCCGATTGGTCCCCTATATTCTATAGGGGCGTGTTTCAAATGTATATAAAAAAAAGATCTTCATTGTATTTTCCCCCTCCCCTTCTGAAAATGTTTTGCCAAATACAAGAGAACAAGTTTTGTAATGGTGATACAGTTTCGGAAAAAAAATTTTAAACTTATTCCATAAAAGGGAACTCGTAATAAAAATCTTATAAACTTGATCTTTATTTATCTAACTCTTTTAAATTGATTTTAATTTAGAATTTAAAAATTTAATCAAATTAGATACAATTCTTTTCTATTTTTTAATCCTAAATCATAAACTTATGAATAAATTATCATACGAATTCTAATACGAAACCTTCAATTTTTTCTATTCCTGACAATAATTATTCTTTTTAAATAACTTAATTATTGAAAAACTATATCATAAAATTATTATACTTAGAAATTATTTATTGAATAATTTTACTTAAATATTTCAAAATAAATTGAATTTTAAAAAAGTCGCGTTTACAATTTTTATATACAAATAAACTTCAAAAGGTTTTGAATTGAAATTTTATAAAACTTCATTTTCGAATGAATTATAATTAGAAATTTTAAAGAACTTAGATTTTTGAAAAATTTTAATAATTCAAATTCTTCTTAAATTAGATATAAATTTTGTAATATAAATATTTAATGAATTATTAAGAATAATGGATTTTTTAGAAAAATTGAAGTTACAAAAACACTAAAAGAATTGATTTTTGGAGAAGTTATACAAATGATTGCAGAAATTCAATTATTTTCAAAAGTAATAAAATTCTTCGCATAAATACAACTATTTTCAAAAAAATTTTTAATTCTCGTCAAAATTTCAATTATCTTCATCTTTTTCTCCAAATTTCAATTATTTTCAAAAATTTCCCTCAATTCAATAATTTTTAATATCTACGCTATTTTAATAAAATTTTCCATATTAATTATATCATTTAAAAGAAATTTTAATAAAATTCTTCGCAATCATATTTAATTTTTTTCATAAATAATAAAAATTTCACAGAAATTCAATTATTTACAAATTTTAAAGATATTTCTTTGCAATAATTTAATTATTTTCGTAAATAATAAAATTCATTTTCGAAATTCAATTCTTTAAAAAAATAATAAAACTCGTCACAGAATTTTAATTATTTCTAATACAATTTTAATCAAATTCCTGGAAAAATGTAAATATTCTTAAGTAACAAATTAAATTTGTTGTTAAATTGGAAGTTAAAAGTTTAGTTTTAGTATAAAATTTGTAAAATTTACTTCTGAATTTTTTAATACTGTTAATTTTATTTCTTCTCTAGTAAATTTTATCGATAAAAAAAATTGATAAAGTTTACTTCAGAATTTTTAATATATTTCTGGAGTATAGAATTTTAAAAATTTGATTTGATTTCTTTGGATTTGATTTCTTTGGAAGAAAATTTTAGAACAAAATTAAGTAAAAATTTACTTCGGAATTATTAATATTTCTTAAGTAAATTTAAAATTTACATCAAAATTATTAATATTACTGAAGTAAATTTTATATCTTTCGAAGTAAAATTTATTAGAAAATTAGTCAAAATTTACTTTAGAACATTAGTAAATTCTAATAAAAAAAATTAGTGAAATTTACTTCAAAATTTCAATTAATACTTAAGAATATTAGTTAATAAAATGAATAGTAAAATATACTGCAGATTTTAAATTTTAATAATTTACTTAAGAATTTTATGTAAACTTTAGTAAAAATTAGTATAAAATTCATTTCAAAATTTTTAATATTCTTGGAGTAAATTTTATTTTTTTCGAAGTAAACCTTTACAAAATTAGTAAACTTTACTTCAGAATTTTAGTAAATCTTAGTTAAACAAATTAATAAAATTTACTAAAGATTATAAATTTTATATAATTTACTTACGACGAATGATAATAAATTTTAGTAAAAATTAGTATAAAATTCATTTCCTAATTTCTAACATTTCTAGAGTAAATTTCTTTTTCCAACTGAAATGTATTACAAAAATTAGTAAAAGTTACTTTAGAACTTTAGTAATTTCTATAGTAAAAAAAATTCATGAAATTTTACAGCAAATTAAAAAATTTGTATTATTTACTTATGAATTTTAATAAATATTAGTAAAAATTTGTATAAAATTCACTGCAGAATTTCTAATATTTCTGGAATCAATTTTATTTATTTATTTTTTTAAAGTAAAATTTACTTCAGAACTTTAGTAAATTCCAGTCAAAAATAAGTAAAATTTACTTCAAAATTTAAATTATGCACATAATTTGCTTCAAAATTTTAATAAATTATTTTAGTAAAAAAATTAGTCAAATTTACTGACGAATTTAAATTCCTTATTTACTTTAGAATTTTAGTAAATTTTCTGAAAAATTAGTGTAAAATTTACTCCAGAATTTCATTTGTTTTCAAAATAAATTTTATTTATTTCCTAGTAAATTTCGAAGATAAAAAAATTAATAAAATTTTAACCATAATTTTGAATATTTCTGTGGTAAATTTTATTTTTTTCGATGTAAATTTTAGTACAAAATTATTAAAACTTACTCAAGACTTATATTAATATTTCGGGTGTAAATTTTATTTTTTTGAATGTTAATTTCAGTTAAAAAATTAGTAAAATTTACATCATAATTATTATTATTTTCGGAGTAAATTTTATTTCTTTCGAAGTGAATTTTCGTAAAAAATTTGTAAAACTTACTTCGGAATTTTATTAAAATTTATTTTAAAAAATTAGTAAAGTTTACCTTAGAATTTTTAGTATCTCTGCACGTACTTTAATATTTTCCAAATAGATTTTAGATCTATAAATTAAAAATTAATTAATTTATTAATTAAAATTATTTATTAATTAAAAATTTTCACTTATTTTCAGTAAAATTTCATACCTCTTTCTCTAATAATTGAGAATCGTTTTACTAATTTGTTTTTTAGTGAAGAATTGATAAAATTAGTTGAAATTTTTGACTAATTTAAATTAGATAACTTTTCACTAATTTAGTTTCAAAAGATAATTTACACTAATTTGGAAAATAAATATTTACACTGATTATATAGTTTTTATCTAAATCAATAAATCTTTGACTTAAAAGCACACCAATTTTGATTCGAATAATTTTTTTCCCATTGCCAGAATTCGGCTGCTATTTTATAACAATACCAAACAAATTTCTAGTAAATGCGTAACCAAAAAAAAAAAAGTAGGTCGAAAGAAGTCTGTGAAAAAGGTAAAATACAAGTAAATCTAAAAAAATAACTCATTTTCATTCTATAAGAAAAAAATTAAGTACTATCATGAAATTTTTGAATAAAGGAAAAAATAAAATTTTTCATGTATATATAATAAAAAATAAACATCCCTTGACCACCTACTCGAGAAATCTATTTTTTATACTCCCTCTGCTATATACATATAGGATACAACTTTTTAAGTAATAAATAAAAATGTCAGAAAGAGCATAAAAAAATAAATTCTATAGCAATAATACTGACTCGATGATGATTATAGAAAGATCTAAATAAGGCTACTGAAAAACCGTAAAAAAAAATGTTTTGAATAAAAGTAGCTATTTTATCCCATATGAAAACATGTTTGACCAAAAAATGCGATTTTCTTTCATACAAAAAGAAAACCACCTTTTTTCAATGCCTGCTTTAAATAAAAGTGGCGAAAGAATGCATCAACTTGTCTAAGCTACACAGCCAGTTTTTTTTTATTTTTATGAATGGGAACTTCTTTCCATCGAAATCCCCGTTGATAAAAAACCAAATAGGGCATTGCTCATATTGTTCAAGAAAAAGGCACTTCGTCTTTTTTACGCAACACTCTCTCTCTTCTTGGAATCTTCATCCAAATTCTCAAGCATTCTGATCGTTCTCTTCATTCACAAATTCGACCTGAGAAAAAAAAAATATATATATATACTCTCATCCATTGATATTTTTTTTTTTTATTGAAAAAGATTACGTTAGATACAAACAGAACGTAAATTTACTGAAAAAAAAGAGAAGAAGAAAAATAAATACAATATGAAAGACTTTCGCGTGATTAAACTGCAAAATAGTGTTTGAAAAAAATTATGGATTAAAAATTTTTAATATTTTTCTCGTCGTCTGAGACATGATTTTTTTGAAAATATTATTTACAATGAAAAAAAATCAAATAAAAAAATAATCGAAGAGAATAAAATGTAATAACATTTTATTCTCTTCAATTATTTTTTTATTATTTTATTTTTTTTCTTTATTATTTATTCAATTAACCTATATATTTATCACGTTTTTTATTTTTTATTTACTTATCCTATTTGTTAATATTCTTAATTCTATTTAATTCAAAAATCTATTCTAAATTTTTTAATTGGAAAATATTTTTTAAATAGTGAACTATTTAAAAAATATTTTTCAAACAATTTATTCTTATAGTTAGAATAATATATTATTTTTAAAAAAAAAAAAATTTTCTAAAGTGTTGACGACCGTTCAAACAAACAAAATTCTTTTTCCATTTGAATATTTTCAAAAAAATCTATATTAATAATAATCGTTGAATTCCGGTAATTTGTTCGCAGTTTGAAGTTAGTTGTTGTTTGCTTTTTTGTTTCTTCACTTTTTAAATAAATTTTCTTTTTAAATATTTTTAATTTTGATATTAATGTATTGAAAATCATCGAATTGTTGCAAAGAATTTAAAAAAAAATTTTAATAATTGAATTTCTTCTAAGAATTTTATTATTTAAGGAAATAATTGAATTCTCGCGAAAATGTCAAAACTTTTAAAAATTCTAATAAAATTCTTTTTGAAGAATTTCTTTGAATTTTTTGAAAATAATGGAGTTTCTTTAATAATCTGAATTGAAAATTTTTAACTTTCAAGTTTTTAAAATAATCGTGATTGTTAATAATTGAAATTAAACATTTAATTATCGAATTTTATTAAAATTTTAGAAAATAATTGATTTTTTTAAAAATTTTTAACGAATTAAGAAAAAAAATTGAATTCTTTCGTGAAATATATTTGAATATAATTGAATTTTTGCAAAAGATCCTAAAGTTCTGAACGTTCAAATGAACGAAATTTATTTATTTCTTCAACAAATTAAATTTTTATTGCAATTATTTTGCGTCTCTATCCAAAAAATTAATTTATGAGTTTCTAAATGTAAAATTTCAGTCTGTAAATTTTTTTGTGATTAGTAATGCATAAAAATATCTTCAATAAAAAATATTTCGCTCATTTGAACGTATCAAAACTTGGGGATCATTTTTGCAAATAATTTTACTATTTAATATTTTATTCAAAATATTTATTAAAATTTTAGAAAATAATTGAATTCTATTGATATTTTTATAACGAATTAAGAAAAAAATTGAGTTCTTTTGTAAAATTGTTTTGAATATAATAATTGAATTTTTTGCAAAGAATTTTACTATTTATAAATATAATTGAATTGTTTCGAAAAATATTATTAAAAATTTTTTTTAAATTGAATTCGTTCATGAAATTTTATTGAAATTATATTAAAAATAATTGAATTTTTGCAAAAAATTTTAATATTTATGAATAAAATTGAATTGTTTTAAAGGATTGCGATTGATTAAAATTTTAGAAAAATAATTAAATTCTTTTGAAATATTTTATAACGAATTAAGGAAAAAAATTGAACAATTTCGTGAAATTTTTTTGAAAGTAATTGATTTTTTGCAAATATTTGACTATTTAAAAAAGTAATTTGCATTGTTTACAAGGATTTATTAAAATTTTAGAAAATAATTGAATTTTTTCGAAAAATATTAAAATTTTTAAAAAATTCAATTCTTTTATGAAATTTTACTAAAATTATATTAAAAATAATTGAATTTTTGCACAGAATTTTAATATTTATAAATAAAATTGAATTTTTTTTAAAGGATTGCGATTGATTAAAACTTTAGAAAAATAATTCAATTCTTTTGAAATATTTTATAACGAATTAAGAAAAAAATTGAACAATTTCGTGAAATTCAATTCTTTTGAAATATTTTATAACGAATTAAGAAAAAAATTGAACAATTTCGTGAAATTTTTTTTAAAGTAATTGAATTTTTACCAATATTTGACTATTTAAAAAAACAATTGAATTGTTTACAAGGATTTAATAAAATTTTAGAAAATAATTCATTTTTTTGACAAATATTATTAAAAATTTTTTTAAAAATTAAATTCTTTCATGAAATTTTATTAAAATTGTATTGTTTTAAAGGATTTATTAAAATTTTAGGAAATAATTGTATTCGTTTGTAAAATTATATTAAAATTTTGTTTAAAAATAATTGGAGTTTTTGCAAAAAATTTCGCTATTTATAAAAATAATTGAATTTTTGCGAAGAATTTTATTAAAATTTTCGAAATTAATAAACAATAATAATTAATTAGTAAATTCGTTAACAATTGAATTTTTTTTAAGTTTGAATTTGAAATTATTCAAAAATTCATATTTGAAAATAAAAAATTTTGTAATTGTAATTTTTGTAATTTAAATCCAAATTTGAACAAAGTATCGAGACAATATTTTGACGTTCAAAAATTTAGGACCGTAATCAAAAAATATATCTTTAAGAACAAGAAAAAATAATCTTTAGTTATAAAATTAATGTTTTTATAATTTAAGAATGACTGTTTATTACAATTTTGAAACTAAAACTGTTAAATGGAAATTGTAATAAATAAATCAAAGCGTTTTTATTCTCAAAAAGAAAAGAAGCAACATTTTTTCCTAAATTAAGAAAATAATTTTTTAGTAACAGTTTAATTTCCTCTATTTCTTTTCATAGAATTTTAAGAAAAGGAACTTGAAAAGTTGAGAGGAAAACTTTTTTTTAAATCAAATAAAAAGTAGAACAGGTAATTTTTGAATAATTTTTCGTTTTGTGGTGTGTGAATTTTGAAATTAAAATTTATAATGAACCTGATTTGACTGAATGATTGTTTGTTGAAAAAAGATGCAAATTGTAGGATACATAAGATGAAAACATAAATTATTAATGAAAGAGATCGGAGAGTCAAACAAAAGAAGCAGATAGGAAATCTATTTCTTTGAAATATTAAACATCTTTTTCTGTATAACAATGGGGCGCGAAAACTAGAGGCGTATAGATGGGGATCGTTATCCCTTCCAGTTTTTAAAAAGAAAGATTTTGATCCTGTTCTGAGGGAGGAAGGAAAAAAGTAATATTTTATGATCGAAATTACTTTTTATATTTATATTAGATGTAATTTCATTCTGCAATTTTTAATTTTGTTTTTTAATTTAAAAAAATATTTTTTTATTCGAGTTTATGTTACAATAGTTTTTTTTATTTACAACGCAACAATTTTATTTAAATTAAAATTACAGGATTTGGAGTATCACAAAGGAGGAATGAAAGAGAAAGAGACACTTCTTCATCTCCATTTTCAAATCCCCACTCCAATATGGCGTCGTCAGTTAGCGAGAATCCAATTACGTAACCAGCATGGGTCGTTACAGAAGGACTGGTGAATAATTCGAAAATTATCCTCACGCCTCTCGTTTGTCCACTTTTGTTTTGAAAATACAACTTCAGTGCCGAATTTTAATTTCTAGAAATCAGTTTTTAATTCGGGAGTGCGCAACCACGTGTTTGTAAATTCATCCCCAAAAATTTTAATTTCTACTAATTTTTTTTCCATTAAATTTTTTTTGTGCACAGTATTAGCTTCGTGAGTGTCGAAGTCCTCTATTTAAATCCACTATCGAGTCGAATGTAAATTAGGATTTTAGTTTTCGTTTTTAAATTTTATTTCAGTAAATTAAACTAACCTTAAAAATCGGGAATAGCACCTAAAATCGCGATCGTATTCAAAATTGTAGAAAATTTGTCCCTTTCCAGTTAATTGACACGTGGTTCGGGAGTGCTCGAAATTTCTAAAACCGCGAGTGAGTATTTTTTGAGAACCCAAAAGAGAAGTGTTGCTTCAGGATGGAGGTCTGTTGTAAACCGAATCCGAATTCTGTAAGTTTAAACAAATTCTTCACATTTCCATCAAATGGCAAAGTATTATTTTTTTAATGAAATTGTAACTAATAATATTTTTCTTAATTTTTTTCAGAATGGTGGGGCACTTAGGAGGACGCAAAAGCTTCAATTTGCATTTGGGCGGTATGTGAGAGAAATTATTTTTTTAAAGCCTCGCTTAATAAACAAATTAAGTGAGTCCCGACATTTTGAATTTTTGAAAACCAAGTACACATTCATAATCAGCAATAAACACAATATTAAGAATTAAAAAATCATTTTCTACTCTAAAGTTATAGAATAATAATAATTACCCTATATGTCAGAAAAATTAATTAGAATCAGTAGTTAACAATAATTAAAATCAGTAAAGTTACAATTTATATAAACGAAGAGAGAATGAATCCGTATTTAATCTCTAAAGATCGGAAGAAATTTCATTCCCCTATTTTCTCTATAAAATAAAAATATACAGAGAACGACTAATTTAAATGTGAATCTAAAAAATAAATGATTCTAATCTTTTCAATTCCCTTTTAACGTTTACTGAAAACATTTGTGAAACAACACACCATAAAGAACCGATAAAAAAGGGGATGAATCGACTTTATCGGTTTGTCTATCGTGTGTGTATCTCTCTTGATCTTTTCAAATCTTCACCTTCTCTTAAATGTTCGAATCGCCCCCTTTTTTTCTCTTCATTTTCTTATACCCTTTTTTTTCTCCACTACAAACTTTCAGTACATTTAAGTATTTTTTCTTCTTCTTCTTTTTTGAACAAAAAGAGAAATTCACCTTCGAAAAGTGCACTTTAAATTTCAAGATTTGTGTGACAAAGAGCATCTCATTCTTTTCAATGCATAGACGCCCACGCCATTGGTCAGCAATAATAGGAATGAATGAAAAACCTGAAAATAATCATGGGAATGGCAAATACGATTTGAAATCTCTTTGATGTTAGACGAAGCAAATAATTTGTTGGAAAAGAAGTGAAGGAGTGTCGCGAAAAACCCTTCTGTTGGCGTCAGTGTGTCCCCATTTTTTTTTTCAAATAGAGTAAAAAGGGGGAAAGAAGAAGCATTGTAAGAAATGTAAACCGAACTAGGAACAAAGATATCAGATGCGATTGGTAGCAACAATTTTTGGATTGTGAAATCCTTTTTATGAGAGCCGAAAATCCGGAGTATGCGGTTCCGTTTTTGTCGTCGGAATGGTAGTGTATTTGTTTTTCTCTTTTGTGAGGTTTTTACTTAGAATGAAAGGGAAGAGACACGTGGATGTGAATTTGTGGTAGCTGAAATGGAAAAGGAGAAATTAATCTCATCGATATCTGTAGCTTCCTCTTTTTCTTCTTCTCTGCATATGTACATACTCTTAAATCTTCACCCCTTAGGCTCCTTAAATGTATCTCAAAGAATCATCATCTGGAGATGTATATATAAGGACATCAAAATAAACTCAATTATACGAATTAAAGTATTATGGGAATTAATTTTCTTCTCCCTTTATGTTCTTGTTAGAAAAAATATATTTTATTTAGGTACTTCAAAGAAATCGTTTAGTTATAAAATTTTCTATTGAATTGTAAAGTCTGTTATATTGGATAAATATATAGTGTAGTTAAAGTGACATCCAACCATAAATAATTTGGCCTAATTTCTCCGAGAGCAGAAACATTCTTAATTAAGTAGTTTGCTAATTAAAATGAAGAATTAATTAAAATGGAAAAAAAATTCTCAAAATATAAGATAATTAATATGCAGGGTTGTCAGTAGAATTTAATTTCATTTCAACTATTTTCCAAAAAAAATTTACATCAAAATTTTTCCTTTAAACTTTTGTTTTATAATTTTATATTTTCACAATTTATATAAGAAATTTAAAAAACTGGAAAATAAAATTAAAATCGTTTAAAACAAATACAAACATTATTCGTGTAACAACATTTATTAATTGGTGACTTACAATCGTCGTGAAAATTACATTTGACAAATACTTCTTTTTTTTTTAAACAAGAATAAAGTTAAAATTTTCTAAAACGGTACTTTTATTAGAAGTAACAAAGTTGAAATTAACAGTCATTTGATGCAAAGAGATACAGTTGAGTAGTGCATAATTTTTACAAGCAATTTTCAAACATTAAACGTTAATTGTAGTTTTTGAAAATCATTATTATTTCGTTATCTTTCTCAATCAGGTAGGCAAATTTTGTAAAATAATCTCTTCCATCAACGTCTTATCTGGATGACCTTTACGGCACAGTTCTTTTTCTAAAAAAAGTTTAAACAATTTACCCAAAATTGTTTGAATTTCCTGCAATTCACGTTGATTACAATTTCTACGAAAAAAGAAATTGTCAAGTGTATCCAATTGTCAGCAAGTAGAAGACAACCAATAACAATTTTTCTTTTTCAATTATTTCTGGCGATGTAATTTTATCCACTTTTCGTATGTCTGACAGAAACAGGGATTTTTGCAGCAAACCATGATCGAAGGCTTTCAGAATTATTTCGTTAAAACGATCGATAAAAGGTGAACCTGTCCTTACCATCCACGTTTTTGGAAAATACACGGTAGGCTCTTGCAGTATTTTAAAACGAAATTCTGGAATTCTAATATTTTCTAATTTTACTATAGTTTCCGTGTTAAGCAATATACATGAAACGTTTTTGTGTTTGCGTAAGTAGTGCAAGCAATGAATATCTGATAAATTATCACTAACAGATTTTGAAGCTAGCTTTCGAATGTGAGCCATAGGGCTATTTAACATTGAATCATTTATGAAGGGATCCATTATTGGCGTCAATGATGAGTTTGCCAGTTCTTCGAGAGTTGTAATTTGAGGTGCTTCTCGGAAATTCGTGTCCAAAATCACTGAGAATATGTAACCAGAGTAAACCATGCAACTCAACATGAATGCACCAAAAACTATTCTCTCTGCTAATTTTCTTGGTTCGTTGACTACAGACATTCCCATTATAATTTGACTGATGTTGAACGTGTTCCAAGTGCTTCTGTTAAATTGTAACAGCAAGGCTAAAATTTTAATAGCAGCAATAGCAACAGTTGTAGCAACTATCATGTAAATGAATTCCTGTGAAACTTCAACACTTCCAGTTTTACTTCCTACGTTTTCAATTACTGCCTTTGGTGAACTAAACATCAAAATTCGCATTGGTAAACTATTCAGTGTTCTATTCTTGAATTTCGTAATTACACTATCAATCGTCATTTCTGCTTTTACTGTATCAAAAAATGATGTTTTTACAGTATGTTTACGGAAGGATAGAATCGTAATTCTAAAATGCATTGCGTGCATAATTAAGTCTCTGAATTTTCGTGCTTCAATTAAGTGACTTGTCAAAATGCCATCACCTTTGGTAATCATAAATTTCAAACGTTGTCCGTGGAGGTTCAATAGTTTATTTGGAAACCATTTGGTTCGTGGATTAACTTTCTGTTTAGTATATTTCTTTGCATAAAGATTGATTCTATGAATAGTGGTTAGTTCCGTTGTTTGCCATGTTTGATTTTCAACCAAATTTTCCAGTACTGAAATGTCTAGCATGTCTTTGTGCCAATATAATTTTAGCCCATTGTAATACGAATATGCCTTTCTTTGATTGGAGAAGTTGATTAAACACTTCGGATATGAATGACCATGGGACAAATCTCTTAGTTTGCCTAATGCAGCGTTTAATCCATCTTTAAACTTTTCAGATCCATTGAGAATAAAAACAAACAGTGTCGTTCTTCCAGGAATTTGCTGATGTAATGAAAAGTATTTTTTCAGATCATTTTGTGCTTCATGCAAACTTATGCTCAATGATGGAAAGTGTTTGGAGACATCACTAATGAGTTGTGCTGTAGCATTGGATTTTGCATTTGCAAGAATTTGATCATCAATTATAAACATTACCTGATGGAGTTTAGATCTTTGTTTTAGGTATCTTATTAATCCGTTAGTGTAGTTGCTTCCTCCTGACATTCCCGAAATAATTACACTGAATAGTACAAAACAGAAACACTCTTTTAACTTCATTTTTGCTTTTTTTTGGCACAAAATATAATTTAGTTATATTTATTTAGGCCTATTTGATCCACCTCCCGCTAAGTGTCTGATAAATTAATCTCGTGTCTATATCTGTCAGTTAAAGTCAACTGA
Organism: Leptopilina syphax; assembly: GCA_032872505.1. Classification (NCBI taxonomy): domain Eukaryota; kingdom Metazoa; phylum Arthropoda; class Insecta; order Hymenoptera; family Figitidae; genus Leptopilina; species Leptopilina syphax. The sequence continues at coordinate 16,336,325 of CM065477.1, forward strand.
GAGTTGGATCAATTAGGGCTTTACATCAAATCGCAACTGCTTCTTTTGCCGAACGGTACTGTCACTCTTCTGAAATAGAATTCTCTTTCTGCCTTTTTTTTATAAAAAGTTGACTTTGTTGAAGGTTGAAAAAGTTATATATAAGCGTAGTAATTCTTACCTAGGAGCTGTATGACTACTAATTATCTGTCATTCGATGTATAAAGATACAGTTAAATAGTGCAATTTTTGTAAAGTTTGCAGTATAAAATCTGTTGTAAATTTTGCAATCTTCAAGTACAAAGCAATTTTTTTCGACATTTCCTTGTTATTTTTATAAATTTTTCCACTAACTATTTATCGATTCTTATTCAAAACGCACACATTATTTTCCATAAGAATTTAAAATAATTTGCCCAAAATTATATTCAGAATTAGAGAATTTTAGACTTTGGTACAATTCAGATTATTTGCGGATTTTGGATTTTGCTAAAATTATTATTTAATTATCAGCTGGTACAGGGCTCGAATTGGTACAGCTCCGTAAATTTGCTTCAAGTCCGTAAAAGACCGTTTTTTTGAAAAAAGGTCCGTAATTTGTTTGATTAAAATGATATCTTCATGTTTTATAGTTATGAAAAAATTTAATTTATAGTTTTAAGTAAATTGTTCTTTTATTTGACTCGAACTCGTTATATTTTTGTCAGTAATTGGTCCGTAATTTTTCATTTTTGCTCCGTAAAGTCCGTATTTTTAAATACTTTCACTAGTTCAAGCCCTGCTAGTAGAAATTATAATGTTGGGTTATGTATAACAAAGAAATAAACGTAAAGCATTAAGGAAAAGGAGGAAAAGTATTTTATTGCATAAAATAAGAAAGCTAAATTGAAAAAGTGAATTGAATATTAGAATATATATATTTATTTAATAAGATTTTTCTTTCTGGTATTTCTACACAGTATAGATAAAATCTTTCTGTTTTAACAACCCTTTCTTTCCATTTTCTTCTTTGTTTGAGTTTTAAGAGCCTCCTTCATTTCCGTTTACTCTTATTTTCCTCCCACATTTTTTTTTCCTTTTACCAAAAGCTCTTTCTCGATTCTTCTTTTCTTTCTTTTTTTTTGTTTCATTTCTTTTCTTCTGTTGCTGCTGACCATATACACACGCAATGAAGAAGGAAGTTAAGCAAAGAAATTGCCCTTGAGCTCCAACTCGCCCATATATATATATATATATATATATATATATATATATATATCCGTATATATATATTATACTTTTAAAAAATTTTTCCTGAAAAACTTTGATCCCATTGTTCCTGTATGCTTGGCAAAAAGGGAAATGCGCTTAAAGGTCTTTTATTCCGAATGAGTGAGCCTTCAAGACTTCTTCTTTATTATTTGGGTCCAGTCATTACAGTACAGTGTCTGTATATATATGGATATGATATATTCTATGATATTCTCACGGCTTTAACCATTTTGAAAATGTATACTGATGCTTAAACATTAAAGTTAGACAAATTGAAAAGAGGGAATGAGTGCGAGAGAGCGACGGTGAATGATAGTATCCGATTCACTGTGGCTAATAAGCCATGGGGTATCCATATACCGCGCTTTCACCATACAGAAGCCTCTTGTGCGCGTGTCATAACAAAAATACATAGAGAGCTACCGGGCATCGGAAGCAATAGAGGGAAGGTAACTGCAAAATTACCGAATGATCCACGCTAGGATGATCCCTGCCAGGGAGAGAAACTATTCTCATTGTTGGGAACAATGTAGCATCAAAACAATGAACCATCACCAAAAAATAGAGAGGATCGCTACAGTTTTCGCTTTTTATTCGGAAAAAAAACAGGGCACTTCTTCTCTCTCTCTCTCTTTCTCTCTTTCGGTATTTTTTTTTTTTTTTTTTTTGACGACAAGAAAGGATTAAGGTATACCGACAATTTTTTTTGTCTCCTTTCTGTCATTTCTATTTTTGACATAAATGGGGTTGTGTTTTGAATGTTTAGATTAATTTCATAAAATCTGTTCGCTAACAATTATTAACAAACTAGTAAATGTTACGCGCGTTAGCGAGCGGCACGTGATATTCAATTTATTATTATTATGCAAATTACAAAATTTTTTATTTTCAAATATGAATTTTTGAATAATTCTTGAGAAGAATTTTATTACAAGAATAATTAATTAGTTAATTTACTAATTATTGATTCTTGTATATTAATTTCAAAAATTTTAATAAAATTCTTCTCAAGAATTCAATTATTATTTTTATAAATAGTAAAATTTGTTGCAAAAATTCAATTATTTTTAAACAAAATTATTTTCTAAAATTTTAATGAATCCTTCAAAACAATTCAATTACTTTTTTAAATTGTAAAATCTTTGCAAAAATTCAATTATATTCAAAAAAATTACACAAAAGACATCAATTTTTTTCTTAATTCGTTATAAAAAATTTCCATAGAAATCAATTATTTTCTAAAATTTTTATAAATTCTTCGCAAAAATTAAATTATTTTTATAAATAGTAAATTCTTTTTACAAAAGTTTAATTATTTTTAATACAACTTTAATAAAATTTAATGAAAGAATTCAATTTTTAAAAAAAATTTTAATAATAATTTTCTAAAAAATTCAATTATTTTGTACAATTTTAATAAATTATTTTTATAAATAATAAAATTCTTTGCAAAAATGCAATTATTTTCAACAAAAAAATTTTACGAAAGAATTCTATTTTTTTCTTAATTCGTTATAAAAAATTTCAATAAAATTCAATTATTTTCTAAACTTTTTACAAATTCTTCGAAAAAATTCAATTATTTTTATAAATAGTAAATTTTTTTACAAAACTTTAATTATTTTTAAATTTTAATACAATTTTAATAAAGTTTAATGAAAGAATTCAATTATATTTATAAATAGTAAAATTCTTTGCAGAAAATTCAACTATACTAAAAACAATTTCACGAAAGAATTCAATATTTTTATTAATTCTTTATAAAATTTTTATAAATCTTTCGAAAAAATTCAATTATTTTTATAAATAGTAAAATTCTTTGCAAAAATGCAATTATTTTCAAAAAAAAAATTAATATTTTTCTCAATTCGTTATAACATTTTTCAATAAGAATTCAATCAGTTTCTAAAATTTTTATAAATCCTTCGAAACAATTAAATTATTTTTATAAATGATAAAATTCTTTGCAAAAATGCAATTATTTTCAACAATAAAAATTCACGAAAGAATTCAATTTTTTTCTTAATTCGTTATAAAAATTTTCAATAGAATTCAATTATTTTCTAAAATATTTATAAATTCTTCGAAAAAATTTAATTTTTTTTATAAATAGTAAAGGTAAATTTAAAGAAAAATTTTATTAAAGATTTCAATTTTTAAAAATATTTTTCTAATAATTCAATTATTTTGTACAATTTTAATAAATCCTTTGAAACAATTCAATTATTTCTTTTAATAATAAAATTTTTGCAAAAATTAATTATTTTTAATTCAATTTTAATAAAATTTCATAAAAGAATTCAATTTTTTTTTAATTTTTAATAATATTTTTCGAAAAAATTCAAATATTTCGTAAACTTTCAATAAATTCTTCAAAACAATTCAATTATATTCAGTAAATTGGAAAATTCTTTGCAAAAATTTAATTATTTTCAAACAAATTTCACGAAAGAATTCAATTTTTTTTCGTAATTCGTTATAAAATTTTTAAAAGGAATTCAATTATTTTCTAAAATTTTAATAAAATTCAATAATTAAATGTTTAATTTCAATAATAGAGAAACATGATTATTTGAATATCTTGAAAGAAATTGTGCATAGAATTCAATTATTTAAAAAAATTTTAATTAAAATTATTAAAGAATCTCCATTATTAAAAAAAAAATTCAAAGAAATTCTTTAAAGAGAATTTAATTAGAATTTAAAAAAAAAATTAAATTAAATTAAATAAAAAAAAAAAAAAATTTTTAATTTTAACAAAATTCTCCACCAGATTTCAATTATTTTCCTAAATAATAAATTTCTTAGAACGAATTCTATTATTATTAAATTTTTTGATAAAATTCTTTACAAAATGCGAACAGATTATCGATTATAGATTCTATTTTGTGTACCTTTATTTTTAAAACTTTCCGCACCACAAAAATTTATAGAATAACACCCAGTTTTCTTGAAAGTATCAAATTGATAATAAACTGACTCAAATTGATTCTAAAAATTTTGATCAATTTTTGATTCGATCTACATTTTTAGATATCAGTTCGTTGTAATTTGATATACTTTTAAGTTAACAGTAAAAATAAATTGTCTAATTATTATATTTCGCTATTTTTCTATTGTTTAACCTGGCAAATATAATTTTTGTGTCGAAACCATAAAATCGTTCATTATAGAAAATTCAAAATTTTCTTTTTTCAATGGAAATATAGTTGAAAAAAAATTTTTCATTAATATTTAATACGTGGATTTCACAGAAACAAATCCGTCAGTTGAAAATTACATTTAAATCAATGTCCATAGATTTCGAGGACATATATAGTATTTTGAATTTCTCTGTGACATTTGTGCGAAAAGCGACTTAATTAACAATAAATGGGTGTGGAATATGAGTGAATATTAGCAGATAATTATTCATAACTTGTTATTATATCATTGATGATGACGAATTTCATATCGTGTATAGAATATATATATTTGTAATCTATATAGAGGATGGTCCATATGGACAATTGTTTTTAATTAGTGTTTAAATACACAAAAGTAATAGTTATACATGTAACATTTAATTAATAATTCACATTACAATAAATAATAATAATAATAAAATATTTTCGTAGTAGTATAAAAAATACAATAAAAATAAAAGGACTGTATTATTATTATTTTTATTCTTTTTATTCATTTTATTCTTTTTATTCTTTTTATTCTTTTTATTCTTTTTATTCTTTTTATTCTTTTTATTCTTTTTACTGAAATTTTAATTATTATTCTAATTATCATATATTTAGAATATTATCGAAATTTATTACAATTAACTATTATTACCGTAACACAAAAACATTTTATTTCAAAATGAATTTTTAATTTTGAAATCCCTGTATCACAGGAAGTATTATACATACATATACTTATTTAATGAAGGCTATATTTCAAAAAGCTCATATCGCACTTCAATATGGAAATTACTCTGAAGGGGGGAATTATTAAATAATATTATCACACACTTTAATGGCAATATATGGAATCAAAAGATAATGGCATCATATTTTTAAATTTTAAAAAAAAATTCGCGAAACTATTTCAAATTTTCAGTAATATTTTCTAAATTTTCAAAAACGAAAAATTAGATTTTCATTTGTAATTGAAATTTTGTTATACAGCTCATATAATTGTTTTGGGCCTTAAAAAAAATTTATTTGAATTATTTATTTATTTGAAATACTATTGAGCAATTTAATAATTTATTTCTTTCAGTTTTAAAAAAAGTCGAGATAATTTTCTTGAGCGAGATTTATAATCTGCAAAATGAAAATTCGTTACAAAATAGAAATTTTTTTTTTTACTCATCTATTGATGAAAAAAAAAAATGTTAAGAATCTATTTAGTGTGTTTTATAACTGAATAAAAAGGGTGAGTTTTCGGTTCACGATCTCTCTTTTAATATATCGCGAAAAATGAGTCGACAATGACTGAGCGACATCCCCAGGTCACGAGCATTATTATTTCCTTTAACTATTGCACGTCGATCCCTTTTTCCAACAGGTAATTTTTGTAAATTCATCGCCCTGCCTATGGGAAAAAGGGAACTTTATGAACAACTTTTTTTTAATAAAATTTTAACGCCACTTCCGTTTCAAATTTAAATCAAAAATAAAATTACTTTTCTAAGTCTGAGTTTAGAAAAAAAATATTCTATACACTAACTTTTGTTGTTATTTTCATCAACATCGGAAATTATGTAAATAACCTTAAAATTAAATTTTAAGTACAATAATAAATTTTTAATTTGATAAATTATAAAAATCAATAAAATCAGGAAAATGTCAGAAAAACAATTTTTTGTCAGGGAAATATTAAGAAAATTGAGACATTTTTCGACTTTTCTTCCAAACATTGCAACAAAATACCACATTTTTTAGTAAAAAAAAAAGTGCAAACTATTTTGATTTTTATAATGCGAAAAATAACTATAAACAAATCTTTCAAAAATTGTTTTTAAATAATTTTTTAATATAATTCAATTTTTCAAATATGTCTCTAGGTAATAAAAATCTTTTTGAATTGTCGAATTTTGTAAAATTTAATTGAAAATAATCAATTTATTTCAAAAGTATTTTGTTACAATTTTTAAAAATCAATTTTTAAAGAATTTTAATTGCAAATTTTGAAAATAATTGAATTATCAAAAATTTTAATGAAACATCTTTAAAAGTAAATTTAAAAATGAAAATTATCTTAACTAATTTTTTTGAAATTCAATATATTCAGTAATTTTAATTACATTTTGGAAAAAACAATCATGTTCAAAATTTTTAATGAAAATACATGAAAAAAATTATTCGTTTTTTTAAATGATACAAAAATTCTTTTAAGAAATTCAATTATTTTCGAGAAATTACATTAAAAATTCAAATATTTTTAAAAACTAATGATAAGAATTGGTTTATAATAATTTTGTAAGATTCAATTATCTTCGAACAATGTAAATAAAAATTTACTTTTAGGACTTATTAACATTTTTGAGAAATTATGATTCTGTTTATAATTAAAATTCTTCAAAAATTTGATTATTTTTAATTATATTTTTCAAAAATTAAATTATTTTTAAAAGATTCTACCGAATTTTAATTGTTTGGAAATTTTCTAAAATTGAAAAACTATATTATCTTTCAAAAATTGTTTTTGAATCATTTTTTAACAAAATTAAATTTTTCAAATATGTCTATAATAAAAATCTTTTTGAATAGTTAAAATTTTGTAAAATTTAATTGAAAATAATTAATTTATTTCAAGTATTTTGTTACAATTTTTAAAAATCAATTTTTAAAGAATTTTAATTGCAAATTTTGAAAGTAATTGAATTATCAAAAATTTTAATGAAAAATCTTTAAAGGTAAATTTAAAAATGAAAATTAATGAAAATTAGCTCAACTAATTTTTTTAAATTTAATATTTTCAGTATTTTAAATTACATATTTCCAAAAATTCAAATGGAATACAAAAATAATAACATTTGAGAATTATTTTTTACATTTTGGAAAAAACAATCATGTTCAAAATTTTTAATGAAAATACATCAAAAGATTAGTTAGTTTTTTAAATTATACAAAAATTCTTTTAAGAAATTCAATTATTTTCGAAAAATTACATTAAAATATTTTTAAAAACTAATTATTAGAATTTTTTTTAATAATTTTTTAAGATTCAATTATCTTTGAACAATGTAAATCAAAATTTTTAAAAATTTACTTTTTGCACTTATTACAATTTTTGAGAAATCATGGTCCTTTGTATAATTAAAATTCTTCAAAAATTTGATAATTTTTATTTATATTTTTCAAAAATTAAATTATTTTTAAAAGATTTCACCAAATTTTAATTGTTTGGAAATTTTTAAAAATTGAAAAACTATTATATCTTTGAAAAATTATAACTTAAGAAAAAACTATGGAGAGATACAATTATTATAAAAAATTGAGTTTTTGTATTTAAATAATTGAATTCTAGAAGAACTTTTGGAAAATTAATTAAATTAATTGATTCAGAGATGAAGTTTCGTTGAAAATTGTAGAAAATAATTGAATTCAGGAAGTGTAATAATGTTAATTTTTAGAAATGTCAGAAAAAATAAACTCTATCTTTTGTGACCACCATGAAATTTTAAATTAAAAAAAATTTTAACATCTAAATTTCTAAACTAAGAAAATTATATAAATAAAATTTTTAGAAAAATTGTAAATTCAACAAATTTTTAACTTCTAATTTCTAACTACGGAAATTATAAATTTAAATTGTAGTAATTATAAAAAAATTTAATTATAAAATTATTATATGTAATTATAAACTTAAAAATGTTTAAAATAATTTGTTTTTAAATAATTATTTTAAAATAAATGGAAAATAATAAGTAAAATACAAAAATTGAACTGAAAAGCTACATTTCTTATTAAATAAATGTAGAACCACTCTAAAGCATTAGTTTAATTTTTCAAAAGTGCCTTTAGTTTCCAGTGAAACAGATTTTCCCTGAAAAAAAGAATCAAAGAAACAAAAAAAAAAAAACAAAAAAACTGTAAAAAAGGATGGAAAAATTGAGTTATATAAGAAAATTAATTTAATACAAGAGTCTTCTTCCCTTGAGTAATAATTTTCTTTTTCGCCATAATTTTTATTTAAAATTAACTAATTTACTTTTGTATGACAAAGTATAAAAGAGATGAAACAAATGGAGAACAAAGCTTTTTTTCTTCTATACATGTATATATATATAGTTAACCATCCTGTGAAACAATTTGATTCAAAGAATAACCGCACATTTTATATTTTATAGATAATGTTCGCAAATAAAATGAAAAAGTACCTTGTTAATTTAGAATTTTCATCATTCATGAAAAAAAAGAAAAGAATTAAAAGGAAGGGAAAAAAAAAGTTTATTAGAAAGACTTATTCCGCTGTTCATAAAAGCATAACTTCTTAAGTGATCATTATTTCCTTCTATAAGTCACTTGCTTGGAAAATTACATTTAAACTTATAAAGTTTCCATAAATCTCACATTCTTCACTATACATAGTGACTTTTAAGAGTTTGCTGAAAGTTTTACTCGACTATATACTCTAAAAGTTGAAAAGAATTTTAGAAGATTCCTCGGGATTAAAGAAATTCTTACTATAAATGTATATTTATATTTGAGAAATCGAAAAAAAAATTCTTTTCTTCACGAAAAGAATGTTTCTTATTTTCTAAAATATTTTAGTTTTGTTTAATGTTAGTATTTTACTGAATGGAAATTACTGACTGAAAAATTTTAAAATTCACAAATAAAAATTGCCAAATACCAAGCTTCGAAAAAATTAATAAATAAAAATTTATTTAAAATTAGAAAATAATAGTTTTTTTAAATTACTAAAAATAAAAATTTCTATAAAATTATAAAATTTCTATAAAATTAGTAAATAACTAATAAAATTATTAAAATAAAAATTTCTATAAAATATTAAATAAATTTCTATAAAATTATTAAATAACAAATTTAAAAAAAGTTGAAATAAAAATTTTTATAAAATGACTGAATAGAAATTTGTATAAAATCGCTAAATATAATAATTTTTATAAAATAAAAAATGAATACTTTTATATTTGGGGAAGAGGAGAAATGTTAAATTTTCCTCTCTTCATTCTGTATAATATTTGGAGATTTTTAAAATATATTTAAATAAATTCTTTGATATATAAATTTTGTTTGAATGATATTTTCAAGACTTGGCAAACTCCATTCAAATATCAACAATAGGATCATCAAGTTGGTCTCGTAAAAATTAAATTTAAGTCTACGTAGTTAGCAACATATTCTTGGGTACATAAAAAAGCACGCGCGCAATAATTTTGCGCCACGTGATCGGAAGTAAATTTCTTTTTATCCAAAGACGTAATGACGTTATATAATTTCAACCCTCCGTCGATGAAAACACCCCGTACGGGAGGAAATTTGATTGGATAAATATAATATTCGCTGCAAATTAAACGCATATAGTCTATATATATGAAATTCGTCAAAAAATTCTATTCTATTAAAATTTAATTATTTTTGATAAATTCGTATATTTATTATTAGTCTCATATTAGAAACATAATTAAAATTATGAAATAAATTTTCTACCAAATTTAGTTTAAATTTACTTGCGAAAAATAGTAAAATTTAAAACAGAAATAACAAAAATATGTCGAAAAGTGAATTTTAATAATTTTTACTAGAATTTACATGGAAAATATATAGTAATATTCAATATATTATAAATAAGAGTAAAAATTTTACACCAAATTTCATATCGGAAAGAGCAAAAATTTTGAAGTAAAATTAAATAATTTTTACTAAAATTTCTTTCGAAATACAGTAAAATTTAATTTAGATGCAATAAAAATTCTAAACCAAAGTTTACTCCAAATTGTAGTCAAATTTGTTTGTAAAATAGAAAAATTCTGAAGAAAATATTAATAATTTTTACTAGAATTTCTTTAAAAAAAATATAGTAAAGTATAAAATAAGAAAAGTAAAAATTATATTAAAAATTTTTTTTACTAAATTATATTTTAAAAATGATAAAATTCAATTAAAAAATAGTAACATTTTTTAATCAATTTTTCATTCAACTTTTACTCAAATTTATTTGAAAATTAGAAAAATTTATACGAGGATAACTGAAATTTAGAAGTAAATTTTAATAATTTTTAATAACTTTTTTTAAACATAAATATAGTAAAATTCAATTTAGTTATAGTAAAAATTTTAAAGTAAATTTTATATCAAGTTTTAGTCAAATTTACTTAGAAAATAGTAAAATTTAATTTGGAAATGAAGTAAAAATTGTAAACTAAAATAACAGATTTTTTTCTAATTCACTTGAAAACTAGTAAACTTTAGTTTAGTAATAGTAAAAATTCCAAACTAAATTTTAATAATTTTTACTGGAATTTACATAAAAAAATATGGTAAAATTTTATTTAAAAATAGTAAAAATTCTAAACTAATTTATTTATTTATTTATTTATTTATTTATTTTTTTTTTTAATGACTTCAGTATTAGCCAACTCAGTATAAATTCTAATTAAATTTTTTTTTACTTTAAATTTAGTTAGGAAATAATAAAATTTAATTCAAAAATAGTAAAATTTTTAATCAAATTTTCTACTTTACTTGGAAAAAAAGTAAAATTTATATGAGGAATAACTGAAATTTAAAAGTAAATTTTAATAATTTTTACTAAAATTTATTTTAGTTTAGAAATTAGTAAAAATGTCAAACTTAATTTTAATAATTTTTACTAACAGAATCGTAAAAATTCCAAAATATTTTGTAAATAAAAGGAGCGAAAATTCTGTCGTAAATTTGAAGAATTTTTACTAAAATTTCTTTGTAAAATGTCTAGTAAAATTTAATTCATAAATGCAGTGAAAATTCTAAATTATTAAATTTTTTACTAATTTTTACTAAAATTTATTTAAAAAATAATAAAATTCAAAAATAGTAAAATAGTAACTTGGCAATAGTAAAATTTGATCGAGAAAGAGCGAAAATTTTGAAGTAAATTTTAATAATTTTTACAAAAATTTGTTTAAATATTTAGTAAAATTTAATTTAGTTATTATAGTAAAATTTCTAAATATAATTTTATATTAAGTTTTAGTCAAATTTACTTTGGATAGTACATTTTAGTTTAGTACATTTTTAGTTTACATTTTATTTTTACTAATTTTTACTAATTGTTACTAAAAATTATGAAAATTTAGTTTGAAATTTTTACTAATTTTTACTGATTAAATTTCATTATTTTGTAAATAATTAGTAAAAAAATTAGTAATAATTTCAAACTAAATTTTCATAATTTTTACTAATTGAATTTACATAAAAAAATAAAGCATAAAACTCAATTTAAAAATAGTAAAAATTCTAAACTTTTTTTGTAAACTAAAAGGAGCGAAAATTTTTCGCAAAATTTGAAGAATTTTTACTACAATTTCTTTGGAAAATGTCTAGTAAAATTTAATTCAGAAATGCAGTGAAAATTCTAAATTAAATTTTTTACTAATTTTTAGACTAAAATTTATTTCAAAAATAATGAAATTCAAAAACAGTTAAAATATGGAACTAATTTTCTACCAATTTTTAAACAAATTAACTTGGAAATTAGTAAAATTTAAATTTTAAACGAGAAAAAGCGAAAATTTTGAAGTGAATTTTAATAATGTTTAATAAAATTAATTGGAAAAGGAAAATTTAATTTAGCAACAGTAAAAATTCTAAAGTAAATTTTATACAAAGTTTTAGTCAAATTTGTTTACAAAATAATGAAATTTAATTCAAAGAAGTAAAAATTCTAAACCAAATTTTACACTGAATTTTAATCAAACTTACTTGAAAAATAGTAAAAATATTGAAGGAAATTTTAATAATTTTTACTAAAATTTATTTCAAAAATAATAAAATTCAAAAATAGTAATATAGTAACTTGGAAAATAGTAAAATTTGAACGTGAAAGAGCGAAAATTTTGAAATGAATTTTAATAATTTTTACTAAAATTTATTTGGATATTTAGTAAAATTTAATTTAGTTATAGTAAAATTTCTAAAGTTAATTTTATATCAAGTTTTAGTCAAATTTACTTAGAAAATAGTCCATTTTAGTTTAGAAATTAGTAATAATTTCAAACTAAATTTTCATAATTTTTACTAATAGAATTTACATAAAAAAATAAAGCATAAAACTCAATTTAAAAATAGTAAAAATTCTAAACTTTTTTTGTAAACTAAAAGGAGCGTAAATTTTTTCGCAAAATTTGAAAAATTTTTACTACAATTTCTTTGGAAAATGTCTAGTAAAATTTAATTCAGAAATGCAGTGAAAATTCTAAATTAAATTTTTTACTAATTTTTAGGTACTAAAATTTATTTCAAAAATAATAAAATTCAAAAACAGTAAAAATATGGAACTAAATTTTCTACCAATTTTTAAACAAATTAACTTGGAAATTAGTAAAATTTAAATTTTAAACGAGAAAGAGCGAAAATTTTGAAGTGAATTTTAATAATGTTTAATAATATTAATTTGGAAAAGGAAAATTTAATTTAGCAACAGCAAAAATTATAAAATAAATTTTAAACAAAGTTTTAGTCAAATTTATTAAGAAAATAGTAAAATTTAATTCAGAAATGGAATAAAAATTCTGAACTAAATTTTAGTTATTCTTATTTAGAAAATAGTAAAAATTCTGAAGTAAATTTTAATAATTTCAATTAAAATTTACATGGAAAATATAGTAAAATAGATATAATAAATTTTTGTAAATACAAAATTAGTAAAATTTTACTTTTGACACAAAGATACCAAATGAAAAGTTATATAAGTTTATTTCTCAATTTTTTTTTTCATTTATAATTATAAGTAAATTACGAAGTTTTGTTTTCCTTTTAGTTCTTATTACACTTACGTAACCTTACAACTTTTGTAATTTTTTTTTCTGTATTGCCCTTTGATGGTCTTTACCGTGGGCTTGTTAATCATGGAAATAAAAAAAAAGAGAGAATATCTACTATACAGTAGAAGTTTAAAATTGATAAAAAAGCAGAAATTTTCACTTCAGATTTACAAGTATAGTAAAAATTACTCTCTCTTTATATTTTCCCATTTTTTGTATTCGAAAATAAACACAGAAGGTTTAATATAATAGCTAAACATATTATTATATTAATAGTTACAGAAACTTCCCTCAATACCCAACCACATGTTATTGAAAACACAATAAAAAAAAAAGAAAATGCCACGTGTGTGGGGACCACCATTTAGTTTAATGAACACTTCTCCACTTTATTCCAACTAAATAAATTCAATACATATAAAAATCCATATACCCTGTGCACTCGACGAATTATTGTATTATATTGCATATAGTTAATAAACTCGAGGACAAATATAGGAAAGAGCTTTGTGAGTCGTAACACAGACCATTGACCAATTATGGTAAATGTATGGGTTTTTTGACGTTACATGAGAAATTTCTCTTATTGGACATTAAATTGCTGTGGCCATTCCTCGTACATATATACATATTCATGTGAATAAAAAAAAAGAGAGAGGGAAAAATCAAAGGAGATAAAACGGTGGCAGTGTGGTAAAGGAACAAACAGAGATCAGGAGGTCCGCATCGAAATCTGCACCTGGAGCCAAATGTCTCGCGCACGGTCATTCGATTGGAAAATTGCCGTAAAATTGCGGCAAAAGCGATATTTTATTCTTTTGAAAAATTCAGGCGCGGTGGTCGTTTAACTTGAAGGGCCTTATATGGACCCTTTTTTTATTCTTTTTTTTTTTTTTTTGAGGCTCTTCATGCGATTTTATGGACTCGTGAGTCGTGACTCGTGACTCCCTTCGCGATTCGATCAACACTCAAGGGGACGACGTGTTATATATGTTGAATTGTGATTTTCTTCTTTTACCGAACCACAAATGTTCATTCAAAGACTTCTTTTAGTGATCCTTAAAGTTAAACTGGATTTGATTCAATAAATGCGCTGGAAAATTTTATATTGATCAATTTGTCATTTGTGTCACGCAGGATATTAGAAAAAATTTCTGTGGATTTTTTTTTTTTTTTTTTGTAGAGGAAGAAGAAATTGTTTCAAGTGACGAAATTTTTTTCAATGAGAATAATAATTTTTGAAAGAGAATTATTATTCTGTAATTAGGATGACAATATTTTTGATGATGAGAATAAGTACTATTCTGTAGGCAATTTTGTAATGAGAATTTTTCTGTAAAACAATACAATTTTGTAAGTGGAAAAATAATTTTGTAAATAATAATTTTGCAAGCAGAATAATAATTCTGTAATTCGGTAACAAAAAATTTTGAGAGTAGAATAATAATTCTGTAATTCGGTAACAAAAAATTTTGAAAGTAGAATAATAAACTTAATTGAAATAATTAAAATAAAAAAATTAAACTATTAAAGTAAAAATTAAAATTGAGAACTAAAGAAATAAAAAATAAAAGTAAATTTAAAATAAATTAAAAAACAGAATTTATTATTAAACATAATAAAAAAGTTACATAAAAAATATGGTTAAATTCAATTTAAAAATAGAAAAAATTCTAAATTAATTTATAAATTAAAAGAAGCGAAAATTCTGTAGTAAACTTGAATAATTTTTACTACAATTTCTTTGAAAAATATAGTAAAGAAATTCAGATACGCAGTATAAATTCTAATTAAATTTTTTTTACTCTAAATTTATAGTTTGGAAATAATAAAATTTAATTCAAAAATAGTAAAATTTTTATTTAAATTTTCTCCTTTACTTGGAAAAAGAGTAAAATTTATAAATAACTGAAATTTAGAAGAAAAATTTAAATAATTTTTACTAAAATTTATTTGAATATTTAGTAAAATTTAATTTAGTTACAGTAAAAATTCTAAAGTAAATTTTATATCAAGTTTTAGTAAATATTAAAAATAGAAAATAGTAAAATTTTATTCAGAAATGAAGTAAAAATTCTAAACTAAAATACCAGGTTTTAGACCAATTTACTTGGAAAATAGTAAACTTTAGTTTTGTAATAGTAAAAATTTAGAACTAAATTTTTTATCAATTTTTAATAAAATTTCTTTGAAAAATAGTAAAATTTAAACGAGAAAGAGCGAAAAGTTTGAAGTGAATTTCAATATATTTTGTTAAAATGAATTTGAAAATTTAGTAAAATTCAATTCAGTTATAGTAAAAATTCTAATGTAAATTTTATACCAAGTTTTAATCAAATTTACTTAGAAAATAGTGAAATTTAATTGAGAGAAGTAAAAATTCTAACTTCTAAACTAGATTTTACACTGGATTTTAATCAAACTTATTTGAAAAATAGTAAAAGTTCTAAAAATAAATTTTAATAGTTTTTACTAGAATTTATATGAAAAATATAGTAAAATTTAATTTGCAAATGAAAATAAAAAATCTAAATTAACTTAAAAAATAGTAAAATTTAAACGACAAAGAGCGAAAATTTTGAAGTGAATTTTAATATATTTTATTAAAATGAATTTGGTAATTTAGTAAAATTTCATTCATCGCAGTTATAGTAAAAATTCTAATGTAAATTTTATACCAAGTTTTAGTCAAATTTATTTAGAAAAAAGTGGAATTTAATTCAAAGAAGTAAAAATTCTAAACTAAATTTTCACTGGATTTTAATCAAACTTATTTGAAAAATAGTAAAAATTCTGAGATAAATTTTAATTATTTTTACTAGAATTTACATGAAAAATATAGTAAAATTTAATTTATAAATAAAAGTAAAAATATTAAACCAAATTTCATACCAGAAAGAGCGAAAATTTTGAAGTAAATTTGAATAAATGTTTACTAAAATTTCTTTTGAAAATGTCAAGTAAAATTTAATTGAGAAAATCAGTAAAAATTCGAAATTAAATTTTATACTAATTTTTACTAAAAATTTATTAAAAAAATAATAAAATTCAATTTAAAAGTACTAAAAATTTGGAACTAAACTTTCTACCAATTTTTAATCGAATTTCTTTGAAAATATAGTAAAATTTATAAGAGAATTACCTGAAATTTTGAAGTAAATTTTAATATTTTTTACCAAAATTTTTTTGGAAATATGATAAAATTTAATTTATTAACAGCAAAAATTCTAAAATCAATTTTAAACCAAGTTTTAGTCAAATTTATTAAGAAAATAGTAAAATTTAATTCAGAAATGGAATAAAAATTCTGAACTAAATTTTAGTTATTCTTATTTAGAAAATAGTAAAAATTCTGAAGTAAATTTTAATAATTTTTACTAGAATTTACATGACAAATATAGTAAAATTTAATTTACTAATAAAAGTAGAAATTTTACACCAAAATTT
Source organism: Leptopilina syphax (assembly GCA_032872505.1). Lineage (NCBI taxonomy): Eukaryota > Metazoa > Arthropoda > Insecta > Hymenoptera > Figitidae > Leptopilina > Leptopilina syphax. Next base: position 16,352,973 of record CM065477.1, read on the forward strand.
AATACCTGAAAGACTGTAAATTCTAAGGTAAATATAATCAATTTTTACTAAAATTTCTTTGTAAAATGTAGTAAAATTCAGAATTCTTGTTTAGTACTGATAAGATATTGAAAATTTTTGAAAAAAAATATTAATACTCTATAGAAGAAAATTTTAACGTAAAGAAAAATTTAACGTATAGAAAAAATAATTTGAGAAGAAAATATTTCTAGAAATATTTTGAGGGAAATAAATTCCTCATACTTTTTGTCTCGAAATTTTTCAAGTTAAATTCTTCTCCTTAAAGTTAAGGAGCAGTTTAAAATATCTATAGACTAGGCGAACACAAAGTTAGATTTCGAGATTTCCATCTCGGCCAAACTTTATTTAAGTGGAACCGCTCTTCTCGTCGTTATATCACTATAAAATTATTATCAAGTTCCTAAAAAAGTATTTCATCTTGAAAGAGCATCGAGGCGAGAATATTCAAAATTTTTTTTTCCTATTCTCTCAGCCCGCTAAAAAGTATGAATAGAAATTTTTATTTATTTAGTTGAAAAATACGTTGAATCTATATAGGAAAATCCTCTTTTAGAATCTGGATTTTTTTAACATACAATTTTTAATTTTTAAACTGTTTTTGTTTTCTAAATAATTATTCTTTTCATTATATTCGAAAAATCTGTTTTTAGTTTTCTCTGAATTTTTTAAAAGAGAATTTTGTGTAAAAATTTCGCAAACTTTTTCAAATTACATAATATAATAGATTAATAATAAATAGGAAATTATAATAGAAAAATTTTTCCAGAGGTAAAAGGAAGCAAAATTTTCCGAATATTTAGTAGGAGATATTTTCAATTTCTAATTTTAATTAAATTTGATTTTTAATTGAAAAAAAAATGATTTGGAAGAAGAGAGAAAAATTATTAATTAGCTCTTAAATATTTTTTTCTTAGAAAAAAGTCAGAAATCAATTTTTAATAAAACGAAGAAATCTTGAATGATGATAAATTTTTTTTATCTATTTTTGTATTTGGGAAATATTTCTAAACAAAGAAGAAAAAAATTCCCTTTTGCAGAAAAAAAATCATAGATTTTCTCTATTTTTCCAATCTTTTTTTCCCCTAATTTTCCTCTCGACTTTTTATTTTTCTGTTTGTAATTTTGTAAAATTCAACTGAAAATAATTAAATTTGTTAAAGAATTTCATTAAAAACTTTTTAACAAATGGAATTTTCAAAGTATTTTAATTTAATAATTGATAAATAATTGAATTTTATAAAGAGTAATAAAATTCAAATGTATTCAAGTTTCTTAGTGCGAAGATTAATAATTAAAATTTTTATTAGTTAATTTAAATAAAGATACACACTTAAAAATTTTTTAATAAAATTGAATTTTCGCAAAGTTTTTTTGAAAATTCTGAAAAATAAGATTTTTGAAATTTTTCAATTCTATTGTTTCAAGACAATTGAATTTTTATAAACATATAATTGAAAATTTTTAAAATTTCTTTACATTCTATTAAAAATAATTAAATTCTTTTAAAGAATTTTATTTAAATTTTACGCAAATAATCAAGGGAAGTTAGTTACCGTAATTATAATTTTATTTTTAAAAATTTTTTCGCATATTCAATTATTTTCATAAATAGTAAAACTTATTGCATAATTTCAATTATTTTTAATACAATTTTAATCGAATTCCTCGAAAAATGTAATTATTCTTAAAAATTTTATTAAAATTCGTCGAAAGAATTCAATTATTTCTAAAAAATTCTTCTTAAGAATTCAATTATTTCCATAAATATAGCAAAATTCTTTTTACTAAATTTTTTTAAATATTATTAAAAAAAAAAATTATACACAAGAATTCAATTATTTTTAAAAATTTCCGTAAAATTTTTCGCAGAAATTCAATTATGTTTAAAATTTCTTTTAAAAATTCTCCTCAAAATTTCAATTATCTTTTTTTATAAATAATTAAATTTTTCTCCACAATTCAATTATTTTCAAAAATTTTAATAAAAATTCTACGCAAACATTAAATTATTTTCTCATAAATAATAACAATTCTTTGGAAGAATTAAATTTCTTTGCTAAATAGTAAAATTCTTTGCAGAAATTCAATATTGTAGTATCAATACAATTTTAATAAAATTGAATTAATCAAATTTTCAATTATAATTATGAATAGACAAGATTATTTTAAAAAATTGCAAAAATTCTTTGTTTAATTCAATTATTTTCCAAATTTTTAATTAAAATTATTAGAAAAACATTATTTTCAAAAAATTTAATAGAAACTCATCAAAAGAATTTAATTATTCATAAAAACTCTAATAAAAATTTTTGAAGTCATTTGTAGATTTATTTATTTTCGAAATAAAATAAATTTAAATTTGATGAGAAAAAAACCGGGAAAAATTAGGACAAAGCCGGAAGTTTTGTTGAACGAAAATAGTAGACACCCTGATTATTCATATTTTTAATATTTTATTAATATTTTAATTAACAATTTGAATTACCAATTTTATTAAAAAAAAAAATCCGTGGACTATTATTTTGAAACTAAGAAAAATATATTTTAAACTAATATTTAATTATAATAGATGTAAATGTTTTTTGGATTATTTAAATGTAGTATTTATTTCTATTTTTTAAAAATACATTTGAAAAAAAAAAATTCTTAATATTCAATTAATGGTAAACTGTGTCAAAATAGATAGAAAGAATATTCGATTAAAAAATATTGATATGCAAATATATTGAATTTTAATATAATATAAAAAGTTTCTGTCAATAAATTGGCATTGTCTCTTTGATATGCTCCACTGTTGGTGATTTAAGTTTCGTCCGATTGTATATTCAGTCACATCCTCTCTAAAAATCTTTTGACGTTCCCTGTTAACGCGGATCGAATTGTTAGAAACGTTGACAATATTGCAATGCCGCATTTCGCCCCCTTTTGCCCAAACGTAAACTCAAATACCATTTCGTGCCAAGTATCTTGTATTCTCGACATTGTCCTCCATGAGTGGAGTCGTCGAGTTGAAGCTAAAATCGAAATTTAGTCACGGCCTATTAGTTACGGAATGCTTACTTGCTATAAATTATATAAAGGTGTCCACATGCCCGAAAACCGGGAGGAATCATTATTATATTTGAAGCACTCGATTGCACCGGGAATTGTTCTGGTCTTTATAATAGTTTATATTTCAGAATACAAGCACCAAAGGCGTTATATTGCATTACTTTTTTTTTTTTTTTTTTTTTTTTTTGACACATATACGATTTCCAAAAATTGTGTGGCATTTAATAATAAATTTCATTCATTCATCATCATCATCGTCATATGTATAGTTGAAAATATTTCTCTCTCTTTTTTTCCACATTTCTACCATTTATTTTTCCATATTTCACTTGCGATTTATTTGATGTTTTCGAAATAAAATTTATTTGACGAAATTTCAATGATGATTAATGAAAATGTGTCAATCGACCACAACTTGTGTTTATGTAGTTTGAAATTGAACGCTATTTAGTCAAATTAATTTCCTTTAAATAACATATACGATAACACATACATTGTGTGTATGTCTGAAATAATCGAATCGTTAATTTAATTAGAAATGTTTGTGCGTAAATTGAATTCGATTTTTTTTACTTCTTTTTTTATGTATTTAGAAAACTATTAAATGAGCTTGAATCATTATTTTAATATTTTTCGATTCAATAATCTAATTATTTTAACTAATAAGAAAAATGGAAAAAAAAACATGAAGAAATCGATCACTCCGAGTCTTCGACTCGGGAGCAATCGGTGTCTTCATGTTTTATAATAATTAAAGATGACCGAGTGATAAAACCATTATTTTATATTATAAGAATATTCTATAACTTTTACGAAATTAATTTCATTAATTCAATTTTATTTTCTAAAACTTTTAACTAAAATTCTTCTTGAAATCAATTACATATTTTTAATAATTTTCAAAATAATAGTTCTTTGAGAATTTTGAAATTCATTCGTTTACAATTTAATTTTACGAAATTTCGATTATTCGGAAATTCTTCAATTAAATATATATTAGAAAATAAAAAATTGAAATAATTGACAGAAAAAAAATTCAGTTAAACTTTTTCAAAAAAAAAAATTAATTCTACAGAATTGTTATCTAAAAGTATGAAAATTTAAATTTTCAAACATTTTAATTTGAAATATTTTTAAAATTCAATTACTTCTAAAAATTCACGCTTTAATGCTTCTAATATTCAATTATTATCTATAAAATTTTAACAGAAATTTATTTTTAAATCAATTTGACAATTTTTAATAGAAAATTTAGAAAATTCTACGAGAAGTCAATTATTTCAATACAAAAAAAAATAATTTAATGTTTCTTAAAATTGAATTCTTATAAAGAATTTTAATAAAATTTTTAAGAAAAATTACATTTTTCGAGGAGTTTAATTAATATTTTATTAAAAATAATTAAATTCTTTTAAAAAAATGTTATTATTTATAGAAATAATTGAATCCCTGTAAAAAAAAATTTATAATTAATGAAAATAATTCAATTATTGCGAATTTTATTATTTGTGAAAATATTTGAATTCCTAAAAAGAATTTTATTAGGTATTTACGAAAGTAATAAAATGTTTGTAAAGAAGTGTATTAAATATTTAAAAAAAAATTTGAATTCTTTTGGAAAATTTTATTAAAAGAGATATTAAAAATCATTAAATTAAGGAGAATTTTAAAAATAATTGAAATTTTCCCAAGAATTTTATTAAAATATATATATTTAATTGAGGAATTTCCGAAAATAAATTTATTGTTCCTGGGAAAATTTTGATTCTATACAAAATAGATTTGAGAATTTTCAAAGAAATTTTTCAAAAATTTTTAAAAATAATTGATTTTAGGGTTTTTTTTTTTACTAAAAAACCCTAAAAAAATTGAATTTTTGAGAAGTTTTAAATAATTGTAGAAATTCAATTATTTTTTATAGTAACAAAATTCTTCCCAGGAAATTTCGTTTATTCCGAAATTCAATTAAATTTTATTAGAAAATAAAAACTTTGAATTATTTTAAAAACCATATTCAATTAAACTATTTCAGAAAAATTAATTCTACAGAATTTTTCATTAAAAGTATTAAAAATTCAAATTTTCAAAGATTTTAATTTGAAACCTTTTTAAAATCTAAAATTTTAAAAGAAATTTATTTTTAAATGAATTTTTATTAGAAAATTCTACGAGGAGTCAATTTTTGAAATACAAAAATAAATAATTCATGGAATAATTGAATGTTTCTTAAAATTGAATTCTTATAAAGAATTTTAATAAAATTTTCAAGAGAAATAACATTTTTCGAGGAATTTGATTAATATTGTATTAAAAATAATTGTTTTATTAGTTATATGAAAATAATTGAATTCCTAAAATGAATTTTATTATTTATGAAAATAATTGAATTACAAAAAATAATTTTATTATATTTATGAAAATAATTTAATTCCTATAAAAAGAATGATAATATTTATGAAAATAATTGAATCCCTGTAAAAAAATTTATAACTAATCAAAATAATGGAATTCCTAAAAAGAATTTTATTATTTATGAAGGTAATTAAATGTTTCCGAAGAATTTGATTACTTTTGAAAATAATTGAATTTCTGCAATATTATTTGTAACTTTTCAAAAATTCAATTTTTTAGGGATTTTTTAACTAAAATTCTTGTACAAATACATTATTTTCAATAATTAATTAAATATATAATATATACCTATATTAAAAAAAAGATGTAACTAATTTTAGAAAAATTTGAATCATTAAAATTTTTCAAAAATAAGTTCTTTAATATTTTTAATTAAAACTTTTTGAAAATCATCTGTTTATGCAAATTGTAAACTCAACTCTTTTAAAATTCAATTAATTTTGAAATATTTATGTAAAATTATTCATTAAATAATTTCTAGGTAATAATTTTATGATTGTTCTTCAAGAATTAAGATATTTAAAAAGAAATTTTTTCTCAGAAATATAGAAAAAATTGAAAGTTTTATTTTAGAATTCGTGGTAATTTCATAGTTTAAAGACAAACAAGAAAATTACTAAAATTCTAATGTATATTTTATTTTTTTGTCTAAAATTTTATTATTTTCATTTGTAATTTTCTTTTTTTACTGTTTTATCATAATAATAAAATAATATATAGGAATTAGGAAATAATAATATTAATAATAATAAAATCAAAAAAAAAATGAATTAATAATAATAATAACATTAAAAAATAAAAAATATTATAATAAAATTGCTTACATATATAGAACTGAGTGAAAAAACCAATAATATTCATGAATTCAGGCGTAAAATAAATTTTTTAAATTTAATTAAACCGAGTACCTTTGTTCCAACAAAAGCGAACTTTTGAAATGTAAAAAAGTATGATTCCATAGAGATTAAATTTTCAAAGATTTCTCTTTTTCCTTACTTTTAAAAATTAAAATTTTATTGCAAAGTGTATTCTGATGACAATTTTTTCATGGAAAAATTTTTTCTTAAATGATAGTTCTAATAATTTTTTTAACATAATTATTTTTTAATTTTTTCCTTCTAATTTATTTATGTATGGCGGTAAATGAAATGGTTATTCATCCGCACTATTATTTAACACTAATATTGTTAATGAAACGTGAAATATTAAATAAGATCATAAATGTGCCTCATTACACTAAAAGGTCATATTAATAATAATACAACTAAGTTCGTTTACATTTATAATAGTTAGTGTTAAAGTGAACTAGAATTGAAAATATCATTATCTAATACTATATCATTAAAATTGGTCATGATAAACATTCCCAGAGTAATTAATAAAGCACATAGAGTATAATACAATTTGCAAGAAGTGGACAGTGTATTAAAAGCATTTTAGTAATTTCATTATTAAAATTAATATTATTAAAATTAATATTATTATTATTTTTATCATAATTATTATTATTATTATATTTTCATTATTATATTTTTATTATTATATTTTTATTATTAATATTATTATATTCTAATTAATGATTAAAATTAATTGTATAAAAGTTAAATTGCAGCAATTAATTTAATTTTTTACTATGTAAAAATTTTTCTACTTTCAAAACAATTTTTCTATTTTCAATGATTTAATAATTAATACAGTAGAGTAAAAATTTAATAGTAAAGTAAAAAGTAAAAGTTAAAAGGCCATTGGTTTTTTTTTATTTATTAACAATAAATAAATATATAACTAAATAATTATATAAATAAAGAAATAAATAAAATTTCATATTTTTATTCTACACGAACCAGCTTTAAATATTAGCTATATGCCTCTGCAACAAAATGTCCCTGTCGCTCCAATCAACGAATTCAGCTGTTAATTTTCCCATGAGCGAATTTCTCAAAAATTGAAGTTCATTCGTCTGTGTGCACTGATAACATGTAACTACAAATTGTGCGATGAGTGTGTAATCAATAATCACAATTTTACATTCATATATCTGTATTAAATAATACAAATACTCCAGAAAATAAAAAAAAGGTAAATCTCTCTATACTTTAAAATATTTATATTTCTCTTTAAGGGGTCTACCCACTTTAGACGCGCTAAAAAAAGGCTATTTTCATTCATTTTTTGTAATAGGTTTATATTATAAATATTTTCATGTGAGGTATTACACATATCTTAAATACACTCTCAAAGTGCAAAAAAAAAATATTTTGATTTTTTTCAAATTGTTTTTTTTTATTTAAAAATAATTGTTAAAAAATATGTTTAAAAAAGAAAGGGGTGTGCGCTGTTGATGAAATTTTTGGCGTGGATGATCTGGAAAAAAAAATTCAAACGGTATTAGATTCGTATGATTAGCTCTTGCGCATATCATACGCTTTTTTTCAAAATTTACAAAATGGCGGACTTTTTTCGAAAAAAATGTAAAAAAAAACGTTGTTTTTTGACCGTTTTGGGACCCAAAAAAATATTTAAAATCAAAATTTTGAAAATCCCTCGATATGCGCAAGAACTATGGTCCCAAAGAATATGTGGTATAAATTTGGTAAGGATCGGTTTAGTAGTTTCGGATATATCATCAACAAGCGGTCAAAAAACGTTGTTTTGAGAAAAACGCGTTTAAATAAAAAAACAAATTGAAAAAAATCAAAATATTTTTTTTTTTTGCACTTTGAGAGTGTATTTAAGATGTGTTATAACTCACATGAAAATATTTATAATATAAACCTATTAAAAAAATTAATCAAAATAGCCTTTTTTTAGCGCGTCTAAAGTGGGTAGACGTCTTAAAATCTTTTTTTTTCATCTTCTTTAACTGAAAGTGAACATTATTAAAAAAAAATTAAATTTTCTTTCATTCTGTAAAATTGAATTAAATTTTTAAAATATTTTTCCAATAAAATAAAATCAACGAAGAAAAGTAAAATGAATCAGTTGGAACACTTTCTATTATATATCAACTTTAAAGTGTTTTTATTATAAGTATGGAATTTAACTATCTTGGAAAAATTCAATTACAATTTTTTAAAAGAAATTATTTTTTGTATAATATATAATTTTTGTAAAATAAATCCTAAATTTTTGTAATTTTTTTTTTTTTTTTTTTGTAAAATAAATTCTTGAGAAAAAATTTATTATTTCTTATTTGTGAAAGTAATTAAATTCTTGCAAAGAATTTCATTAGAATTTTTTTTAAATAAATTGACTTTTTTTAAACCCAAGCATCAAAAAAGCTGAAGAAATATAATTTTACATGTAAATATGATTGACATTTTAATATAATTATAATATATTTAACCTCCCTACGGTTTAAACCCGCGAGTATACTTTTGTGTAATTCTTTCATTTATTTCTCTAAAACAAGACCTTCTCATTTTTGATGAGAATGTAAAAAATTTAATTCGTAAGTCATATTTAAATAAAACTCTCAGTGAAACTTGAAGCTAAATAGTTGTATTTAATATCAAAGTAAAAAAAATGAAATAGTCAAAATTAATTTTAACAAAATTCAAAATTTATTTTCTGCAAAATTGAAAAATGTTAAAACCGTAGGAGTTTTGCATTTTACATGCAAAATTATATTTTTAATGTTTCAAAAGTTAAATTTCAAAAGTTTATATTACATATCTGAGTCTAATTAAGCGTTGACGTTATTCATAGGAAATTCAATAGAAAAGAGAGAATTTTATTTTTGAAAAATACCATCAAAGAAAGAAAAAATTTTCCCAAAAAAAAAAATTAATGGATAATTATCAATTAATTTTTTTTTGTGGGAAATTTTTGTAAAATCCAAAAATTGACAAAGAGAAGTATGACGATTAAATGGGCACAATAGTTTACATGATAATTGTTTAGTGAAGTAAATTATCTCAATCATCCATCAGGTGTCAAACATGAATTGACTTTGGGCAAGCGTGATGGAGGAAGGACTTAATTAATCTGGATACGTCATACTACTGAATCGATACATCCTCTACTTCTCATCCCAATATCTCACATAATCTAGTTATGCCTTGTCACTTGCCACACACACTCTCGTTTAGCGGTCAATTCAATCATTTTTTTTTTCATTCTCAAAAATAAAAATTTAATAATTTTAGAAAAAAGAGTTTAATGTGCAGAATATTTCATTCTAAAAATTAGTATTTGAATATAATTAAAAGTAGCAAAAATTCGCGCGCGCCTAACTCTTTATACTCACTATTTTAAATAAAAATTATCAATTTTAAAAATAATAGAATGTAAAAATTTTTAATTGAAATTTTTTTTTCATAAAAATAAAATATGAAAATTGGAATATAGTTTTTATATTATTATAACTATAGTAATCATATATTCTGACACAGGGAATTCAGGGAAAAGTCAGGGATTTTTATTAAAAGTACTGAGAAAAATTAAATTTTTTAGAATAAGAAAATTCTGAATTTTTGTTTGCTACATAAACTATGTAATTACCACGAATTCTAATACAAAAGCTTCAATTTCAGATTATTTCTTTTTCAATAACTTAATGAGTAATTTTATAATTAAATATTTCAAAATTAATTGAATTTTAAGAGTTGACGTTACAATTTTCATTAATAAATTTCAAGTTTCAATTTGAAATTTCAAAAAATTTCAAGGTTGAATGAATTTAATTAGAAATTTTATTGCACTTAGATTTTTGAAAAATTCAATTTTTTTCAAATAAGTAATAAAATTGTATTCACAAAATTCAATTATGTTCAAAATTTAAAAAAAAAAATCTCGTCAGAATCTCAATTATATTTTTTTAAATAATAAAATTCTTCTTCAAAATTTAATTATTTTCAATAATTTTTATAAATTCTGATCAAAATTTCAATTATTTTCAAAAATTTTTCTCATTTCAATGATGTACTATTTTAATAAAATTTCCCAAAAGAATTCAATTATTCAAAAAAATTTTTAATAAAATTGTACGCAAGCAATTAATTATTTTCATAAATAATAAAAATTTCACTGGAATTCAATTTATTTACAAATTTTGTATTTTCATGAATTATAATTTTTTTTTACAGAAATTCAATTATTTTCATTAATAACATAATTTTTTTTTAGAAATTCAATTATTTTCATAAATAATAAAATTTTTTTAGGATTCCTTGAAAAATGTAACTATTCGTCAAAAGAATTCAATTATTTAAAAATTTGTTAATAAAATTGTATATAAAAATTCAATTTTAAGAATCATTTAATAATTCAATAAATAATTTACTTTTGTATTTAAATAATTAAATTTCCGTAGAATTTTCTAATAAAAATTGATTTTAAAATTAATTTTACTTTAAATTTTAGATAATAATTAAATATGAAAATAATTTTGAAAAAGTTACAGTAACAATATTCTTATAATATAAAATAATGATTCGATCATTTGATCATCTTTAATTATTATAAAATATTATTGTTGTTCTATATAACAATATTTTTAAAAGTTGTTTTTTTTAAGAATTTGAAATTTTTTAAAATCCTAATTCCTATAGAAAAATAATAACAATTAAATATTTATTTATAAAAGAAGTTACTGATGTTTTCGAATAATTTTACAATTAAAGAAATTCGTAAATAAATGTAACAGAACATTTTTTTGAGTAATTTTTTTTTCCTTTATTTTCTAAAGATTCAAAAATTTTCAATTTTATTTTCAATTAAAATTTTCAATTGACAAATTGAATTTATAAACATTTTTTTCCTTTACTTTTGAAATACTTAGAATTTAATTAAAACAATTGTAATTAAGAAATAGAAAAATGATGCAAATTATTTCCTTTTGAAAATTGAGAATATTCTAAAAAAATAATAAAAAACGGAAATATGTAATGTTTTTTTTCTCAAAATAAAAGAATGAGTTTGTGAACAAAATTTTTATTGAGAAAAAAAAATTATGGATAAAATGAATATATTTTCTATTTTTAATCATAATTTTTTAACAATTAACAATTTTCTATTTTTCATAAATAAAATGGAGAAAAATTTGCATAATTTAGATCAGTCAAACGAAATTTGTTATTGAAAAAAGCATTTATTATAAACAAAATGGATATATTTTTCATTTGTTAATCATAATTTTTTTTAAATTTTTTAATTTCTAATATTATTTTATTATTAATCATAAAAAAAATACCTGCATATTTTCGATTTGTCAAACAATACATTATAATAATCGTAAGTTTCCTTTCCGTTAGAAAATTATCTGCATTCATTTGTTTGTTTTGAAAATTTAATTTTGTGGGTTAAGCATTGGCATTTTTTATATATTTTTTAATGTCTAACTTTTTAATGTGGAAAATACTTTACTAATTAAATTGTCTCGACTCTTTGGTAAAAAATCTAAAATTATCAAAAATTCGAAAAAATTCAAAAATCCGAATTTTTTAAAATTCAAAATTTTTTCTTCTCTTTTATGGGATTTAGCTTCATTATTTTTGTGCTTTTGGAAAATACTTTACTTATTAAATTGTCTCGACTCTTTAGTAAAAAATCTAAAATTATCAAAAATTCGAAAAAATTCAAAAATCCGATTTTCTTAAAATTCAACATTTTTTCCTCTCTTTTATAGGATTTAGCTTCATTATTTTTGTGCTTTTGGAAAATACTTTACTTATTTAATACTCTCGACTCTTTGGTAAAAAATCTAAAATTATCAAAAATTCGAAAAAATTCAAAAATCCGATTTTCTTAAAATTCAACATTTTTTCTTCTCTTTTATGAGATTTAGCTTCATTATTTTTGTGCTTTTGGAAAATACTTTACTTATTAAATTGTCTCGACTCTTTGGTAAAAAATCTAAAATTATCAAAAATTCGAAAAAATTCAAAAATCTGATTTTCTTAAAATTCAACATTTTTTCTTCTCTTTTATGGGATTTAGCTTCATTATTTTTGTGCTTTTGGAAAATACTTTACTTATTTAATACTCTCGACTCTTTGGTAAAAAATCTAAAATTATCGAAAATTATCAAAAATTCAAAAATCCGAATTTCTTAAAATTCAACATTTTTTCTTCTCCTTTATAGGATTTAGCTTCATTATTTTTGTGCTTTTGGAAAATACTTTACTTATTAAATTGTCTCGACTCTTTGGTAAAAAATCTAAAATTATCAAAAATTCGAAAAAATTCAAAAATCCGATTTTCTTAAAATTCAACATTTTTTCTTCTCTTTTATGAGATTTAGCTTCATTATTTTTGTGCTTTTGGAAAATACTTTACTTATTAAATTGTCTCGACTCTTTGGTAAAAAATCTAAAATTATCAAAAATTCGAAAAAATTCAAAAATCCGAATTTCTTAAAATTTAACATTTTTTCCTCTCTTTTATAGGATTTAGCTTCATTATTTTTGTGCTTTTGGAAAATACTTTACTTATTAAATTGTCTCGACTCTTTGGTAAAAAATCTAAAATTATCAAAAATTCGAAAAAATTCAAAAATCCGATTTTCTTAAAATTCAACATTTTTTCTTCTCTTTTATGAGATTTAGCTTCATTATTTTTGTGCTTTTGGAAAATACTTTACTTATTAAATTGTCTCGACTCTTTGGTAAAAAATCTAAAATTATCAAAAATTCGAAAAAATTCAAAAATCCGATTTTCTTAAAATTCAACATTTTTTCTTCTCTTTTATGGGATTTAGCTTCATTATTTTTGTGCTTTTGGAAAATACTTTACTTATTTAATACTCTCGACTCTTTGGTAAAAAATCTAAAATTATCAAAAATTCGAAAAAATTCAAAAATCCGCTTTTCTTAAAATTCAACATTTTTTCTTCTCTTTTATAGGATTTAGCTTCATTATTTTTGTGCTTTTGGAAAATACTTTACTTATTAAATTGTCTCGACTTTTTGGTAAAAAATCTAAAATTATCAAAAATTCGAAAAAATTCAAAAATCCGATTAAAATTCAACATTTTTTCTTCTCTTTTATAGGATTTAGCTTTATTATTTTTGTGCTTTTGGAAAATACTTTACTTATTAAATTGTCTCGACTCTTTGGTAAAAATCTAAAATTATCAAAAATTCGAAAAAATTCAAAAATCCGATTTTCTTAAAATTCAACATTTTTTCTTCTCTTTTATGAGATTTAGCTTCATTATTTTTGTGCTTTTGGAAAATACTTTACTTATTAAATTGTCTCGACTCTTTGGTAAAAAATCTAAAATTATCAAAAATTCGAAAAAATTCAAAAATCCGAATTTTTTAAAATTCAAATTTTTCTTTTTTCTTCTCTTTTATAGGATTTAGCTTCATTATTTTTGTGCTTTTGGAAAATACTTTACTTATTTAATACTCTCGACTCTTTGGTAAAAAATCTAAAATTATCGAAAATTATCAAAAATTCAAAAATCCGAATTTCTTAAAATTCAACATTTTTTCTTCTAAAAAATCTAAAATTATCAAAAATTCGAAAAAATTCAAAAATCCGATTTTCTTAAAATTCAACATTTTTTCTTCTCTTTTATGAGATTTAGCTTCATTATTTTTGTGCTTTTGGAAAATACTTTACTTATTAAATTGTCTCGACTCTTTGGTAAAAAATCTAAAATTATCAAAAATTCGAAAAAATTCAAAAATCCGAATTTCTTAAAATTTAACATTTTTTCCTCTCTTTTATAGGATTTAGCTTCATTATTTTTGTGCTTTTGGAAAATACTTTACTTATTAAATTGTCTCGACTCTTTGGTAAAAAATCTAAAATTATCAAAAATTCGAAAAAATTCAAAAATCCGATTTTCTTAAAATTCAACATTTTTTCTTCTCTTTTATGAGATTTAGCTTCATTATTTTTGTGCTTTTGGAAAATACTTTACTTATTAAATTGTCTCGACTCTTTGGTAAAAAATCTAAAATTATCAAAAATTCGAAAAAATTCAAAAATCCGATTTTCTTAAAATTCAACATTTTTTCTTCTCTTTTATGGGATTTAGCTTCATTATTTTTGTGCTTTTGGAAAATACTTTACTTATTTAATACTCTCGACTCTTTGGTAAAAAATCTAAAATTATCAAAAATTCGAAAAAAATTCAAAAATCCGCTTTTCTTAAAATTCAACATTTTTTCTTCTCTTTTATAGGATTTAGCTTCATTATTTTTGTGCTTTTGGAAAATACTTTACTTATTAAATTGTCTCGACTTTTGGTAAAAAATCTAAAATTATCAAAAATTCGAAAAAATTCAAAAATCCGATTTTCTTAAAATTCAACATTTTTTCTTCTCTTTTATAGGATTTAGCTTTATTATTTTTGTGCTTTTGGAAAATACTTTACATTCGAAAAAATTCAAAAATCCGATTTTCTTAAAATTAAACATTTTTTCTTCTCTTTTATGAGATTTAGCTTTATTTTTTTGTGCTTTTGGAAAATACTTTACTTATTAAATTGTCTCGACTCTTTGGTAAAAAATCTAAAATTATCAAAAATTCGAAAAAATTCAAAAATCCGATATTCTTAAAATTCAACATTTTTTCTTCTCTTTTATGGGATTTAGCTTCATTATTTTTGTGCTTTTGGAAAATACTTTACTTATTAAATTGTCTCGACTCTTTGGTAAAAAATCTAAAATTATCGAAAATTATCAAAAATTCAAAAATCTGAATTTCTTAAAATTCAACATTTTTTCTTCTCTTTTATGGGATTTAGCTTCATTATTTTTGTGCTTTTGGAAAATACTTTACTTATTTAATACTCTCGACTCTTTGGTAAAAAATCTAAAATTATCAAAAATTCGAAAAAATTAAAAAATCCGATTTTCTTAAAATTCGACATTTTTTCTTCTCTTTTATGGGATTTAGCTTCATTATTTTTGTGCTTTTGGAAAATACTTTACTTATTTAATAGTCTCGACTCTTTGGTAAAAAATCTAAAATTATCAAAAATTCAAAAAAATCCGATTTTCTTAAAATTCGACATTTTTTCTTCTCTTTTATAGGATTTAGCTTCATTATTTTTGTGCTTTTAAAAAATACTTTACTTATTAAATTGTCTCGACTTTTTGGTAAAAAATGTGAAATTATCGAAAATTAACAAAAATTCAAAAATCCGAATTTCTTAAAATTCAACATTTTTTCTTCTCTTTTATAGGATTTAGCTTTATTATTTTTGTGCTTTTGGAAAATACTTTACTTATTAAATTGTCTCGACTCTTTGGTAAAAAATCTAAAATTATCAAAAATTCGAAAAAATTCAAAAATCCGATTTTCTTAAAATTCAACATTTTTTCTTCTCTTTTATGAGATTTAGCTTCATTATTTTTGTGCTTTTGGAAAATACTTTACTTATTAAATTGTCTCGACTTTTTGGTAAAAAATCTAAAATTATCAAAAATTCGAAAAAATTCAAAAATCCGAATTTCTTAAAATTTAACATTTTTTCCTCTCTTTTATAGGATTTAGCTTCATTATTTTTGTGCTTTTGGAAAATACTTTACTTATTAAATTGTCTCGACTCTTTGGTAAAAAATCTAAAATTATCAAAAATTGAAAAAATTCAAAAATCCGATTTTCTTAAAATTCAACATTTTTTCTTCTTTTTATGAGATTTAGCTTCATTATTTTTGTGCTTTTGGAAAATACTTTACTTATTAAATTGTCTCGAATCTTTGGTAAAAAATCTAAAATTATCAAAAATTCAAAAAATTCAAAAATCCGATTTTCTTAAAATTCAACATTTTTTCTTCTCTTTTATGAGATTTAGCTTCATTATTTTTGTGCTTTTGGAAAATACTTTACTTATTAAATTGTCTCGAATCTTTGGTAAAAAATCTAAAATTATCAAAAATTCAAAAAAATTCAAAAATCCGATTTTCTTAAAATTCAACATTTTTTCTTTTCTTTTATGGGATTTAGCTTCATTATTTTTGTGCTTTTGGAAAATACTTTACTTATTTAATACTCTCGACTCTTTGGTAAAAAAATCTAAAATTATCAAAAATTCGAAAAAATTCAAAAATCCGAATTTCTTAAAATTTAACATTTTTTCCTCTCTTTTATAGGATTTAGCTTCATTATTTTTGTGCTTTTGGAAAATACTTTGCTTATTAAATTGTCTCGACTCTTTGGTAAAAAATCTAAAATTATCAAAAATTCGAAAAAATTCAAAAATCCGATTTTCTTAAAATTCAACATTTTTTCTTCTCTTTTATGGGATTTAGCTTCATTATTTTTGTGCTTTTGGAAAATACTTTACTTATTTAATACTCTCGAATCTGTGGTAAAAAATCTAAAATTATCAAAAATTCGAAAAAATTCAAAAATCCGATTTTCTTAAAATTCAACATTTTTTCTTCTCTTTTATGAGATTTAGCTTCATTATTTTTGTGCTTTTGGAAAATACTTTACCTATTAAATTGTCTCGACTCTTTGGTAAAAAATCTAAAATTATCGAAAATTATCAAAAATTCAAAAATCCGATTTCTTAAAATTCAACATTTTTTCTTCTCTTTTATGGGATTTAGCTTCATTATTTTTGTGCTTTTGGAAAATATTTTACTTATTAAATTGTCTCGACTCTTTGGTAAAAAATCTAAAATTATCGAAAATTATCAAAAATTCAAAAATCCGAATTTCTTAAAATTCAACATTTTTTCTTCTCTTTTATAGAATTTAGCTTCATTATTTTTGTGCTTTTGGAAAATGCTTTACTTATTAAATTGTCTCGACTCTTTGGTAAAAAATCTAAAATTATCAAAAATTCGAAAAAATTCAAAAATCCGATTTTCTTAAAATTCAACATTTTTTCTTCTCTTTTATGGGATTTAGCTTCATTATTTTTGTGCTTTTGGAAAATACTTTACTTATTTAATACTCTCGAATCTTTGGTAAAAAATGTAAAATTATCGAAAATTATCAAAAATTCAAAAATCTGAATTTCTTAAAATTCAACATTTTTTCTTCTCTTTTATGGATTTAGCTTCATTATTTTTGTGCTTTTGGAAAATACTTTACTTATTTAATACTCTCGACTCTTTGGTAAAAAATCTAAAATTATCAAAAATTCGAAAAAATTAAAAATCCGATTTTCTTAAAATTCGACATTTTTTCTTCTCTTTTATGGGATTTAGCTTCATTATTTTTGTGCTTTTGGAAAATACTTTACTTATTTAATAGTCTCGACTCTTTGGTAAAAAATCTAAAATTATCAAAAATTCAAAAAAATCCGATTTTCTTAAAATTCGACATTTTTTCTTCTCTTTTATAGGATTTAGCTTCATTATTTTTGTGCTTTTAAAAAATACTTTACTTATTAAATTGTCTCGACTCTTTGGTAAAAAATGTGAAATTATCGAAAATTAACAAAAATTCAAAAATCCGAATTTCTTAAAATTCAACATTTTTTCTTCTCTTTTATAGGATTTAGCTTTATTATTTTTGTGCTTTTGGAAAATACTTTACTTATTAAATTGTCTCGACTCTTTGGTAAAAAATCTAAAATTATCAAAAATTCGAAAAAATTCAAAAATCCGATTTTCTTAAAATTCAACATTTTTTCTTCTCTTTTATGAGATTTAGCTTCATTATTTTTGTGCTTTTGGAAAATACTTTACTTATTAAATTGTCTCGACTTTTGGTAAAAAATCTAAAATTATCAAAAATTCGAAAAAATTCAAAAATCCGAATTTCTTAAAATTTAACATTTTTTCCTCTCTTTTATAGGATTTAGCTTCATTATTTTTGTGCTTTTGGAAAATACTTTACTTATTAAATTGTCTCGACTCTTTGGTAAAAAATCTAAAATTATCAAAAATTTGAAAAAATTCAAAAATCCGATTTTCTTAAAATTCAACATTTTTTCTTCTTTTTTATGAGATTTAGCTTCATTATTTTTGTGCTTTTGGAAAATACTTTACTTATTAAATTGTCTCGAATCTTTGGTAAAAAATCTAAAATTATCAAAAATTCAAAAAAATTCAAAAATCCGATTTTCTTAAAATTCAACATTTTTTCTTTTCTTTTATGGGATTTAGCTTCATTATTTTTGTGCTTTTGGAAAATACTTTACTTATTTAATACTCTCGACTCTTTGGTAAAAAAATCTAAAATCATCAAAAATTCGAAAAAATTCAAAAATCCGAATTTCTTAAAATTTAACATTTTTTCCTCTCTTTTATAGGATTTAGCTTCATTATTTTTGTGCTTTTGGAAAATACTTTGCTTATTAAATTGTCTCGACTCTTTGGTAAAAAATCTAAAATTATCAAAAATTCGAAAAAATTCAAAAATCCGATTTTCTTAAAATTCAACATTTTTTCTTCTCTTTTATGGGATTTAGCTTCATTATTTTTGTGCTTTTGGAAAATACTTTACTTATTAAATTGTCTCGAATCTTTGGTAAAAAATCTAAAATTATCAAAAATTCAAAAAAATTCAAAAATCCGATTTTCTTAAAATTCAACATTTTTTCTTTTCTTTTATGGGATTTAGCTTCATTATTTTTGTGCTTTTGGAAAATACTTTACTTATTTAATACTCTCGACTCTTTGGTAAAAAATCTAAAATCATCAAAAATTCGAAAAAATTCAAAAATCCGAATTTCTTAAAATTTAACATTTTTTCCTCTCTTTTATAGGATTTAGCTTCATTATTTTTGTGCTTTTGGAAAATACTTTGCTTATTAAATTGTCTCGACTCTTTGGTAAAAAATCTAAAATTATCAAAAATTCGAAAAAATTCAAAAATCCGATTTTCTTAAAATTCAACATTTTTTCTTCTCTTTTATGGGATTTAGCTTCATTATTTTTGTGCTTTTGGAAAATACTTTACTTATTAAATTGTCTCGACTCTTTGGTAAAAAATCTAAAATTATCAAAAATTCGAAAAAATTCAAAAATCCGATTTTCTTAAAATTCAACATTTTTTCTTCTCTTTTATGGGATTTAGCTTCATTATTTTTGTGCTTTTGGAAAATACTTTACTTATTAAATTGTCTCGACTCTTTGGTAAAAAATGTAAGATTATCGAAAATTATCAAAAATTCAAAAATCTGAATTTCTTAAAATTCAACATTTTTTCTTCTCTTTTATGGGATTTAGCTTCATTATTTTTGTGCTTTTGGAAAATACTTTACTTATTTAATACTCTCGAATCTTTGGTAAAAAATGTAAAATTATCGAAAATTATCAAAAATTCAAAAATCTGAATTTCTTAAAATTCAACATTTTTTCTTCTCTTTTATGGGATTTAGCTTCATTATTTTTGTGCTTTTGGAAAATACTTTACTTATTTAAATACTCTCGACTCTTTGGTAAAAAATCTAAAATTATCGAAAATTATCAAAAATTAAAAAATCTGAATTTCTTAAAATTCAACATTTTTTCCTCTCTTTTATGGGATTTAGCTTCATTATTTTTGTGCTTTTGAAAAATACTTTACTTATTAAATTGTCTCGACTCTTTGGTAAAAAATCTAAAATTATCAAAAATTCGAAAAAATTCAAAAATCCGTTTTTCTTAAAATTCAACATTTTTTCTTCTCTTTTATGGGATTTAGCTTCATTATTTTTGTGCTTTTGGAAAATACTTTACTTATTTAATATTCTCGAATCTTTGGTAAAAATTCTAAAATTATCAAAAATTCGAAAAAATTCAAAAATCCGATTTTCTAAAAATTCAACATTTTTTCCTCTCTTTTATGGGATTTAGCTTCATTGTTTTTGTGCTTTTGAAAAATACTTTACTTATTAAATTGTCTCGACTTTTTGGTAAAAATTCTAAAATTATCAAAAATTCGAAAAAATTCAAAAATCCGATTTTCTAAAAATTCAACATTTTTTCCTCTCTTTTATGGGATTTAGCTTTATTATTTTTGTGCTTTTGGAAAATACTTTACTTATTTAATACTCTCGACTCTTTGGTAAAGAATGTGAAATTATCGAAAATTATCAAAAATTCAAAAATCCGAATTTCTTAAAATTCAACATTTTTTCCTCTCTTTTATGGGATTTAGCTTTATTATTTTTGTGCTTTTGGAAAATACTTTACTTATTTAATACTCTCGACTCTTTGGTAAAAAATGTAAAATTATCGAAAATTATCAAAAATTCAAAAATCTGAATTTCTTAAAATTCAACATTTTTTCTTCTCTTTTATGGGATTTAGCTTCATTATTTTTGTGCTTTTGGAAAATACTTTACTTATTAAATTGTCTCGACTCTTTGGTAAAAAATGTGAAATTATCGAAAATTATCCAAACTTCAAAAATCCGATTATCTTAAAATTCAACATTTTTTCTTCTCTTTTATGGGATTTAGCTTCATTATTTTTTTGCTTTTGGAAAATACTTTACTTATTAAATTGTCTCGACTCTTTAGTAAAAAATCTAAAATTATCAAAAATTATCAAAAATTCAAAAATCGAACTTCTTAAAATTCAACATTTTTTTCTCTTTTATACCATTTAGCTTTATTATTATTTGAATTTTTATTCAAGAGAAAAAATGGAAAACTGAAAAAATTTAGAATTTTTTAAAAATTACAGGTCTTTTCCATGATTTCCCTGATTTCCAGAAGCCTTTTAAAAATTCCATACCATTTCCATGATTTCCGTGATTTCCAGATTCTGTAGGAACCCTGCTTTTGTCTGACTTTCTTCTAAATTATCGAATTCAGTGATTTCTGTGGTGAATTTGGTTAAGTTGTAAAATGATTAATTTCTATTTGAATTCGTTTTTTTTTGAATGTAGAAAATCTGATGTTAATTTAATTCTTTTTTTGTTATGCACGGCAAAAAATATTTAGCTGGATGAACTACAGATTTTACTTTAGTAGCGAAATTATTTAGTGCTTCAATTAATACTTTCGTTATTCTAGAGAAACTTATCGCTATTTCAAGTAAAACTTTTTTCAGTGTGTAATAATTATTATTTCTTTAAAAAGTATTTAATTTAAAATGGCTTTATAAAATAAGCAATGCAAAAGATGACCCAGATACTAATTGTAATTGTTCTAGCCATAGTTTAAGTCTAGTAATGTAAATTATATTTAAATTGAGACCGTTGAGTAAAATTATTTGAATTTTAGTTAGTTAAATTTCTTTGTTAGGTTATAATAATTATTTCTTTAAAATTTTTTAAATTGTTTAAAATAAGCAGCCCCATACAACATTCCCGCGCGCTTGCGCGCGGATAGTTTGGCTAGTGTTTTTTAAAGAAAAGAAAACAACAAAAGCATACACAAAAACTAACTTCAAACTGCGGACAAAATGAATGTAAGAATACGAAGATTATTATAGTTAATTAATAATAATAAATAATTAATAATTAATAATAATTAATAATAATTATTAATAATTAATAATAGTTATTAATAATTAATAATAATTATTAATAATTAATAATAATTAATAATTTACAAATTAGCTGAAAATTTAGTTTAGAACTTTTACTGTACACTGAAACCTTTCGGAGTGCAACTCGATTTTCTAAATTTTATTACAGTAAACAATCGTTAAAAAATTGTTTTAAAATTTAATTTTGTAATACGTATTTTTAACTGAAAATAATAAATTCTTGTTTGACATTTTTTTTAATGCGGAAAAATTTAAAAAATAGAGTTGCATTCCGACGCAGGTTTGACTGCATTTCGGAATTAAATTTTACCATGTTTTTCAACTGAATTATTATAGTAAAAATTGGTATTATTATTTATATTAATTTTATTATTATAGTACTTAATTTTAATTAACAAAGCATCAATTTTTCTAAGTAAATTCCAAATACATGCCATTCCGACTTATTGTAAATCTTTTTTTTTTTTTCATTTCGCATTAAAGGAATAAAAGCAATGAGCTAAAGAGAATTTAATACGAGTTCTAAAGTGAATCATAAAGAGAAAGAGAGAGAGATTGGATAATTTTTTATAGAAAAACGGGATTTAAGCATAAAAAAAAATGGGAAAAAAACGCGACGTCCTAATGACATGGTTTAACAAAGGAGAATTTAATTCTTTTTATATACATCGCACATAGTAGTGTGGTAAAAGTATGTATAGAGAAAGGCCTATTAAAATTGGAAAATTATATTCTATGAATCTTGTTATTGTCTTAGATGATAAATTACAAATTGCTGCCTGTCACTCGGGGGAATTCGTGCACTACTCAGAACTTCGGAATGGCGAATGTTGGGTGAAACAGTATTATCGAGCGACCCCACCCGCTATATACCACTATCACCCCCCCCTCCCCCCACAAGTCTTTCCAGCTTCTCGTATATATTATTTCAGCTTTGTAGAACACAAGTGTTTCAAAGTTCATGCACTCTTCCCTTACGCTTATTAGATGTAAGGACGAGCTAATTGTTTCATTAGACTCTTCAAACAGCTCCGAAAAATGTCAAGTGTCGCACGATGCGAGTCATGAATCTTCATATATTTATCTTGAAAAACCTGTTTTTTTTTTTTTTTTTTGCTTTTTTGTTTTCTTTTATTTTACTTTTTTTATTGTATTTATTTATTTTATTTGCCATTTTGCCATTAATTGCCATTTAATCAAATAGTATTAATCTAATTTTAATTCATATCTTTACTCAAAATTTAAAAATCTAATTAACTTTCTTGACTCAAAAATCACTTAATTTTCTTTCATTGTACTTTATTGTCTCACTTCTACAGTGACGAATTTAATTTATTTATTTGACATTTATTCAAAAATCATAAGATCTCATTATCTCTCTTTGCTGTATATTAAATTTCGAATCCAATTTACTCTCTTCACTTGCAAAAATTTCTGAGGCAATTTTCTTTTATTTTACTTACATGTCTTATTTCTACTGTAAAAAGAATAAATTATTTGATATTTATTTATTCAAAAACTATAAATCTAATTAACACTCTTTAATCAAAAATTATAAATCCAATTAACTCGCTTCACTCAAAAATGGTAGGGAGTCAAAAGTTCCAAAAAGAAATTTTTCCCAAACTTTTCTTTTGGAACTTTTGTATTTTTGGAAAAAACCATCCTCGAAACTAATCTCTTATGGAACTTTTGAACTAAAACTTTTTTTTTTGAACTTTTGTACACCAATCCTCAAAAATTGTTACATACAATAATCTTCGTATTCCTTTATTCATGTTGATTTGTCAATAATAATTTTTGGTTACAAAATTTTTAGTTTCTTTTGGAGAAAAAAAATTTGTGTAATTTTTGCTTTTTAAGAACTTACAATTTTTAATGAAACTAATATAATTTCTATTTAGAAATTTATGGAAAAAAATAGCAGAATATCTATTTCATAATTGCAATTTTTATACAAAATCCTGTACACCTCTTTTTGAAAACAAAAGAAAAAGAAATAAATTTAGACCATATTTATTTCCCAATCACAATTTTTTTCTAGTTTTTTTTAACATTAAATAAAAAAAGTGCATGTAGCCGCTAAAAATTACTAGAAATACAGAAATTAAACTTAAACGTCCATATCCCCAAATTTAAATCGTCTAATATTTCGTTAAAAAAATTGTCATTAGGAAAGATTAAAAATTAGATATATTTTTCCTTCCTTAGAAAAAATTTTGGTCTTGTAGTAATAATAATAATTGGCAAATGAAGATCATGCAAATTTTTTTCTATATAAAAATAAAAATTATGTTAAAAAATGTTGTGTGACAAATCGAATTTATATATTTTCTTTTATTTATTTCTAAAAATAATTCGAAAATTATTTGTGACAAAATGTTAAGTGTTATTAAAAAAAACGTAAAAGAATTTTATTAATTTTTAATTTTTATTGACAATTTAAAACAAAAAATTTAATTTTACATAAATAAATTTAAAAAATTGGTATAATTTATATTTATAACAATCACAATGTTTTCTTACCTACGTCGAAAAATTCCATGGACGTACCCTCTGGAAATTCCATAGAATTTTTAGAAATGATTTTCCGATTCAGAAAAAATTTGTGTCTTGAAAAACAACGCAGGTCTTGAAAAAAATTTTTTTTTAATAATTTTTGGAGTCACATATTAAAATTTGGGCTTTTTTATCAAATTAAAGCTTTTTTTTACTAAAGAAGAGCTTTTTCCGAAACACGGAGGTACTCAGAACTTTTTTAAGAATTTATTTCCGATTCAGCGAAAAAATTTGTACCTTGGAAAACGACGAGGTACTTGAAAATTTTTTAAAATACTTTTTGGAGTTAAATATTAAATTTGGGCTATTTTTTTTATCAAATTAGAGCTTTTTTACTAAAGAAGAGCTATTTCCGAAACAACAGAGGTACTCAGAACATTTTGAAAATTTATTTCCGATTTAGAAAAAATTTGTATCTTGAAAAACGATACTGGTCTTGACAATTTTTTAAAACAATTTTTTGAGGCGATTATCAAATTTAGTATTTTTTTCATTAATTTGGATCTTTTTTTATTAAAAAAGCTTTTTTTCGAAACACGCAGGTACTCAAGACTTTTTTAGAATTTATTTTCGATTCAGAAAAAATTTGTGTCTTGAAAAACGAAGCTGGTCTTGAAAAATTTTTTTAAATACTTTTTGGAGTAAAATATTAAATTAGGGCTTTTTTTTATCAAATTAGAGATTTTTTTTCTAAAGAAGAGCTTCTTTCGAAATACAGAGGTACTAAGAACATTTTGAAAATTTATTTCCGATTCAACAAAAATTTTTATCTTGAAAAACGATGCTGGTCTTGACAATTTTTTTTAACAATTTTTGAGACGATTATCATAGACTTTTTTTTTAACAAATTGGAGCTTTTTTTTATTTAAAAAGAGCTTTTTCCGAAACACGCAGGTTCTCAAGACTTTTTTTTAAATTTATTTCCGATTCAGAAAAAATTTGTATCTTGAAAAACGACGTTGGTCTTGACAATTTTTTAAAATAATTTTTGAAGTCAAATATCAAATTTAGGCTTTTCTTATCAATTAGAGCTTTTTTAATTAAAAAACAGCTTCTTTCGAAACACGCAGGTTCTCAAGAGTTTTTTAGAATTTATTTCAGATACAGTAAAAATTTGTATTTTGAAAAGCGACCCTGGTCTTGTAATTTTATTTTCACAATTTTTGTAGTCGAATATATTTGTAGTCGAAATATTCAAGAAGAGCTTTTTCCGAAACACAGAAGTACTTTTTTGAGACTTTATTTCCGATTCAGAAAAAATTTGTGTCTTAAAAAACGATGCCGGTCTTGATAATTTTTTTAAACAATTTTTGGAGACAATTATCAAATTTAGGCTTTTTTTCATCAAATTGGAGCTTTTTTTTATTAAAAAAGAGCTTTTTCCGAAACACGCAGGTACTTAAGACTTTTGTAGAATTTATTTCCGATTCAGTAAAAATTTGTATTTTGAAAAACTACGCTGGTCTTGTAAATTTATTTTCGCCATTTTTGGACTCGAAAATCAAATTTGGGCTTTTTTCATAAAATTAAAATTTTTTTATGAAAGAAGAGCTTTTTTCGAAGCACGAAGGCTTTTTCGAAAAAGCTTATTATTAGACTCTAATCATAATAGAAATGTTAAAATAATATTAAAATAGAAAACTTGTAGAATTTCCATGGAATTTTTAGGGGTATTTCCATGGAATTTTTCCACGTGGGTATTCATTGTTTAAGTCTGATTTTATTCATTAATATTAAAAGTACTATGAAAATAAATGTTTTGGTACAATTAACTAATTTTTTTTAATTGATTTTAAAAAGCCAAAAATCATTCAATTTTTTATCTAAAAAAACTATAGAAAAAAACCTCTAAAGTTTCACGTTTATACCCTTTGATATTTTTAACGAGGATAAGTTAATAAAAGACCTAATTAGAAAAGTTAAAAGAAAATAACGTTTTATTCGAAATTATAATTTATACATGCCAGTTTGATTAAAATTCAAATAAGAATATTGAATTCTACTCCTCGCACGCACATGCACTGTTGGCATACATATATTTGTATATGGAATGCACGGTTCCTGAAACGAGCCTTATTTGCTTAGAGCAGATTTTCCTTTGAAAGTTCTAATCCCTCGAAATATGGGACTAATTTATAACTTGTAATCTCTCAGAAAATGACTTACGTCTGTAAGTCAGAATTAAGAGCTACGAATTGACATTTATTTCCTTTACACATGTGTCTAATAATATTGTATACGCACGAAAATCTGTTATACATAACTAAACTAGATACAAATATTCGCGATAGAAGATAAATCTCATTTATTTCTATAACAGCAGTTATATCATATTTCCAACCTTCTTAAATTGTGTATACACATGGCAGGAACATATTTCTAATTCTCCACAATTTTTAAAAGTGAAATTTTTTTATGTTAAAACTACTTTATTTAATACTCAAGTGTATAAGAATTTAATTTGCAAAAAATTAATTTTGTTAAAAATAGTAAAGTTTTTTCTTCTTTTTCAGAAGATTGACTTTATTGTTCGCATCCATTTTATTAATTTTATATGATTCGCGAGTTTTGCTATATAAAAATATACAAGCTAATTTTATCATTCACTTTAGTTCAAAATTAAATGACATTGTTTAAAAAAAATAATAATTATCATATTTTACTACCAAACATATTGAGTTCGATTGAAATATAAATGATTCATTAAAATATTCCATTTACTGGCATATTTAATTATTTAATAAAATAATAATATGAAATATAATAAATAATATAATATAAAATATAATAAATATGAAAATTACTGGAAAAAATTAAATTTTTAGAATTCATAAGAAAATTCAAAAATTTTGGTGTCTTTTTTGTTTATCTCATAAACTATGAAATTACCGCACGAATTCTAATACAAAAGATTCAATTTTTTTCATTTCTGACAATAATTTACTTTTTCAATAACTTAATTCTTGAAGAATTATCATAAAATTATTACTTAGAAATTATTTAATAAATAATTTTACTTAAATATTTCAAAATTAATTGAATTTTTAAAGAGTCTCTTTCACAATTTTCAAAAAAAAAATGAACTTAAATTTGATAAAGTATCAATTTTGCATGAATTTAATTAGAAATTTTGAAGAACTTGGATTTTTGAAAACTTTTAGAAATTTAAATTCTTTTGGTAAAATTTGTTAACATAATATTTAATTAATTATAAAAAAATAATGATTTATAGAAGAATTTTAGTTAAACACGCTAAAAAAATTGAATTTTGAAGAATTAATTACAAATGATTGCAGAAATTCAATTATTTTCAAAAGTAATCAAATTCTTCTCAAAAATTCAATTATGTTCAAAAATTTTTTTAAATTCTCTTAAAAATTCAATTATCTTTATAAATAATAAAAATTCTTCTTCAAAATTCAATTATTTACAAAAATTATTATTATTATAAATTATTATTTATTATTTACAAAAATTTAATAAAATTCTTGCCAAAATTTCAATTATTTACAAAAAAATTTTAATAAAATTCTTGGCAAGACTTCAATTATTTTCAAAATTTTTTAAATTTCAATTATCTTTATAAATAATAAAAATTCTTCTCCAAAATTTAATTATTTACAAAAATTATTATTATAAATTATTATTTACAATTATTTACAAAAATTTTAATAAAATTCTTGGCAAAATTTTTAATTATTTTCAAAAAAATTTTAAATTCTCTTAAAAATTTCAATTATTTTTTAAAATTATAAAAATTCTTCTTTAAAATTCAATTATTTACAAAAATTTTAATAAAATTCTTGGCAAAAATTTCAATTATTTTCAAAAATGTTTTTAAATTCTCTTAAAAATTTCAATTATTTTTTAAAATTATACAAATTCTTCTTTAAAATTCAATTATTTACAAAAATTATTATTATTATAAAATTATTTACAAAATTATTATTTACAATTATTTAGAAAAGTTTTAATAAAATTCTTGTCAAAATTTCAATTATTTACAAAAATTTTAATAAAATTCTTGGCAAAATTTCAATTATTTTCAAAATTTTTTAAAATTTCAATTATCTTTATAAATAATAAAAATTCTTCTCCAAAATTTAATTATTTACAAAAATTATTATTATATATTATTATTTACAATTATTTACAAAAATTTTAATAAAATTCTTGGCAAAATTTCAATTATTTTCAAAAATTTTTTTAAATTCTCTTAAAAATTTCAATTATTTTTTAAAATTATAAAAATTCTTCTTTAAAATTCAATTATTTACAAAAATTTTAATAAAATTCTTGGCAAAATTTTTAATTATTTTCAAAAAAATTTTTAAATTCTCTTAAAAATTTCAATTATTTTTTAAAATTATAAAAATTCTTCTTTAAAATTCAATTATTTACAAAAATTATTATTATTATAAAATTATTATTATATTTATTTACAAAAAATTTTAATAAAATTCTTGGCAAAATTTCAATTATTTTTAAAATTCTACCTTAATTCAATGATTTTCAATATTTATTTTTTAATAAAATTTTCCAAAAGAATTCAGTTTAAAAAAAAAATATTTAATAAAATTCTTTGCAAACATTTAATTATTCTCAGGAATTGAATTATTTACAAAATTTTTATAATTTTCTTCGTAATAATTCAATTATTTTCATAAATTATAAATTTTTTTACAGGGATTTAATTATTTTCATAAATAACATCATTCTTTTTAGGAATTGAATTATTTTCATCTTCATAAATAACAAAATTCTTTTTATAAATTCAATTATTTTTATAAATAATAAAACTCATTGCAGATATTCAATTATTTTTAATTACAATTTCAATCAAATTCCTCGAAAAATATAAATATTCTTAAAAATTTTATTAAAATTCTTCATAAAAATTAAATTTTAAGAAACATTAAATTATTCAATAAATTTTTTATATTTGTATTTAAATAATTGAATTCTCGTTGAATTTTCTAATGAAAATTAATTTAAAAATGAATTTCACTTAAAATTTTAGATATTATAATTGAATATTAAAAGCATTGTACCGTGAATTTTTAGTAGTAATTTTATTTTGAATAAAGGTTTAAAATTAAAATATTTAAAAATCTTAATTTTTTATATTTTTAACTGACAATTCTGTAGAATTTTTTTTTTTATATATATTTAATTGAAGAATTTTCGAATAATCGAAATTTCGCAAAATTGAATTGTAAAGAAATGGAATTGAAAATTATCAAAAAAACTTTTTCAAAAATTATTAAAAATAATTGATTGAAAAAAGAATTTTAGTTAAAAATTCTAGAAAATAATAATTGAAGTGAAATGATGAAAATAATTTTTATCCATTCTCTATAAATCACAGTTAAAAGTTTAATTCAGTTTTATAAAGAGTTGCGTGGGTAAGATTTTAAATGATCCACAAGTTTTGAACGTTCAAATGAACGAAACACTTTTTATTAGAAATATTTTTTTAAATTACTGTTCGCAATAAAAATTAAAAACTTAAATTTTACATTTAGAAACTTTATAATTCAATTTTCTTCATATCAACAAAAAATTATTGTAATAAATATTTAAATTAAAGAAGAAATAAATAAATTTCGTTCATTTGAACGTTCAGAACTTTAGGATCATGATTTTAACAAAAATTTTTTTTTTTTTTTTTGTAAATTGTTAATTCTTTTAATTTTATAATTTTTTTTAACCCTTAAAGTGACAAAGTTTTCGTTCGTCAAATCTTTTGCCATTATGCATTTAAGGGATTAATTTAATTCATTTTTCAATTTCTCAAATTTATAAAAAAAAATTTTAATCATAAAAATATTTAATCCAAAAAGAAATCAACAAATTTGTTGTATTGTACTTTTGTAATATAGATATATAAATAAAAGTCCTGAAAACGTGAGTCCTTCGCTATTTCTCATACAAATAAGCTGCTTTTCCATGCTCTTTTGAATTCCATTATCTCTCTGTTTTACGGAAATTATATTAAATCCGTAATTTTAATGCTGCAATTTTCTCAGAATAATCGTGGGACAATGTCGAAAAAAAAGCGCAAAAATCGCGCCGCTTCAAAAAGAAAATAAGCCGCTTAAGTACTGGTGAAGGCTCGTGTCAACGACAGCTGTATTCGATCTATCGAAAACCCATCTTTATCGGTCAAAAGAAATTGATCCTATAAATACCTAAATTATATAGAGAAACTGAGGGTGCATATTTATTTTTTTTTCCAAAAAAATGGGGAAACATTGAAATCATATGAATGAAACCAAAAAGGGCCGAGAGTTCTATTTTAATAATTATTGCCAACGACGACGCGACGCGATTTAAATTGACAGTTCTCCCTTTAACGGATTTCGATTATACCGCAAAAAAAAAAAAAAAAAAAAAAAGAATTGACTGAATAAAAATAATAAAAGACTCATTTTTAATTGTTACCTCAATTTTGTATTAATTAATTTCCAATTTTTTCGATATTGATGGAGAGAGAAGAAAAAAGAAGTACGTGTGGAGAATTTATTAATGATTGATTTAATAATAATTTCAATTATTTTTCTCCTCGATATAAAAATAAAAATAAAAAATGTAATAACATATTCACGTTTTTCCTTTAATTAAATTATTAGTTTTTCTTTTATTATTATTAACACTCATTATTTTTATTCCTATCAATATTTTTTATTACAATTAATATTATTATTATTATTGATATTTTCAATATAATCATGATATTTCCTTTCGAAAATTTTAGAAGTAAGTCTACTTCTATTAATAATATTGTTATTATTTTTTTTTAAATTCATTTTTGTTATTTTTATTTTTATTTCTATTATTTTTATTCTCAATATTTTTCTTTTTAATATTTTTTGTTACTGTTATTTTTAGTTTTTTGTTAAATATTTTTATTTTTATTATTTTTATTTTTATTTTCGTTCTTGATATTTTTGTTATTTTTAGTTTCTTTATGTTTATTATTTTTTTATTATTTTTATTTTTAGTATTTTTATTGTCATTATTTTTTATTGGTATTTTTTATTACATTACGAAAATATGAATTTTCTCCTTAAATATATTAAATGAAGAGTATTTTAGTTGAAAAACGAAATATTTTATGACGTGGCCATTAATTAATTTTTTATTTTTTTAAATTTAAATTTTATATTATTATAACAAAAAGTGTGACGATCTATGTTGAACATTTTTGCGAAATAAAAAATAATTATAGAATTATTCGAGAAAAATCTTTTTTTATTTTTAAGAAAATTATATTACATTTATTTTCATGGAGTAAAATTAAAAAGAATTGATAGATATCGAAATATATGTACATAATAAATTATTTAAAATTCAAAAAATGACCTACTTTAAACACATATAATATGTCAATGTAATATATATTTCAATCATTTATTAATTTTTCTTATGCAGAGGAAAAAAAAAACTGCGTCTTTTTTATTTAGTCTATTTTTAACAATTTGTGAATGAAAATAAAAATTGTACTTAATTAATAATTAAACAATTCTCGCGAAGAATTTTGTTATTTATAAAAATAATCGAATTCTTACAAAGAATGTTATTAAAATTTATGAAAATAATAATTTAATTCTTCGCTAGAATTTTATTGAAATTTTTTTTATTATAATTAAATTGTTTTGAAGAATTTGTTTGAATTTTTTGAAAATAGTGAAGTTTTTTTTTAATAATTTTTATTCAAAATATATTGAAAGTAATAATTGAATTTTATGAAGCATTTTTTTTTAAGTTTTTAAAATAATCGTGTTTATCAATAATTGTATTTAATAATTTAATAATTAAATTTTATTAACATTATTGATAGAAAATTAAATTCTTTTAAACAATTTCATTAGTCTTCGTAAATAACTAAATTTTTTTCTTGAATTTATTTAAATTTCTTAAAAATAATGCAGTTTTTAAAAATAATTTTAATTTACAAATTTTAAAATAATTGAAATTTACAAAGAATTTTATCAATACTTTTTTCCTCAGAACAATTTTATTGTTCTGTAAAAGTAATTTAATTCTCGCGAAGAATTTTACAATTTATAATAATAATTGAATTGTTTCGAAGAATTTCATTAAAATTTGAGAAAATATTTGAATCTTTTCGTGAAAATTAAATTAAATTAAAATTAAAATTGAAATTGTTTTGAAAACAATTGAATTTCTGCGAAAAATTTTACTATTTCTAAAAATAATTAAATTCCTCCAAAGAATGGTATTATTTAGAAGAATAATTGAATTCTTGGAAAAATGTTATTAAAATTCTAGAAAATAAACTTAATGTAGGAAGTTTACTTAGCGCGAAACACTAGAAGTATCCATCTAAGTATGACGGGTTGCCTACTTCCTGCTTATATAACTTCGTAATTAAGGTATCAAAGACCAATAATTAATGATTCCTTAGAAGAAGAAAAAAAGTTATTTGAGATAATTAATTTAAAACTTGAGAGAGGGAAGAAAAGAGATGAAAATATATCTTGAAAATCTGTATAATTAATAAATGTCTATATTACTTCCGGTGGTAAAATCTTTTTTTCTTATAATTTTATTTCATTAAATTTTATAACGATAATTAAATATACATATTTAATAAAATTTTGATTTGGAATATTTAATGCAAGTAATATCGATGAATAATGAAAAAATAACTAAAGCATAAATACTTAACAGATTTTTAATTTAGTTGGTAAATTATTGTAATTCTCATTATTGATGAATTAATTAATGATTTTATGAAATTGGATAAAGGATTCCTAGAGATGAATTTTGAATCAAAATGTTTCAAATCGAATTATGATTATTATTTTTATTATTATTATTTTTTATATTATTATTATTTCTATTTTTATAATATTATTTTTTTATTATAATTATTAGCAATTGATAAATTAGAATATAATTTAAATTTAGAATTTTATTTTTAATTAAATTTATTTAAAAAATAAATTTAAATTTGAAAATTGTTACTTGCGCCATCTGTTGAGTGTACTTCTAATTTACTTCTTATAGAAATGATGGTAATGATGGTAACAAATTTTATTAAAAATATTGAATAAAATTTATTATAAATCATTATTAATGTTATTAATTAATTTAATAATATTAACTACATTTGAAAAATTATTTTTTATTTAATTTTTTTTCTTCTTAAATTTAACTTTATCGACCTGTAATAAAGCAGAAAATTTAGTTTCATTTAAAAATCAATTCTTGAAATTTTTTATTCTATTAATCAAAAATATAATAAATTAATTAATGTCATTATAATTAATAGAATCAAAAAAAGTATTTATTTTACTATTGTTTTTATTAGAATTTTTAATTTAATGTATTATTTTAAAGTATTTATTATTTTAAAGTATTTATTATTTTACTTTTTTTTTATTTTATCTTATTTATTATTTTACTTTATTTAAAATTTACTCTATTTATTATAATTCTACAATATTTATTAATAAACCAATCGACAAATTTAAAAAAAAGTAAAATGAAAGTAAAAAATTCAAAAATTCAAATTTTCCCGCTCCGGGATAGTTGACGCGCACTCTGGCGGTGGAACATTGAAACTAACGCCAACAAACTTCCGGATTCCGGGAATACAGACAAATCAACAGTCTTGGTGTTTCACCCTGGTTCACCCGGCGTGTACTCATCCGTTTGTAGTTTTCTGACATTTTTCTGTTTGTTACAAAATGTTTATCAGATCAACTTGTGCAAAATACATGGAAAACCTTAGTAATAGTGCGCGTGAATCAATCATGAGGCTTCGAAGGATGTTTCATTAATTGGTAAGTGTTTGTGTAAAGAAAATAATCATCATGACTCTCGAGGGTGTGTGTTTACAGCCTGCAAACCCTGACAGCAATGGCGTGTCTCGCGCTCCGAAATCTAGCCAACAAATCGTTTATGTTTGGATGACAGTTTGACAGAGTTTAAATAACCGCGGTCACGGGAATATCGTTTCTTTTATGTTAATGTGAAATTCTCTCAAGTAGACATTGTAATTTTTTAAGGTGAAAATTGGTTTTCTAGTGTTTTTTTTTGGAGTACCGTGTTACCTTAGGATGGGAACAAGATTGTGGGGCGGCACGCCATCCTTTCGTGACCGAGCGCTACCTGTAAGGACATCAAAACGGCATAAGCTCAACATTAATCGCGAATCAAATTAATCACATTAATTTTCAGTCAAATAATCGTGAAAAACAAAATTCCAGTGAAAAAATCATTGTTTCGCAACTTCAAAACAATTGCCCTCGCGAAATAATGACTATACAATTGAACCTTTGCGTTTTATTCCAACATACACTGTCTGTTAGTACATTGACGGCTACATAAGTTTTTCTCTCAAATCAGTTGTCTGTTGCATTTTTTTCTTTAATTTATCGTTTAATTTATCATTATTCTTCATTTTTTTCCCCAATTCGAATTTGTTTCGAATGTATAATTGAATTTTCCGAGTTTTGAAGGACCAGCTTTTTTGGAAATGCCACATGCATAGTTTATTTTTAGCTTTTTTTTAATTCACTATTTCAATATATTCTAATTTTTCTCTTTGAAAAAAAAGAATATATTATTTTTTTTATTTACGGCGCTCCAAACGTGAGGTTAATTCAAATGTGTCTGTCAGTGTTCACAAAACAATCATCATTTGCTTATGAAGAATTTAGCAGTTATATTATGCAAAATTATTCATTTATTTTATTTGTTGATAAATTTCTAATTGTGTTTTTGGAGATTAATTCCTAAAAAAAGGAAATATTGTTAAATTTTAACTATTTATCGAAATTCTTTCATAATCATTCTGTTTACTATAAACAAGAGAGTTTATTTATTTTGCTAAGTTTGTTAATATTAATTATTATTTTTAAGTATTAAAATGTGTGAATTCAAAGGAATGCCACGTTTTAATGAAACCAGAAACCAAATTTTTGATTTGAAATAAAAAAGTTCATTAAAAAAATAAATTACAATTACTTTTGTATACAGAAGTGATTTTTTATATTCAATTTTGATAAATATGTTGTGTAAATTAATATTTTTAATTAATTTTTAAGAAGTTACTAGACGGAATTTTATCAAAATTGAAAATATCAACAGTTAGTCATTAGTGCAATAAGAAAATTTTAGCGAAAGATTTTATTAATGAAAAATTTCGTTCCCATGGTTTAAAGTGTTTTAAAAATGAGTTTTTATTTAAGTCGTACAATTAAAATTTTCGGTATTAATTAATTAAATGCAGTGAGTAGAATTTAATTAATTAATGCATTCACAGCATGTGAGTTCTCTGCGCGAAGTTTATGCGCAGGAAACAAAAGGGCCTTTTTATCTCCATTTTGTTTCCCCTAACTTTCAAAAGGGATATCTTCTATTTTTAAATTATAATAATTTTTGACATTTTTTGAGAACATAACGAGAATTTTTAAATAATATTTGTGATAACTTTTTCCTTTTATGTACCGATGTCTTTTCTTTTTACACGAATGATTCGAATTAATTACCAATATTTATTAATTATTACAAATAAATGTAAATATTATTGTAAATTCTAATTTATTGACAAAAATTCCGTTTCCATTGAGATAAAAAAAGGGTTTTTGAGGCATGGAATAAAAATTTTTTCAATTTTGTAAACATAATTATAAATAACGTTTTTTTTTTAATTAATTTGCAGAAAAAGCCTACGACACTTTTTAAATAAGAAGTGCCATGGATGATGAAGTGCGTCTAGAAGGAGAGGAAGAAATGGAGCTCGACGAAGCTTCTGACGGAGAAGATGAAGATGAGGAAACTGCAGGGATCCCAGTTTCTCCTGCCAACTCCGACCAATTGCTTGGTCCAGCTCCCATTTCTGGAAACAGTTAGTATTACTATTTTTCTTTATTAAAAAAAAATTTTTTTAAAGTAAGAAAAAACTACAAAATTGATGATATTTAGAAAAATAGAGAAATTGTAAAAAAAATATGTATAAAATAATAATTTAGAACAAAATTTTACAGTGTTGTGCGCAGTCACACCAGATGAACCGTTTCCTGATCCATTGAGATATCAAAAATTTCCACATCCCAGTGGGAAACCGTTGAATATCCGAAGAGGTCCTGGGAGACCTCGCAAAGAACGCCCTCCCGGATCGGTAAGAGGTGTCGGAGTTCGTAAATCATTTGGAAGGGGCTCCGCGAGAGGCAAAGGGTGAGAATTATTTTTATTATTATTTATGCTGTTATTAATATTATTAACTTTATTCTTAATATTATCATTAATATTATTAATTTTATTCTTAAAAAATTCTAATTCTTAAAATTGGTCAGGAAAAAGTCAGGGATTTTTATTAAAAGTACTGAAAATAATTGAATTTTTAAAATTCATGAGAAAACTCTGAATTTTGATGTTTTTTTTGTTTGCCTCGTAAACTATGAAATTACCATGAATTTAAATACAAAACCTTCAATTTTTTCTATTTCTGACAATAATTTATTTTTAAATAACAATTTTTCAAGAACTATCATAAAATTATGACTTATAAATTATTTAATGAATAATTTTGACAATTTTCATAAATACTAAATTGATAGAAGAATTTTAGTTAAAAATACTAAAAAAAAATTGAATTTTGGAAAAGTTACAAGTGATTCCAGAAATTCAATTATTTTTAAAAACTTGGATAAAATTCTTTGCAAGAATTCAATTATTTATATAAATAATAAAATTCTTCACAGATATGCAATTATTTTTATAAACTTGAATAAAATTCGTTTAAAGAATTAAATTATTTTCAAAAGTAATAAAATTTTTCGCAGAAATTCAATTATTTTAGAAAAATTTTAATAAAATTCGTGGGAACATTTTAATTATTTTCATAAATAATAAAACTCATCGCTGGATTTTTAATTATTTTTGATACAATATTTTAATCAAATTCCTCGAAAAATGTAATTATTTTCAAAAATTTTATTAAAATTTGTGAAAAGAATTCAATTATTTAAAAATTTGTTGATAAAATTCTTTATAAGAAATCAGTTTTAACAAACATTCAATTATTCAATAAATTATTTAATTTTTAATTTAAATAATTGAATTCTTCTAGAATTTTCTAATAAAAATTGACTTAAAAATGAATTACCGAATACTTAATCGATTTATTATTTATGAAAATAATTGAATTT
Organism: Leptopilina syphax; assembly: GCA_032872505.1. NCBI lineage: Eukaryota > Metazoa > Arthropoda > Insecta > Hymenoptera > Figitidae > Leptopilina > Leptopilina syphax. Next base: position 16,390,543 of record CM065477.1, read on the forward strand.
TTTTGAGAAATTTTACTCCTTGTAAAAATAATTGAATTCTTGCGAAGAATTTTATTAGGATTTTTGTAAATAATTAACTTTTTTTTGAAAAATATTCTTATAAGTTTTTGAATTTCAAAAAAGTTTGAATTTGAATGTTTTGAAGAATTTTAATTCATACGAAAAAATACTAATGATTAAATAGTTATTTAGAAGAGAAGTTATTGATGTTTTCGAATAATTGTACAATTAAAGAAATTCGCAAATAAATGTATTAAGAATATTTTTTTTGAGTATCTAATAATTTTTAGAGTGAATCAGAATATTCTTTAGGGTCAGGGAAAAAGTGAAATTTTTGTCTGGAAATCAGGGAAAAATAAAATTAAATATTTGTGGCAACCCAGATTTTTCTACAAACAAAGTATTTTTAATAATTTTTTAACAAATAATTTAATGAAGAAAAATTTGAAAACAAAATATTTTATTATTTAATTATTGTTTTTGCCAAGAAAAATATTCTTTTCCTTTCAATCGTTAATCTTAAAAGGTTAATTTCACCGATGTAAGTTCCGAAAATTCAAATGAATAAAATTTATTTATTTAATCTTCAAATTAAAATTTTCTTCCAATAATTTTCGGTAACGTATCAAAAAAAAGTTAATTATAAGGTTTCTAAACGTCAAATTTAATTTTTTGAATTTTTACAAGACGCTGAAGTCCGCAACGCTTTTAAAAATGAAAAAGAAAAAAATACTGCGACGATTTATTTTATTTTCTCTTGAGATTCATGTTATTTTTGAGTAAATTATCTGTTAAGTAAAAATTAAGGATGAATTAATTTCTAAAAAAAAAAATTTACGCGCACAAAAATTAGAGATAAATTTAACTTGAAAATTAATAAACTTTTTTTAGAAAAAAATTATATTTTGATAAATGGAACAAATTTCATATTTTTATTATACAATGAGTAATTTATCAAAAAAAAATTTTAATAAATCAAATTTCCTTTATTCAGACGTTGGAAACTTTAGAAAAATTAAATTAAATTAAAATTAAATTAAAGTAAATTAAATTTCTTTCAAGCGATGTTAATATTTAATAATGTTTTCCTTTTCATATTTTCCAGACTTGGCTATGCGCGAGGAATGCCTCGTCGTACCAAGAGTAAAGATGATGATACCCATTCTGAATCACCAAGTCCTCTAAGAATCGGTGATGATGGACAAGGAGACGGTGGCGAAACTTCCGGTACCGACAGATCAATGCCAGCACCTGATGAACCACCTAATTTTATGGAGCAATGGTAAAATCACAATCAGTTCGATTATCATTTTAATCTGTTAATTTAACTTTCGATAATAATGATATTAATTAGTAAGTAATTATTATTATTATATTTATTAAAATAGATAATTGTTTTTCTTTTTTAATTTTTCCATCATCTTCCAAAAATCGACAAAAATTTCTTTATAAATATTATTATTATAGTAAAAATAATAATTAGATAAATTAAAAACTAAATTAGAAACAAAAGAAAGAGAAAGAGAAAATGTTAAGTAATAAAATTAATATTTTAAAGGCCGGGAAAGGTGTGCGCCTTTTGTAATTTGGGAGAACGAAGTCAATTGGGCCAAGGAAAAATGGACAGGTATACTTTACCTGAAGGATTTATACCCGTGAAAAATGCAAATCAAGACACTTCGGAAGTTCCCCTAGACATAATTAATCCAGGTGATAAGAGTCCGCGCATAATTGGACCTGGAGCCGTTACATGTCGTAGGCAAAAAAGTCTCGCCAAATGCAGGTAATTATTGAAATATAACTTCAGTAATCTAATTTTCATTTAATATAATCCTCAAAAATATTTTTTTCAAATTTTTCACGTCCGTAAAAGGTTTAAGCTAACAAATATCATAGTTTCTTAAAATTATCACTTACCAAAAAGAAATTTGCGTTTTACCAAAAAAAAAATGCATTTTTATGATTTTTGAAAATGTTGGGGATTTTTGGGCCACTGCCTGAATTAAATTCAAAATCAAAATGCTTCATTTTACAAAAAGCTTTGTATTATATTCATTTAAATTTGATGCAAAATTTCTTTTTGGAGTCAAAGTACAAATGCCATACAATAATTAAAAAAATATTTTCCCTAAGTACTTTTTGAAAATCTTTGTAAAAACAATAAAAACGAACGCCCAAAATAAATTTTTGAATGCAATTTTTCAGGTGGTTGTTGTTTACAGCTTATAGGTAATTGTAAATCTTTGTAAAGTCATGAAATGCTTATGAAAAATTTACTTTGAACGAATAAAAGAAAATAAAAAAAATTTGATGATCAAATATTATTAAATAATGGAGGTGGCCCAAAATATCCCAATCTCTAATACATTAGTAGAATTTTTTCTATTATCCTTGCACTTATATATTTTAATTTATTATCAACTTTACACTTATGTTTTTTAATTTTGGAAAATTTCTAATCAAAATTATATAAATAATATTATAAATAAAGCAATTCATCGATAATATGAATCGAAATGTTTCTAACTGAATATTTTGTTCTTTCAGGAATCCTAATGTTTCCAATTTTATTGAACCAGTGGAAGAGTTAACGATAGTTGGCTACTCGGAAGAGCCGGACGTTGGAAATTTGTTCGAGCAAACTGGACACTTTTACGCTCATTTTTATTGTGCAGTGTGGTCTAGCAATAATCAAAATGTAACACCTGAACTTATTAGCGCTACTGTCATTCAAGCATCTTCGCGACGCTGTGCCTCTTGTTCTCATTATGGAGCGGGATTGTCTTGTAAAGTAAGTAGAATTGACAAATTAAGACCCAAAAAAATTTTACACCTTTAAATGAATGAATTTTTTCGATAAATATTATTATTATTATTTTATAATTTTTATTAATTATTTTACTATTGCTGACTACTTAAAATTTCGAAAATGTAAATTAAATATTTTTGAACTTTATAAATTATCTTTTAACGTATAAAGCAATATAATAATAATCCACAAGTTTTAAACGTTCAAATAAAGGAAATTTTTTTTATTAAGTATATTTTCATAAATTACTGATGGCAATAAAAATTAAAAACAAATTTTACATTTAGAAACTGTATAATTAATTATTTTTTTATAGTGACGTAAATTTATTGCAATGCAAATTTAATTTGAAGTGAAAATAAATAAATTTCGTTCATTTGAACGTTCTGAATTCTAGAATCGTATATTAAATAGAATTTGAATTTAAAAAAATAAATAAATAAATTGCGCTCATTCATGGTTGCCACAGGTGAGGGAATTTAGGTAAAATCTTAAAATTATGAATTATAATTTGATTACAAAAGATTTTAGTCTAAAACAGTTGGAATTTTCAGAAACAATTAAATTTTAGAAAGATTTTAATTTATAGTTTTGGTGATTTTTAATTGATGTGAAGAAATCAATCCTAATAATTAAATATTTACTTATAAAATAATTTTAATGAAAAATTCTGGAAAAAATTAGATTTTTGAGAAATTTTAATTCAACTTTTTAAAGTTACTTGAATTTTTAAAAAGATAGTTTAAAAGAAATATCAAATTAATTGAAAATAATTAAATTTTGTTAGTTGCTGTTTCCTGTTTTGTTTCCTAACTTTTGAAATAATTTTCTTTTTTAAATGTTTTAATTTTAAAATTCATTTACTGAAAAGTATTCAATTCTTGCAAAGTATTTATAAAAAAAATTGAAAATAAATAAATTCATTTCAAGAATTTTATCCATATTTTTTTCAATAATTAAATTCTTTCTAGAAAATGTAATTAAAATTGAATTGAAAATAATAATTTAATTCTTGGCAAGATTTTTATTAAAATTCTTTAAAATAATTTAATTGTTTTGAAGAATTTAATTTAATTAATTACAATTTATTGTAATTAATAATTTTCCTTTAAATTATATTAAAATTATTCATAAAAAATTAAATTCTTTTAAACAATTTTATTAGAGTTTTTGTGAATAATTACATTTTTTCTTAAGAATTTCATTATATTTCATAAAGATAATGTAATTTTTAAAAATAATTTTAATTGAAATTTATAAAGAATTCGATTAAAAACTTTTGAGAACAATTGAATTGTTTTGCAAAATTTTTAAAAATAATTGAACCTGTTAGAGATATTTTATTGAAATTATCTTCAATATAATTGAATTTTCTCCTATAAATTTTATTAAAATTGTATTGAAAATAATTGAATTTCTCTGAAGAATTTTATTATTTACAAAAATAATTGAATTCTTGCCAAGAATTTTCTTATTTATGAAAATAATTGAATTCTTACGGAGGATTTTACAATTCACAAAAATAATTTAATTGTTTCGAAGAATTTTATCTGAATTGTTGAAAATAATTGAATTTTTTGAAGGAATTTTATTTAAAAATTTTGAAGATAATAATTTTTTTAAAAGAATTTCATAAAAATTGTCGAAAATAATTGAATTTATATTAAAATTCTTGAAAATAATAGAATTTAATTAATATTTTTTAAAATAATTGTATTCTTTGGGGAAATTTTATTAAAATTGTATTGAAAATAACTGAATTGCTCTAAACAATATTATTTATAAGAATAATAATATTCTTGCGAAAAATTTTATTAAAATTTTTGATAAATAAACAAGAATATTTAATATTATGTTTCATTTTATCAAGAATCGTAACTGAATATTTTTAAATGTTTGTTAGTGAAAAAATCAGTATTAAAGAGTTCAAATGGTTAATTTTGTCTGGAAATCAGTGAAAAGTCAGGAAGAAGAATCAAATTTTTGTAACAATCTAGTTATTACTTTCGGAATTTTGAAGACAATAATTTTTTATTTGATTTTGTCAAGTTGATGATAAAATTCGAAATTAATTAAATTTTACAAATTTTACTTTCAGGTGGGATCGTGCAATCGTTATTTTCATTTGCCATGTTCAGCTGCTTCTAGTTGCTTTCAGGAGAAAACTACATTATCTTTATTCTGCAATATTCATTCCGACCAAGTCCCTCGACTTTGTAAGTATTTCGCAACAATTTTAATTATTAAAATCTAATTAGAAGTTCGTTTATTTCATCGTTTTATTTTTTAATAGAAATTATTGAAAACTCGTAAAATTAATTGAAAGTCATAAAATTAACTAAAAACTGATAAATTTAATGGAATGCCATAAAAATTAATTGCAAGAATTAATACTTTGATTTGACGATTTTTTTACAGTAAATTTCGATGTAAGCTGTATGATATGTGGTCAAATGGGAGACGTTTCAAAATTGGTGATGTGTTCAATTTGCCATCAGCACTATCATGGACTTTGTGTTGGTTTGCGTCTATTACCAGGAGTTCGTGCAGGATGGCAGTGTTCAACCTGTCGAGTATGTCAGGTGTGTCGAGAACATGAAGACGTTTCAAAAGTAATGGTTTGTGAAAGATGTGACAAGGCGTATCATCCGGGCTGTATGAGACCAATTGTCACGTCAATTCCAAAATTTGGTTGGAAATGTTTATGTTGTCGTATTTGTACGGATTGTGGATCTCGTACTCCAGGCGCTGGACTTTCTTCTAGATGGCACGCCCAATATACAGTTTGTGATTCGTGCTATCAGCAAAGAAATAAGGGATTCTCGTGTCCACTTTGTCGGAAGGCGTATCGCGCTGCCGCCTATAGAGAAATGGTACAGTGTAGTGGTTGTACAAAATTTGTACATGGCACATGCGATCCCGATGCTGATCCTCATACTTATCAGAGACGAAAAGAGGAGAATCCAGATTATGAATATATTTGTAAGAATTGTAAAAATATGGCACTTATGAAACGTAAGGATAGTTTTGATGATCATGGATTGGATATGAGCTTAACTGGATCTCAGGACAGTCTTTATGATGGTGATTCGTCGGAGTATGATTATACTGGTGGTTTTGATGATTCTTATTATTCAATGGGAATGGGAAAAGGAAAACCATTTTGCGCTTCCAAAATTGCTAAGAAACGATTTGGTGGTGGCGTTGTGGGAAGACCGAAAGGAATGGGAAAACACGGGTATCAAAAGCGGCAGAAAATGAATGAATTTGGCCGCAAACGGGGACCAAAAGCAAAAATGCGGGGTATTTTTGGAGTGCCTGGAGTTGGATTACAGGTAAAGTATTGATACCCCTCAAATAATTGAATTTTTTTACAATACAGGGTTGCCACGCAACCTGGAAATGTCAGAGAATTTTATAGCCCTTGAAAAAACCTATAAAAGTCAGGGAATTTTGATCGGAATCCTAGAAAATTGTTGTTTTCTAAAGTTATTGTAATTATTCTTAAAATTTAATTAATTTTTAGAATTCGTAACGAAATTTTGAATTTTTGTTTTTTTTTTTGTTTGTCTCATAAACTAGGAAATTACCACGAATTCTAATGCAAAATATTCCATTTTTTCCATTTCTGACAATAATTTATTTTAAATAATTTATCTTTAACAACTGTCAAAAGTTATTATTCATATAAATTATTTAATAAATAATTTTACTTAAATATTTCAAAATTAATTCAATTTTAAAAGAGTTGCGTTTACAATTTTCATAAATAGATGAACTTCAAAAACATTTAATATGAAATTTTATAAAATTTCAATTTTTAATGAATTTAATTAGAAATTTTAAAGAATTTAGATTTTTGAAAAATAAAAAAAAAACTCCACGCGAAATTACAATTATTTTTTATACAATTTTAATCGAATTCAATAAAATATGAAAAAAAATGAATAAAAAATAAATTTAAATGTGAATTTTAGTTAAAAACGCTAAAATAATTAAATTTTGTTAGAAAAGTTACAAATCATAGCAGAAATTCAATTATTTTCAAAAATAATAAAATTCTTCGCAAAAATTTAAAAAATTTCTCGTCAAAATTTCAATTATCTTTATAAAATCTTTAATAATAATAAAATTCTTCTCGAAAAAAATTAAATTACTTTTAAAAATTTTAATGCGTGGAATTCTGTTAAAATTTTTTAAAAATAACTATTTAAAAAAAACATTTAAAAAAAAAATTCCACTCAAACATTTATGTAATTATTTTCATAAATATAATAAAAATTCCACTAGAATTCAATTAGTTACAAGTTTTTTATAACTTTCTTCGCAATAATTCAATTATTTTCATAAATAATAAAATTCTTTTTAGGAGTTTAATTATTTTCATATTAATATGAATAAAACTGATCGCAGAATTTCAATTATTTTTAGTACAATTTTAACAAACATTAAATTATATTCAATAAATTATTTATTCTTATATTTAAATAATTGAATTCTCGTTGAATTTTATAATAAAAATTAATTTAAAAATGACTTTCAGTTAAAAATTTAAAATAATAATTGATATAAATTTCTCAAAAAATGCAATTCTTTATAATTTTATTAAAATTGTTTTAAAGAATTCAATTATTTTCGAAAATTTTAATAAAATTCTAGTCAAGAATTCAATTGTCTTCATAAATAATAAAATACATTCTAGGAAATCAATTATTTTCATAAATAAAACTCATCGCAGAATTAAAATTAATTTTTAATACAATTTTAATCCAATTTCTTGGAAAAATGTAATCACTCGGTCATCTTTAATTAGTATAAGATATGAAGAAAAAGTTTACTTCGAGTCAAAGACTCGGAGTAAACTATGTCTTCATATTTTATATTAATATTCTTATAAGTTATTGAATTTGAAATTTTTGAAAATCGTAATTTCTATGTGAAAATAATAATTGATGTTTTCGATTAATTTGATAATTACAGAAATTCTTAAATAAATGTAATAGATTTAATTTTGTAAATAATAAGTATAGTTTTAAAAACCTGGAAAAAATTCGTTTTTAATTAGGAAAACCTGGAAAAATAAGGGAATTTGAAATGAGTAAAAGCGTGGCAACCCTGTAATATGACGAGCGTAACGCGCTTATTCTTATATAAATTTGTATTTTATTATTAATTTTTATTTTTAGTGTATGTCCGATTCGTCGAAGGAGGACGAGCCGGGAGTTGAAAACAGATTGGTCTTGTGTTCGGCGAAGGATAAATTTGTTTTGACACAGGATATTTGCGTGATGTGTGGAGCTATTGGGACAGATCAAGAAGGATGTCTGATAGCTTGTGCGCAGTGCGGCCAATGTTATCATCCTTACTGCGCCGGTGTAAAGGTCACAAAAGTTATATTGCAGAAGGGTTGGCGATGTCTCGATTGTACCGTTTGCGAAGGTTGTGGCGAGAAAACGGACGAGAGTCGTTTGATACTTTGCGACGACTGTGACATAAGCTATCACATCTACTGCTTGGAACCGCCGTTGGATTATGTACCTCAGGGCAGTTGGAAATGTAAATGGTGTGCACAGTGTCAAACCTGCGGTTCAGATAATCCAGGATTCAATTGTAGTTGGCAGAAGAATTACACTCAGTGCGGACCTTGCGCTTCACATACAATTTGCCTCGAGTGTCAACAACCTTACAATGAAGGCGATTTAATAATCCAGTGTAGTCAGTGTCAACGATGGCTTCACTGTTCCTGTGATGCAATTAAAACTGAAGACGATGCCGAAAAATGCGCTCAAGTTGGTTACAATTGCACCCAATGTCGTCCCAGCGATGAACCGCCGCCTCATATATTGCGTAGTTTGCCAAAACCACAACCTAAATATCCTCGATCACCACCTCCACTCACTCGGAGTCCAGAGCATTATAAGCCTTCGCCTCAACAGTATTTAGTCGACGGTGTTTATTTATCCGAATCGGGTATGAATCACATTAAATCTTTAACATTCGAGCATCAGCAGACGAGAAAGAAACGAAGAAAGTTGCCAGTGGTTGATAAGGAAGCGGATATAATGGCAACCATTGAGTCAGTGGTCGCTGGAGGAAGTCATGATAATTCCTTGGATGATGGAAGCGGGAAGCTAGATCTTCTCGACGTGAAGGACGAACCTACTGAAGTTTTAAAGGAAGGAATGACTTGGACTCCACGTAGTGGAGAACCACCGCCTGAAGGTTTTAGTATTTACACCACAGAAAATGGAGTCACCGTTCTGAGACGAAAACGTCAGCGTAATTTGCAAAAACTTGGAATTGGCGGTTTTGTTGTTCGACTCAGGGGAATGAGGAGAGATAAAGAAGAGGAGGGTGACGGGGAGAAACTTCCCGATGGAATGATGGGACTTTCAGAGGATAAACCTCGTAGGAAGCCTCAGAGAAGAAAACCAAAGACTAAGCTCTCCGAATGTTTTCCTTCTTACATGCAAGAGGCATTCTTCGGCAAGGTTCTTATGGGCACAACCAAAGACAAAGATTTGGAAAGTAGCAGTGATTCCGACAATGAACACAAAACTAATCTTAATACTGGTACAATTCAACTATCACAGGATGAACTTAAAGCAATTCAACAAGTCAAGGCGAAGCAAGAAAAAGAGGAAATCAAAATACCAATGGAATCGCATATTAAGAGGGAAGAGATGATGGATGAAGATAACAGTGATCCTGAAGCTCTTGGTGATATACTACCAATTTCTGGTGATTTACTGGACAGTGATTTAGTTAATACGATAATGAACGAGCCTGATGAAGATTTGGTTAAAGCTAGTGAAGCTTTAGAGGAATTGGATGATGCTCAAGGCTCTACCAAGGACGAGTTGACCGATATTCTCAGTCCGCACTTTAATTTGGAGTCTATGGTTAGAGATACAGGTATGTAGTTGAAATTTCAAATTTTCTTTATCTATAAGTAAAAAAAGATACTAAAAAATTAACCGTTTTCACAGGCTTGCCAAATATGGACAGCAAAGACGTGGAGGAAATTTTCAAAGGTGTCCTTACTGATGAATCTCAAGAATCTCAAGAATCTTCAGTGTTTCCGCTTCAGCCTCAAGTAACGCCACATGCTTCTGCTCCTACCACGCCTTTAGTTTCGCCTTCTCCTCATCCAGGTATGAAAAAATTTATTAAAAAACAAAACTTTATTCATAACAATGTTCGTTTAATTATTCCATTTTAATTCGAAATTCAAACCAAAGATTTGTCCAGAAATATTTTGAATCCTATTCGGAAAATTCCTCTTCTGAAGATACCTTTCCTAGATAGAAGATCCTTATTCCAATGTTCTTTTGAAAAGGTACAAATAATCAGATTTACATTCTCAATAAGTTTTAAATTTAAGAATAAATTTCATTGTTTCCAATATTTGGAATTGGTTTTTTATAAATTCCAAAATTGGAATGTAAATTTCCACTTTATTTAATTAATTATTGTAATTACGTAAATTTATTATTCTTATTATTAATGGAGAAAACGTTACATTTTTAAAGGTCTACAAGGAGGTTTGCAATTGGTAAGACCTCAAGTTGCCAATACTCTACCTTCTGTTGGACAGAATAATTTGAATTCTCCAATGAGTTTTCCACCTCCCTCGCCCTATCATTCTGAATACAGCAAGTAAGTAATGATGAAATTTAAATTAATAATTTAATTATTTAAACTCGGAAATTTAAATTTATTCTTGAAATTGTAGCAGTCCACAACAATTTAGTCCTGCCTTCTCGGAACCACCGAGTCCATGGGTAAATCCAGAAGACGAGGGAGCTGGTGGAAGTTCTGGTGTTCCACATAACCAAAGAGGAAATAATCCTAAGATGGAAGCCGATGAAGTTCTAGGCACGGGAGCTACGATCTCAATGGTCCTTTACGCCAATATTAACCATCCGGAATGGAAAAAAGAATTTCCAGGTAGAAATTAATATTTGATCATTTTTCTATGTTCCTTCTTTGATATTTCTTCTAAAAAGATTTTTTGATTTAGAAAAAAAAATTATTAATTCAAATTAAATTATTTCGAAAGGTTTAAAATTTGAAAAATTTTTATTCCTGTGAAAAAGTAATAATAATTAAATATATATTTTAAAAAAAATTATCGATGTTCGAATAATTTTAATATTTCAGTGTGACATTAATTATGAAACTTATTTTTCCTCTTTAGCTTGGCCTGATCGTCACAAGCAAATTCAGAAGAAATGGCGTGCTCTACCCGCAGAAACAAAAGCTCCGTATTTAACGCAAGCCAGAGAAAATAGAGCTGCAAATCGTATGAAGAAAACACAACAGGTAAGTGTCCCAAATTCTTTTAATTGTCACGATTCAATAATTCAATTTGAACAATCAGTCCTGTTATTTTATTTATATATATATGAATTGAAAGTCTCGTTTATCGCGTAGGGTGTCCTGTGCTAACAAAAAAAAAGTCAGACTAACAGCTCGCCCGTTGTATTATGCTATATCTACCGTTAGTCAATGTTTTTTATCGTCAGTGTAAAATCTGGTGTTTTAATTTCTCATATTCTCCATATTTTTTTTTAATTACAAAAAAAATAGTCATTTGTCTATTTCGAATTGCAAAAAATTTCCATACAATGCGAGATCATTATTTTCTCTTCTAAGTAAATAACTTTGTTGGGAATTTCTTGAAACTAACCATTTTAATTAATTTACCAAAATATGTTTAAAGAAAAAGAAATTCTTGTTTTTAGAAATCTAGACTTAATTGATTTTGTAAATAGTGAATTTTTTAAATATGAAAATATTTTCTCCCATTTTCTTAAGTTGTTGAAAGTAGAAGAATAGTAAAATGAAATTATAATTAAAACACCAGTCTCTAACCATACGTGTCGACTTGTAAACATAACTATATTGAGTAGAGAAGCAGTCCTTTTCGAAACTAGGCATTTTATATTAATTCTTGTGACCCCTTATAAATAGAATGTTTACCTCTTTGAATCCTCATAGAACCTTTTTTTGCGACTATTAACCACCCAGTTTGTAATCCCTTTGAGCAAAAGCAAAAAACAAAAGCAAAAAAAAGAAAATTTGAAAACAATAGCGACCTTGTGATAAAAGACAAGTCGCGCAAACTTTATTATGATAAAAGTGTGTGAACGAGGCACCCCTTGAACCGACAGATACCCAAGGATTTACCAAGCACGAACCCAGTCACTGCAACAAGCGCACCTACCATCACCACCAAACCTGTCACAACAATGTCATCAGCTCAAGTTCCTCCAGTAGTTCCAATGGCCACCAGTCAAAAGCAAATTGGCCTTTTGTCCTCGGTGGACGGGGATAAATCACAGGAGAAGTGTCTACTGCCAACAGCCGGATCATCATTAGGAGCAACAACAAGCAGTGGTCAACTAGCGGAGGTGTGTGCGGTACAAGGACCGCCGAGGCAGCTAACAACTTGTTCTCCGAGCCCTTCCCCAACTTCCACAACCCCTTCTTCTTCACCTAGACCCAGCTCTGTCAATTCTATAAATTCCATTAATAGTCTGGCGCACCAAGAAGTTGCTAGTGGTCAGGCTAGAATTGCACAATCGCCAGCTACGTCTTGCACAACAACAACTGCTTCCTCTTACTGCAACGTGGTCGCCGGTGAAGGGCAACATCAAACGTCACCACCCCAGCAACGTCCCTCACCTGTTCATGTCACAATCAGTACAAGTACTATCGTTAACAGCCAGAGCGTATCCCAGGTCTCCCCCACCACCACCACTACTACTGCAACTGTTACGGTAGGAATTGGCCCTGTTCGCCAATTATCCTCCGTTGATCATCAGATTAGAGTGCTCACTCCATCTGAAATCATGCGCACCCTCCCTTCCCTCTGCCAGGAGCACTACGATCCGCCACCCACTGCAATTATTCACACTGTACCTGTACAGTCCCCGGCTATGGTGAGCCACCTATTGTGCCTCTAATGTCTTGCCTTGTGCCAAAGTATCCAAATCGAAATTTTTAGTGTCTGTACTTCCGTTCTTCTTTGTTTCTTCAATTTTTTCAACAAAAAAAACTGTCCATTATTTGTGATGACGGTTTTTTTTTTATTTTCCAAAAAAACAATGCGAAAATACGTGATTATTGTTTTCGTCTTTCAATTGACTTTTCTTTCATTTTTTTTTCATCCCTATTGGGACAGTTTTCTCTGTTCGATATGGATGAAATGAAACTTTTTTGTCTTACCTAGATGAAGTTCACAACGTTTATGATAAACAATTAAGAACAATTTTTATTTTTCAGAAATGTCCCTGAATTTAGTGTCGACGCTCAGATTCGAAAACAATTTTTTCGGGGGATTTTTAATTTCACTCCTTTCATTCGCCTTTGGAATTGAAAAATGAGGCTGAAGTTCGCAACGTTTTTTTGAAAACGAAATTAAATTATATTAAATTAAATTTAAAATTTTTAAATTAATGTCATGAAAATCACTGAATTCTTGCGAAGAATTTTATAGAAATAATTGAATTGTTTTTAAGAATTTTATCATAATTTTCGAATATAATTGAATGTTTAAAAAAAAAATTTTATTAAAAATTTTGAAAATAATTGTATTCAATCGAAAACTTTTATTAAAACGTTTAAAATAATTAATTTTTCTTAAAAATTATAAAAACTGGTGAAAATAGTTAAATTTTATTTAATATTTTCAAAAATAATTGTATTCTTTCGAGAAATTTTATACTAAAATTGAATTAAAAATAGTTGAATTCCTTTGAAGAATTTTATTATTAATGAAAAAAATTTAATTCCTTGAAGGAATTTTATTATTTATGAAAATAATTTAATTCTTGCGAAGAATTTTATTAAAATTTAGAAAAAAATTTAATTGAATCCTTTCATAAAATTGTATTGAAAATAATTCTATTCCCGCGAAGAATTTTACTATTTATAAAAATAATTAGATTCTTCCGAAGAATGTTCTAGGCACTTTTTTAACCTGAAATCTTAAATTGTTTTATTCTTGTTATTTTTTTGAAATTCTTGTTGTTTTACGAAAAAAAACGTTTTTTTCGACAATCGACGCTAACTTCATGAACCATTTTCAAAAGAAAATAAATATGTAATAAATTTTTTTCTGGAAATGGATTAAGAAACTTTATAAAAGTGTTCTTGTTCAAAAATTTATAAAAAAAAAGGCTTAGAAAAATATTCTTTTTTCTAAATCGCTGATTTAATTGTGAACTTCATCAAAGTTTAACTGAAATTAATCAGATTTTGACAAAATTTATCAGTTGGTTTTAAGACATTCAATTATCATGGCTCACTGCAGAAAATATTTCATATTGACACTTTTTTTCATGTAACATTCTACTGGTCATCGAAATTCCTTTTTTTCACTTGATTGGATTTTGATTGATATTTTATGATCCTAAAGTTCTAAACGTTCAAATGAACGAAATTTATTTATTTCTTTTTCAAAATAAATAGAGAATAGAATTTTATTTCTTGAAGATACAAATTTTGCTTTAAGTCTTTTTTAAATTAATTTTTTATACTTAATGAATTTTTTTAATTTAGTTTTAAAAATTTTTAATTTATTACTAAATTAAATAAAAATCAAAAAGAATTATTAAGTTTTTAATGAATAGATTAGTTAGATTAATTATTTTAATATTCGTAATTTTTGAACAAATTATAAAATTAAATTTTAATTAATTATTTCAAGTTTTAATTTTCTCTGTTTTATTAGCGAATTCTTCTTTATTTTGCGTTCAATTCAATATTTTTCCATTAAATATCGAAAATTTTCGTATAAATACAAAAAAATTTCTTTTTTCCCTTCAAATATTTAATATTCTTCTAATTTTTTGTTACATAATATAAAAAAGTGTCTCTATCAGAAATATAATATTAAGTAAGACGAATTATTTTCCATTTTCGCATCTGTTTACGGTTGCCACATTTTTAATAACAATTTGAATTAAGAAAATACTTTTTGAAAAATTACAATTCGTAACTAAATGATAGTTTTTTTATGAAACTTCTCAAAGTGTTTTTCAGTAATTTTTTTCACTTTAAAATAAAAAAATACTAAATTTTGTTTATTTTAGTAAACTATTCCTCAAATATTTCGAGGATTTTTTTTTTATTTTGAAGTTAAAAAATAATAAAACTTTAATTATTTTAGTGAAGATCATTAAAAAAGTAAATTTTTAAAAAAGCATTTTTTTTCTTGAAACTTTTATTTTTTTTTGTATTATGTTTTTTTAGTTTTAAATTATTAAAAATTTGTTTCATTTTTTTGTTTACGAAAATTTCACTTTATGTTTAATATAATAACGTAGCAATATATTTTTTTTATTGTATTTAATTCTATATTTGAAAAAGAAATTTATTTTAAAATTAAAAAGTATTTACGTCGAAAATAATAAAATTGATTTTGAAAGTAAAAAATTTAAGTTTAAAATTAAAAAATACTGAAATTTTTTTATCTTGCTAAATAACATTAAATAAATCGAGTTTTAAAATATTAAATTATTTAAAAATTTATTTTAAATTTGTTCTTTTTTTATTTTCGACTGAAAACATATTTTCCAATTTGTTTTTGGTAATAAAAATTTTGATTTAATTATTGCTTTCTCCGTTATTTTCTTTAAGTGGCAACCATTATTTATAGAATTTTTTTCTTATCATTGCATTTGATGTATAAATTGCAATGGTCCTTAAGTTATTTCATTATTCCTATATATATGTGTTTATGACTTGGAATGATCAGAGTTTATTAGCCTTTCATTTCCTTGAAAAATTGATGTTTATATATTGATTGATTATAAAATTTCGCTGGCGACAATATTTTTATTGAAAAATACCTTCTTTTTTGGCTCCATCTTTTTTATTTATGATTTATCAGTGGTAGATATCTACAATATATATATTCCTTAATATGGCATGTTAAAGACATCTGGCAATACACAAAAAACGATACAACCAAAAATCCTAAAAAAAAAACTTCAATTCCTAAATTCTCAAAAAATTCCTCCTCAGTTTCTTAAAAAAAATCCTTGTTTTTTCATAAAATACTAAAACTAAACTAAGTACTTGGCTGTTTACAAAATTTTTTTTTCGTAGGTGGAAGTAGTTAAATGTATTGCTCTGTAGTAATGTTATGAATGATTATTTTTTTTCTAAATATTTGTTATATTCACATTCTCTCTTTTTTTTCTCTTTTTCTGTTTCGGATGCTTCATAATTATATATGAATGTAAAGAATATGTCGTTGGCTTTTGAGTTTTAGTGGATGTGTGCGTTTGATATAAATTTCCTTGCTTTTCCAAAATGAAAAAAAAAAAGAATTTTTCTCATATACTCATATAACACAATTATTGTAAACAATTATTTTCAGGTAGAATTGTCTGAATTTTTTTTTGTCATAAAATTTTAACTTTTTCAACAAGCAACAAATCTTCAATAATCTGCCAAAAAGATTCCACAGTTCACAGTTTTTGCACTAAAATTCATCTAACAAAAAATTGCGTTAATACACGCTTTTACAGCAATAAACAAAACAAAGAAATAAAATAATATAGAGAGCTATGTTACAAATTCTGTTAAATGAAAATTATATTATACAATTGAGTTTTCTTGTGTTTATTCTAAACACGATGCATGCACACTGTGTGGTATGATTTTTTTGAGAAATATAATCACACTCATTGACATGAAAAAGAATTTTTATATACTTTTTCAATGTTTTTTATATTTCTTTGGTGGTGGTTTTTTTTCTTTAACTTGCTGCGCACAATACGGCTCTTCAATTTTTTGCTGGTGTTATTAATTTACTGTAACATGTTTATTTTTTGTATCAATTACGGTGTGTGGTGTACAATTTGTAACTAATCCTCACAGAAAACTCATGCTCTTTCTAAAATGGCTTAGGACACTGAAAAAATTATAACTTCCAATTAGAAAGCAAGGAACATTTCACTTATCTTTTTATCAATCAGAAAAACGAATTTAAATACATCTTTTGTTTTTATTTCTATTTTTCTTTTCTTTTTTTTCTTTTTTTCTTTATTTTATTAATTTTTTTTTTACTAATGAATCAATTGCATTTAGAGAAAAAATATTTTTGTTAGTAATTATGAAATGTTGTTTATTTTCAATTGGAAGATATAATTATTGCTGCCTATTCAGGTGAAGGTTCATACTAACAGATAAATTTCCCAACAGGAGCAGGAAAGGCTTACGAACAGGGATAGATCGACTCGTGAAGCCGAACAAGAACGACAATGGAAACAACTTCAAGCTTTGCGTCAGCAACAAGCTCAACTACAGCAGCAAGTTATTCACGAGCAGCGTGTTCATGGTAAGAGAAAAATTTTTTAATTTCCGAAACTTTTAACAATTTTATACTCAGTACTTGTATTTTATTATTTCCTTTAACTAGACTATAATATTACAGCTATGGCGAGAGTACACAGGCAGATTAACGAAGATGGCACTCCAGTTATGAATCAAGACGGAACAACAGGATTAACAACACAATTACAAGTCTCCACTTCTCAAGTAACTATTTTTTCATCACTATTTTTTGTTTACTACAGTAACAGGGTTGCCATAGATCAGGGAAAAGTCAGGGATTTTTATTAAAAGTACTGGAAAAAATTAAATGTTTAGAATTTTTAAGAAAAATTTTAATTCTGAATTTTTGTGTTTTTGTTTGTCTCAAAAACTATGAAATTACCACGAATTCTAAAAAAAACCTTAAATTTTTTCTATTTCTGATAATAATTTATTTTAAATAACTTAATTTTATTGAAGAACTGCCATAAAGTTATTACTTATAAATCATTTGATGAAGTATTTTTTTGAAAAACTTTAATTTCAATTCTGTTGAAATTGGTTTCAATTTTAAAAATTTTAACGTAATTATTTGAAGGAATTTAACAATCTTAATATGTAAACATTAATATTCTTTCCAGAAAATCAATTATTTTCAAATTTTTTTTTTTTAAATTCTCGTCAACATTTTAATTATTTTTATAAATAGCAAAATTCTTCGCCAAAATTTAATTATATTCAGGAATTTTTATAATATTTATTGTAAAATTCAATTATTTTCATAAATAACAATATTCATTACAGAAATTCAATTATTTTCAAAATTAATAAAATTCTTCGAAGAAATTCAATTATTTTCAAAGAAAACAAAAAAAAAGTTGTCAACATTTCAATTATCTTTAGAATTGAATAGCAAAATTCTTCGACAAAATTCAATTATTTTCAGGAATTTTAATAAAATTCAATTGTTTTCATAAATAATAGTATTCTTCACAAGAATTCAATTATTTTTAATACAATTTTAGAAAAATTGCTCAAGAAATGTAATTATTCTTCAAAATTTTATTAAAATTCGCCGAAAGAATCAATTATTTAAAAAAAAAAATTTTAAGTTCTTTGGAAGAATTCAATTATTTACAAAAATATTAGAATCTTTTATAGGAATTATAACATTAAAATATTTTAATAAAATTGTTCGAAAGAAATCAATTATTTTAAAAACAATTTTAATTAAATTTTTTTGAAATAATTTAATTATTCTTTTAGATTTTAATAAAATTCTTCCCAAAGAATTCAGTTATTAAAGATAAATAACAAAATTATTCTCGAGAATTCAATTATCTTGAGGCATTTAAACAAAATTCTTTTGCAAAATTCAATTATTTTCATAATAAATAACAATATTCATCACAAGAATTCAATTATTTTTAAAAGTAATGAATTTTTTTTTGAAATTTAATTGTTTTAAAAAATTCTAATAAAATCGTTCCCAAGAATTCAATTATTTTTAAAAATGATAAAATGCTTTTTAGGAATTCAATTATTTTCAAAAGAATTTAATAAAATACTACACAGACATTTAATTATTGTCAAAATTTCATTTATTTTCAAAAGATTTTCTTAATTCAATGCTTTTCAATATTCTGCTATTTTAATAAAATTTCTCAAAAGAATTCAATTATTTAAAAACAATTTTTGACAAAGTTCTCAACGAATATTCAATTATCTTCTAAAATAATGAAAACTTCACAGGAATTCAATTATTAAAAATAGAATTTGCATACATTTTCAGAATTTCAATTATTTCTAAAACAGTTTTAATCAAATTCCTCAAAAAATGTAATTATTAATAAAAATTTTATTAAAATTCGTCGAAAAAATTCAATTATTTAAAAATTTATTGGTTAAATTCTATATAAGAATTAAATTTTAAGAAACATTCATTGAATTCTCGTAGAATTTTCTAATAAAAATTGATTTAAAAAAATCGAAATTTCGGGTAAAATTGAGTTGTAAACAAATGGATTTAAAACTTCTCAAAGAAGAACTTTTTCAATAATTATTAGTATTTAATTTAAACTTTTAGAAAATAATAATTGAATTTGAAACGATTAAAATAATTTTTAACAAGTTGCAGTAACAATATTTTTATATTATAATATAACATAATGATTTTATCACTCGGTCACCTTTAATTATTATAAAACATGAAGAAATGGATCACTTCGAGTCGAAGACTCGGAGTGATCCATTTCTTCATGTTTTATAATAATATTTTTTCAAGTTATTGAATTTGAAATTTTTGAAATCTTTTGTCCCGTGAAAGAATAATAATGATTGAAAAAGAAGTTTAGTTATTGATATTTTCGTATGATTTTACAATTAAAGAAATTTGTAAATAAGTGCGATAGAACATTTTTTTGAGTATCTAATCATTTTTAAAGTGAATCAGAATATTGAATATTAGGGAAAAAGTGAAAAATTTTATTATTTCAAGTTTTTATTTTCTAATGTATATTTAATTGAAGAATTTCCAAATAATCGAAATTTCGGGTAAAATTGAGTTGTAAACAAATGGATTTAAAACTTCTCAAAGAAGAACTTTTTCAATAATTATTAGAATTTAATTTAAACTTTTAGAAAATAATAATTGAATTTGAAACGATTAAAATAATTTTTAACAAGTTGCAGTAACAATATTTTTATATTATAATATAAAATAATGATTTTATCACTCGGTCACCTTTAATTATTATAAAACATGAAGAAATGGATCACTTCGAGTCGAATACTCGGAGTGATCCATTTCTTCATGTTTTATAATAATATTTTTTCAAGTTATTGAATTTGAAATTTTTGAAATCTTTTGTCCCGTGAAAAAATAATAATGATTAAAAAAGAAGTTTAGTTATTGATATTTTTGTATGATTTTACAATTAAAGAAATTTGTAAATAAGTGCGATAGAACATTTTTTTGAGTATCTAATCATTTTTAAAGTGAATCAGAATATTGAATATTAGGGAAAAAGTGAAAATTTTGTCTGGAAATCAGGGAAAAGAAAATTAAATTTTTGTGGCAACCCTGAGTAAATAACTTTCTCAACATTTCGAAGTTTTCGAATAAATATATTTTTTTCTAATATACAATAATCATTTGGAAACGGAGGAAGCTAATTTCTTTTCTTCTTTTCCTGCAGGAAGCAAATCAGATATCTTCAATAGCCTCGCCATCGCCGGGATCTCGTGCGACGTTCGCAGCACCGCCAATAAAAGTTACTCGCGGCATGGCACCGCAAATTCCTCTCCAAGGTATGCCACGTTTACCGAATCAAACCTGTACAACGGGAATGCGACCGATGGGAAATGTCGTGAGGCCTGGGATTCCGACAGCGTTTCCCCAGCCTCCATCGCCATTTTCACCCCAAGCTCCACAATCGCCTCACGATTTTCCACAATCTCCTGCTTCCTCGCAATCTCAAGAGCATTTTCAACGCTTCGAAAGCAATGAAGCCTTCTCGCAAGGCTCACAAACGCCACGATCGCAAATTGTCAGTACTCCAACTTATGCAACGTCACCGAGAAATGACGTTTTCACCCAACCACCCGGTACTCCACGTCCCGTTTTCAATGCTAATAATAATCGTTCCACGACACATGTCTACGCTCCGTCGCGTACTCCCGATCCATATATCAGTCAACCCGCAACACCATCTCCGGTCTCGAATTATCCTTCTCCCAGGTCAGAAACAAGATCCGAGCCTCAACCAACCGAGGCTTTCAGTCAGCAACCAGAGGTCAATCGACAGCTGAGAGATCTTCTACAGAGGCAACAATTCAGTAAAAAGATTGAAACTCATGGTGCTTCCTGGCCTCAAGGTTATTTTCTTTATGGGTTGAAAAAATTGAAAATTTTCTATCAAATATTTTTACTAATTCAAATGTTCTTTTTTTTATTTTAGATGGTCAAAATCCTGGTGAAGTGTTACCGCAACAATTCGAAACCGGGCAGATACAGTTACCTCAACATCCTCAATTGTCGGGAAAATCGGCTGAGGGAACGTTTAGGCAACCGCTACCGCCTGGAATCGTGAGACCAAGGATGCCGCAACCCAACGTTTTTGTTCGAAATCCTATTGGTATGTATTTCAGTTATTATCAGGATAAGAAAAATAATCAAAATTCTGCCTAGAAATCAGGAAAATTTCAGGGAAATACAAAATTGAATTTTCGTGATAACTATGAACAAAATAAACGACTTTTCGACTTCTTTTTTACTTTGAATCGACTGAAACGATTTATTTTGCTCTTTAAATCGAACCTAGGTCTCAATTTAATAATAATATCGAGGGCTATATTTTTAACTCAGTTAATGTTTTTTTAATTCTTCAACAGGCGTGAGTCAAAGACATGTGATGGCTGGTAAACTTGATTCAACGAGACTTCAGGGTCTGGATCCACGAACTAGACTACTTTTAAGACCACCCGTGTCTGTTGGTGTACCTCAACAGCACTTCCAAAGCAACCAAGTTCTACAGCGATTACCTGGTCCTAGAGCTGCTCTACAGGAACATTACGAAGTCATACAGCAACAAAGATTCTCTGAACCCAATCAAGGACAGATAACGCAACGTATTGTGAGAGCAAGCCCGGACGCACTCAGTCAAGGAATAAGAATGTTGGGCGCTCAGGGCATGATCAGACCGCCTGTAATTTCTACCAGAGTAAACGAAACCAACGTAAATGCTCCGGAAGCTTCCGAAATACCAGATAATGTCACAGCCGAATTAGAGGAACTCGAGCAAGAGAGAGAAGCTCCTCTGGGAGAGGTCGAGAGCGTAAGTGCAATATTAGGAGACTTGGGCGAAGATGACGATGAACTTCTCGGTAAGTAATAATAATAATAATTATTATAATACAAACTAATAATAATAATTGAAATTTTTTTTGATTTCACTTTTTTAATTTTAATTTATTTCACTTTAAATCTCCAGCTGAAATGGGTGCTGACTTCAACATTTTGGAATACGCGGATCCTGAGTTGGACAATTTGACAGGAGGTGGAAAGACAAATATTCTTGATTTGGATCTAGAGCAAGTGGAAGTTGAACCAAAGGAAGAGAAACAAAAGAAGGACAGTAAAGTGGAGCCGAAACCTGAAGATTTGGGAGGAACAACTACAGCGCATACGGAATCGAATGAGAAAATTGTAACGAGCACTGTACAAACTCCAACGGAGACAACTTCTGCTCCAACGCAAACGGTTCAAGGCATTGCACCGGCGGCACAAACTGCTCAACCATCGGCTGGTGTTATACCGCAAAGTCATCCGCAAGCAGCGATACAGCAACTGAATCAACACTTGCAAACAGCGGCTGCAATGGGAAGACCCGTGGCTCCAGGAACTCGATTACTCGCACCCGATGGCACTATTGGTGTCGTCACTTCGACAAATACTGTTACTGTCAGTTATCCATCGACCTTCCCTGGTCATCCTCAACGCCTTGCTCAAACGCACATGCAAGGTAATTCGAATAATTTCAATGTTTAATATTTTGATTATATAATTTTGATTTATCAAATATTAGTTTTTAAATTATTAAGATAATATTAATTTAAATGTTAATATTCTTTTTATAGTTCAACAACATCAACGACTCGGAATGAGAGTCGCCGGAGTTCAGAATGTAGCAGGGAGAATAGTTTCCGTCAGTCATATGATTGGTCCACGAATGCCTTTGCAACCTCCACCACCGCCTCCGTATCCAGGACCTCCACCTCCATATCGAGGACCTATACAGGTTAGAGTTTCTCTCAAATATTATTCATATGCAGAAAATAATGTTTTGCCTGAAAATTAATTTTCATATTAACAAATTTTTAACTTGTACTAATTTTAAAAATTTACCCTCTCGCAAAATTATAAATTCGATCAAGCAATTTGTCTCTAAAAGAAAATTTATTTATTCGTCAGAAGAACTCAAAAGAAATAATAGAAATTTTAGCAATATTCATTTCAAAATCTAATTTATCTAGTTGTAATTTTTTCTTAATTAAATGCCTTAAAAATTAATGGAAAAGGAATATATTGATATAAAAAATACCCGGTACGAGTGTAAATGTAGATGAGTGATTTAATAACAATGAGCATTGGTTGGTATAATGGTATTTGGCCTGAGTGTATGCAATGCAATGGTGTTGGTGCATGTCTAGATGGGGCTATGCCCAGGTGAGCGGGGTTTGACGCGGCCCCCAATTCACATAGGGCACCAAGTGCCAGTTCCGGGCCCACCTATGGTCCCTATCGTTCATACCGGTACGCCAACAATGTCACCTCATCCTCAACGAAGGCCTTTGCTTCTCCAGGTGAGCAAGACGCGGGCATTCAATCAAATTAACTCACATCCTTGTCTACCGAATATGCACAAACCCCACGAGAAGAAACCTGTTTTTATACTTTTTTCTCTTTTTTGTTAAATAAAATACTACTGAATATCTTCGAAATTGAATAAAACGGAAAATACTTATTCAGAATTATTGAAATGATAGTAGTTTTGTTTCATTATATTCTATACATAAATTAATTTCTAATTTCTACAAGATATTCAGTAGAAATTCTAAATTTGTAAACCTTTTATTTATTTTTTAATTATGTTTTACTTTTCTATTTTAGAAAAAATATTTTTTTGAATTGAGTTAAATTATTTCCAACAATGAAATTTTGTTACTATTATTTTAAAAATTAAATTGTGTTAAAGCTTTTGCATGCTTTTTGTTGACACTTTTTTTTATTAATCCATTGGAAAGTATTCCATTTGTGATTTAAATGTGAAAACGAGTTAGGGATTGATATTAACGATTAGCAGTCGTGTTCACAGGAGCAACCTTTATTACTGGAGGAGCTTTTAGAACAAGAAAAACGTGAACAAGAAAAGCAACAGCAGCAACAACAGCAAGCTGATACGACAACGCCGAGTGGAGCTCTATTGAGTGACAGTGAATTTGAGAGACTGAGAGCTGAAGCTCTTGCTTCACCGCCTCAAGGAATTGCAACTGTCACTGGTGGAGTGACTGCCATAAGACCAGCTTGCGTTCCACGACCACCATCATCACCGGGAGCAAATTGGTCTCCAGCAACGCCGGATGCGAGCAAATTAACCGTTCAAGCTGCAAGACAACCTATTTCCACTCAAACACCACCTGAATGTTAGTATTTTTATTGGCATTTTCTACTTAGAGAGAATATAAATTAGAATTAAATAAAAATAAATTAAAAAAGATAGAAAAAAAAATAATTTTTTAGAGAGTATTTATTATTTAATAAATAAAAACTATTTTCTATTTTAGCACGTATCGTGACGTTTAATATACCTCAACTCCCAGCGCCACCAGCTCCTCCGGAAAATATTATTACTGAACAAGATCGTCAAGTACAATTGCAATATGAGCAGTGGCTAAATCACCAGAATCAAATACTCGGACAACAACTTAAGTTTTACGAAACAGAAGTTCAGAAACTCCGCAAACTCAAGAAGGTAGAAATCAAGGAAAATTAGTTATAATCGAAATTGAAATAAAATATAAAATTAATTATAAAATTAAATTAAATATTAAATTTCAAATTTAAAACTTAAATTCTTCATTTCAGTCTCTGAACAGCAAACAACGTCAGTTGCGTAAATCGGGTAATGAATTAACAGAAAACGATAACGCTGAACTGGTGCGTATTACGAGCGAACAAGGTATTCTGCAAAAACACTTGGACGCAAGTAGAAAGCAAACTCGTCAACACGGAATGCTGATGCAGGAGTATCACAGTAAACAACAACAACGTCAACTACAGCCTCAATCAAACGAATCATGTTCCCCAATGATGTCACCGTCTCAACACTCGTCACCACTCAGTAGTCCAGCAGCGCTTGTTTCTCACAGTCCAGGTCCTGGAAGTGCTTCTTCCACGATGATTCAGCATTCACCGGCAAACTCTATCGTACAACACAGTCCAAATCCACCAATGCTACAACACAGTCCAGGAAATTCACAAACAAATCCCGGTACGATGTCACCTCACAACATGCAACCATCACCAAGAATTGGAACTCCTTTGTCACAAGGAGACGAGAGTCCATTCAGTCCTGGAGCCATGCCTTCTCCTGGAATTTGTGTGCCTGCAGCCACGAGGATGACATCACCCCAACATCGAGCAGTCATCACCGGAAGACTCACCACGAGTCCCGGGGCATTCACCACCGACGCTCGATCACCCCAACAGATAATAGGCGAACAGAACATTCGAATGCACGGCATTACGCAACGCTTCGTTCGTCCACCAGCCGTGGGAGAAATAAATCAACGACCTAGAATGACCTTACAAGCCGGCATTGTTTATGGACAAAGATCTCCGCTTGGCAGTCCACAACCACAGCCTCAACCAATATTGACTCAACAGCAACATCAGCAGATGCTTCACAGGCAGCAAATGATTCAACAGCAACACGAAGTCGTTCCTCAGGATAATCAAACCAACATCACTCAGAGAACTTTACTGGTCCAACACAGACAGCAACTCTTGCAGCAGCAGCAACAACAACAACAGCAACAACAATTGCTACAGCAGCAGCGGCAACAATTTTTGCAATTGCAGCAGCAAAACCAACAGCAACTTCAGCAGCAAACTTTGCAGCAGCAGCAGCAGACTTTGCAACAACAGCAAAATTTGCAACAACAAACATTACAGCAGCAAAATTTACAGCAGCAGCAAACTTTACAACAACAAACTTTACAGCAGCAAACTTTACAACAACAGCCTTTGCAGCAGTCCCATCAGCTGCAGCAGCAAATTCAACAACAGCAACAGTTGCAACAACAGCAAATTCAACAACAACAACAACAACAACAAATGCAACAGCAGCACATGTTGCAAAAGCCGCCAACATCTCCCATGGTTAATCAACCAGTAAGTTCTCCGAGTCCACAACTTCATCAGCAAATACAACAAAACTACGGACAACAACCGCCGAGTTCTCCGCTAGCCCGTAGTCCAGTGGTGCAAACAATGGGATCTCCAATGATTCAACAACAACTCAATCAGTCGTCTCAACCTCCAAGTCCCATGGGCTCTCGAGTTCACAATCATCCCTCCACCTCTCCGATGCTTCAGCATCAGTTGAACAATTCTCACCATCCACCGCCTTGTCAAACGCCAAACTCGCCAATGCCCCGCAGTCCAATGGTCGGAGGTTCGCCAATGCAAATGCAGAGAAGACAATCCAGTGGCAATAGTCCGGCAATGCCCGACAGACCCCAGAGTGTCGAGAATCCAGGCACTCCGCGAACTCCCCACACACCTCACACTCCGCACGGGAATTACTCCCAAAGCACCATGAGTCACGATCAACAAATTCAACAACAAGATCAAAATACCATAGATCACTCGCGAGGCGGAGGAAATCCACACAATCCAATCAATCCCCTACCGTTGCCTCCCAGTTTCGGTAGATTTGGCTACTTCAAATTGGGACTCAGAGGCGGATCACCCATGTGGTCCACGAAACCCGAGACCAGCAAGGGCAAAACAAGCGAACCAACTCTAAGTATCGATGAGAAACCAAATCCCCCTTCTCTCGTGCATAGAAAAACTTCACTTAAAAATTCTCTAGTCTGTGCGGATTACAATGATTTCGACGACGATTCACACACTCCGCCACAAACTTCGCCGCTTACAATCGAACCCAAGGCGACAACCTCCCTGACCGACAGCGCTCTAAGCAGTCCGAACGATAAACTGGAACCAATGCCCGACACAACCGACTATGACGACGACAAGAATGTCGTCAATTCAGAAGTGACCTTGAGTTCCGCAGCGCAGGGCGATAATGACGACATCAACGACATTGAACAATTCGGCGACGCTAATCTAGAAGACGTGATATGCCCCTTGGAAGCCGACAACCAGGACGAATACACTCTAAACGGACTTTTCGCCCAGGACATGGTCTTAATTGACAGTAACGACTCTCTCAGTAATGCACTCATTAACGACAGTAATCAGAATCACAATCTACAGATGCAAATCCTGGGTCTCGAACCAACTGAAAGTCAACCAGAGGTAAATCTCGCTGATGAGGACGTGATGCACTTGAGAAACAAAAAGGAATTACATCTAAATCTCGTCAAGTCTGTCGAAACCGGCAAACGTCTTGCCCCCATCACAGACACACCGGAATCGTCCGATCAAGAGGAACTACACACCATCTTACCTCAAACTCAAAATCTACCACCAAGCAAAGGCAAACTACAAGACATTCGACCCGATCCTGTAAACAAAATCATCGAGGAAAAACTAAAGGAATCGATTCCAAACGAAGTGAACAAAATTGAAAAAATCAAAGTCCAGGAAACGAAAGTATTGGAATCCATTCTAGAGAAGCCGAAATTGTACCACGAACCAGAACAACGTGGACGTGCCTCAAACTCTCAAGTATCTACAGTGACGATCGTCTCCTCGAGAGTTAATCCATTCTCAGCGAAATCTTCCATTCATGCCACGACAAGTGTTATCGATAAACCACCAACTGCGAAGTCGAATACATTCTCTTCCTATTCCAGCTCGAAGGAAACATTCGATAATCAAAATCGAGGAGGACTAACCATGGGTTCTATAGTAACGGACGCGAAAATTGCCGCTAGACTCACTCAAGCAACTCTAAAAGGCACCTATCTGAAAGATCCAAAAGCCGACGCACCGCCAGTCTCGCTAAAAACAGGAATAGAGAAAACAATCGAAGAAGTGTCCAAAGCCATCAAACCGGACATTACACCAAAAATAAATATTCCTAAACTACAAACATCCAGTTTGATGTCCACATCAAAAATGCTCCTTCCAGAAGCGTTGACAAAAAAAGATCCTGTGCTGAAGTTAGTCGACTCGAAAGCCAGCACCTCACGTGACGAGGAAAAGAAGAAGGAAAATCACATTGAGCGAAAATCTCAAGTCGAGAAAGTAGTACCCAAAGAATCGAAACTGGTCGAGAGACTCATCGAGGAGAGGAAGACAGATTCTTCAAATACCACTGACGAATTGGAACTCGAACTCGCAGCTCTACATAATCCAGCGGAAAATATTGCGAACGGTGAGAGGAACTTGAAGAAAGATGACACCAACACTCCGAGTATGGAAAACTCCTTCCAAGGTAGACACATTTCCCCCGTCACTGAGGACGACGAATCTCTCGTTCATATCCTCGAGAACGATTCCGAACCAGTCAATGAAATGCGAGAAGAAAAGTCGGAGAATGAAAAGATGAAAACGGAAACGAACAATAATCCAATTTCCCTCAACAGTCAGGACGCGTTCTCCAGAAAGACTGCCGCAGTGCAAAAAATCCTTATGGAGGAGTCACCGGACGAAATACTAGATCTGCTGGACGGGATAATATCCCTGAAACCAGAGATGGCGAATGCGGAGAAACCGAAAAGTAACCTTCATTATCAAGTGCCGACACCTTCCGGTACCCTACCGGCCAACATTCTTCAGGATTCGTCAACAGATTTGGACCAGGGAACTTCTAGTGACCGACAAGAGAGACCTCGACAAACATCACGAGAAACACCGCTTCAAGTGGGTCAACGAAGGGAATCCATCGGAACCGTGGCTCAACTACAAAGAACCACGAGTTCCGTTTCCCATCACTCACCCCTCTCGAAGCCTTCCGATCTCACTCAGAACATCAAAAACGGCTCTCAACAACTTAGGAATCTTCTCTCCTCGTACCAATCGAATCATTCCCAAAGTCACTCAACAACAGCAACAAATATCGTAACTCTCGTCTCGCCATCAATCGGAAATACAAAATCAGGAAGCACTGCGACGACGAGTAGTATTCCCGCACCACTGGTATCGATGAATCTACAAGGAGTGAGTGGAAATCGTCTACAAACAACACCCGTTATAACGAGCACTGTTCATGGAAAATCGGAATCGGAAATTATTGTCTCAACGAATGCCCAACAAATGAAGGAGAGTAATTCAGCTGTTACTTTAGTGTCGAATTTAGCGAAATCTCTGCCATCGGATCATTTTCTACGAGTGACTGTCAGTGGAATTCAAACACAGCCGAGTACAATTGCACTTCATACGCCAACTAATACTGCTCCAAGGCCAACTGGAATTTCTATCACTTCAAATGCAATGTTGAATGCAATGCTCGCTGGAACCAATTCAGCGAAACCAACAATGGCTGGAAGAGCTAATACACATTTGACTCATACAAGTAATTTACTAAGTTCTGTCATGCCTTCGTCGTCTATACAGCGAGCGCAGAATGTTCAGGCAATTCTGCAAGTGAGTTCCACCTGTTCTTCTGTACCGTCGCGAGTTCTTGTTAATGTCACTTCCGCTGCGGTGAGTTTTTTGTCATTTAAATTTTAATTTGTTTTAGTTATTAATTTCAAAAATTAATTTTAATTATCATCTGAAACTAAATGAAGCTAATTAAAAATTTAATTAGAATTTCATTCAAGTTGCCACAGGTCAGGGAAATTAGAGAATTCAGGAAAAAATTAGGGAAAGTAAAATTGGTCAGGGAAATTGGGGAAAAGTTAGGGAATTTTATCAAAAGTACAGGATTTTAATTTTGAATAATTTTAATTAAAAGTTAGGATTTAATTAATTTTGATAAAAACATAATTTAATTAAAAATTAAATTAATAATTTATTTAATAATTTAATTAATAATTTATTTAATAATTTAATTTATAATCAAATTATGTTTTTATCGAAATTAATAACAGTAACAATTATTCGTCGATTACTTTGATTTTAATTGATTGATTCAATCTATGAAACTAATTCAAAAGTTATTTGCGTTAAAAATTTAATTAATAACGATTGAAACACAATTATTGAATAACGACTTCATGTCAAATAACGTTGAATTAAATTAGCGAAAAATTATTTTTAATTAAACACAACACGAAATATTGTATCCTTGTGAGTTGAGTATTATAAACAAAATAATTTGCACACAACTCAAGGTGTCTCATAAACTAAAAATTTTAACCACTGTCTTTTTTTTAATTTTCTTTTTTTAAACTCTGTATTTTTCTTTGTAATTTTTTAATTTTCTTTGCTGACAAAATTTGTTTCACATCAAAATTATTTTTATTTTACACAATATAATTGTTTCTGTGTCGTTTTGCTTTACTGTTATAATAAACGAATGACTTGAATGTCGTTTCTTAAGTTAATTTACTACTTTACCACTTTATTTCAAAATTTAGTTTTCATAAATATTATTTTCTTCACTATTTGTACACTTACAAGTGTGACATTTATGAAGGAAAAAAAACTTTTCATGTGTAACTCTTTTTCTAATCAAGTATACAAAAACTTGTCCCCAATTCACGAAAGTAGATAAGAACGTTTCTATATTGACATTCCAGTCGATAAGAATCTTAACGAAGAACAGTTTTCAACATTTATTCAATTAAGAAATTCAGTTAAACTAATTTTTTTAACTTACCAATTATTTTTGTATTTAGATAAATGAATTTAAATTATTATTTTACTGTTCTAATTAATTATCATTAGGAGTATTTTAAAGGAATACAATTCACAAATTTTCAAGTGTTGTTAACAGTATATTAATTATTTTAATAATAATATAATAATATTTAACAATAATATTATTAAAACGCTCATTTAATAAAAAATTAATTATTATTTATTAGTTTCTAAAATTTTAATAAAATTCATCGCAAGAATTAAATTGTTTTGATAAATAATAAAATAGATACTTTCGCAGAAATTCAATTATTTCAAAAATTTTAATGAAATTCTTTTGTAGGAATTCAATTATTTAAAAAAAAAAAGTTGTTTAACTCTTTGCAATAATTCAATTAGTTTTAATACAATTTCAGTTAAATTTCTTGAATAAATTTAATTACTTTTAGAAATTTAAATAAAATTCTAAGCAAGAATTAAATTATTTTCTGAAATTTTAATAAAATTCATCGTAAGAATTAAATTGTTTAGATAAATAATAAAATACTTTCGCAGAAATTCAATTATTTTCAAAAATTTTAATAAAATTCTTTTGCATGAATTCAATTATATACAAAAAAAATTTGTTTAATTCTCTGTGATAATTTAATTTGTTTTAATACAATTTCAGTTAAATTTGTATAGTAAATTTAATTATTTTCAGAAATTTAAATAAAATTTTCAATTAAATTTCTCGAATAAATTTATTACTTTCAGAAATTTTAATAAAATTCTTGAATAGATTTCAATTATTTTCAAAAATGTTGATAAAATTCTTTATAATAATCCAATTACTTTCACTACAATTGTAATTAAATTCTTTTTTATTTTCGAAAAGTTGAAAAAAAATTTTTAAATTTATGAAAAATAACATAATTTTTAAATTTTTCTTGCACTGTTTACATTTTATTATTAATTCGATTCTACTTTATTTTTTTGAAGATTATTATTTATTATTTTAATATTTTATTATTTTTCATTTTTATAATTTTATTTAAATTTAATAAATACAACTGCGAAGAAATTACCGAAATACAACAATTATTAATATAGATTTTATTGTTTAGTGTTAAATAATTAATTAATGTGTGTAATTTTGTTTTATAAAGCAATAATGAAAATTATTATCGTTCCGTAGGTGAGTTCATCAATGCAATGTGTCCGGACAATAGTGCCGCCAATGGTTACAGCAACATCAACACCAGTGAATGTTACCACTAGCATTCTGCAATCAACTTTATCGCAAGCACCAACTTTATTGCACTCGCAATTGACATCGGGCGATGTACAATTCAAGACTGGATCATTGCCAATCGACAGTAAAAATGTCGAGCCCGATGCGTTACCAATGAGCTCAACAATCAAGAAAGAACCAGATGGACTTCAATCAAAATTGCATTCAAATGAAAATTCATCATCATCATCATCAACTTCGAGACTCGATTCTGAAATCAATAAAATTGGAGCAACTTCACATCGACTGGAGGAATCGCAAAATGTTCTATTAAAACAACTTTTGCAGAATACAGCCTGCGCCACCACAACCCTATCGTCATCAAGCAGTCAAGGTCCAAGTTTACCCTTGGTACCATCACTAGAAGCTCAATTAGCAAGACCCGTGCCTCCAACTCCGTCTTCCTTACTCCCTCCACTATTAAACGAACCCCCAGTGAGTAAAACACCACCAACGAAACAAGTTCTAACGAAAGAAACCTCATTTGTCTCGCACGCAATCACAACACCAAAAATGCAGGCAACAACACCGAAAGAAGAGACACCGAAAAATTCATCTTCACAATTACCAGTAACAACGTCTTCCTTAAACGTTCAAACTATCGCCCGATCACTGGAAACACTGGCGAAGCAACAGATCCACAATCAGCATATTAAGAATCTTTCGTTAAGCATTCCCGGTAATCAGACCAACATCACGACATCAGTTACCAAAACACTATCCACAACGCCTACAAGTGCCGACAGTTCAATGGCAACGCCACTGGAAAATATTTCACAATCTTCAATTGTATCAACTTCTGAAGTGATTGCTCAAGTCTCTCAGGCGCAGCAGAGAGCCACGACTCCAGTGACTGTTGCGAGACATATTTTACAGACAAAGCCAATCGTTACGACAATTGCTCTTAAAGCAGCTTTATCAAATTCGGAAGTGGTTTCCAATCTCGTGCAAACGGCTCAACAATTTTCAACTCCCTCGATTACGCAGGCTGTTGTTAGTGAAACTCAACAACAGCATCAGCAACAACAGCAACAACAACAGCAGCAATTGACTCTTCCCCCGAAACCTCCGACTCCAGTTCAGCAATCTCAGTCTCCAGTTGTTAGTACAATACAACCGACAGTGCCTCAAACGACGACTCATCCTTTAAGTCGTCCTCAAGCTCAGATGCCACTAAGTACAATTACGTCACACACAGTGCCTTTGATGGAAGTGAAGAAAGAAATTCTTGACGAAGTTCTCCCTGGTGGTAACTCTGTTCAACTTAACGATACCAAAGACTTTCTTCCTGCCAAAGAAGAGCTCGTTGATGGAACCATCGATGACAAAAATGGTTAGTTCTTTTAATTTTTTGTTTTTCTTTAACTTTCTTTTTTTTCTTAACTCTTCTTTTCTTTTTTTTTATTTTACCTTTTTTTATTCCTTATACATTATTTTATTCTTCTGCTGTTAAAATATAATCAAAATTTTTCAAAATTACCATTTTTCCAAAATCTAATAGGCGAATTCTAATAAATAATTTTATTCACCAATATTCATCATTACTTCACCAATAAATAAAAAAATAATAATATTAATTTACTGTACTTTCAAGTAGAGTAAAAATAAATTTAGATATTAAAATATTTAGTATTTGCTATTTGTAAAACAGTAAATATTTTAATATCTAAAATTTATTAAATTTTATTTAATTTCCAAAATTATAAATATTTAGAATTTCATATTATATTTTTCGTTTTTAATCATTTATATTTTATAATCAACATAATTATAATTTATGAGAATTCTTAATCTTCTAAATCTTTATTAAACTAATAATTATTATGACCCTGAAGTGTTGAACATTCATATGAAAGTTTATTCTTTTGATACTTTCTCCAAATTTAAAATTTTCAAAATAATTTTTATTTAAAAAATAAATTCTTATTTAGGTAAATATTTAATTTCTTTGATTTTATTAAAGTAACTGTCAAATATTACGTATTGAATTTTTTTTTTTAAATCTCAACTTCAGTTTTTTAATAAATTCAGATTCAAAAATTTAAAAAAAAATCACTTATTAACGATTTTATTGACAAATTAGTTATATAATTATTGTTTTATTTTAAAAAATGCTAATAAAAAATAATCTTCAAAACAATTCAATTTGCTTTTGAAAATTTTAATAAAATTCTGGATTAGAATTTAATTATTTTCGTAAATAATAAAATTCTTCGTAGAAATTCAATTATTTTCAAAACTTTTAATAAAATTCTTCGCAGGAATTCAATTAATTTTTAGATGCAATGTTAATAAGCATTTTCATTTAAATTTATCGAATGAATTTAATAATTTTCAGACATTTTAATAAAATTCTCCGGAATTCAATTACTTTTTAAATTCGCTTTTAATAAAATTTATCGATACAATTCAATTATTCTCAATATTCAATTATTTTTAATACAAGTCTTACTGAAAAAAAATAATATGAATAAACATTTTTTTTCGATTTTCCTGAAAATAATTTAATTATTTGCAAAAATTTGTTATTAAAATCTTTAAAAATAATTGAATTGTTTTTAAAGGTTTCATTAAGATTGTATTGGAAATAATTGAAATTAATAAGGTTTTTTGCAAGAGTTCAATTATTTTCAAAAATCTTTATGTAATTCTTTATAAGAATTCAATTATTTTCAATACAATTTTAATTAAATTCCTCGAAAAAATTTTAATATAATTCTTTAAAAGAGTTCAATTATTTTCGAAGTTTTATCAAAATTCTTCGCAAGAATTCAATTATTTCAGAATCAAATCTATAAAAGTTACAAAAATTATATCCTTCTTTTGTAAAAAATGTTTGAAATTTTTGTCGAAATTTGTGATGTAGTCAATATTTGAAAAGGAAAATTCTATTTAAATAATTATTATTTGTTTGATAATGATGCTGAAGTCCGCAATTTTTTTGAAAACGAAAAAATGAGGCGACGATTTACTTTATTTTAGCTTCAAATCCATGTTATTTTTGAGCAATTATCTTCTAACTAACAATTATTAAGTAACTATTTCTAAAAAATTTATGCACTTAAAAATTAGAGCTAAATTTAATTTGAAAAAAATATCTTTTTTGATTCTTTGTTTTTTGAAAAATGTTGCGGACTTCAGTCTCATGGTTTGCTAAAAATTTGGAAAATTAAAAATTCAGATAAATAATAATTATTCATTATTTATTATTAAAAACAAAAATATCCTAATATCAAATTTTAAATAATAGAAAATTTTGCTGTTTACCAATTACTAAAAAAGGAAACAATGAAAATTTCTAATTGTAGTAAAAAAAATGTTCTGAAAACTAGTAATTCGCTAATTAGATTTTCGGTCATGTTGTAATTTTGATAATTTGAGATTATAAATTTTTAGGGCATTTATCCGATTTTTTACTATTTTTGTTCATATTAGCAAAACTGGAAAAATTAATTAAAAGCCATTGTTTATATTTCTTACTTTATTATTTATATTTCTTATTTTATTTATTTATATTTCTTATTTAATTTATTTACATTTTATACAATTTTCATTTCTTACTTTTATTTATTATAATATTTCTCATCGCTTTTGTTGTAGATCTCAAAAAGTTGAAAAGAAGACAGTATCAGCAAAAACGTAGACAAAGTCAGGGAAAGGACGCAGTCATGGGTCCGCAAAAGAAACGTGCAAGAAAGGAGCCACGTTTAGTTGAGGATTACGATACGTATATCGACAATGTAATGTTACAATTAAGACAATTACCAGGAATGGCTGTACTGGAACCACTCCTCAGTAGAAATTATGGCGTGTGTCCTGTTTTTGGATCTGGGGATTTATCGAAAATTGGCACTGCAAAAGATTACAATACAAGAACAGGTGATTTAATTGGCTCTTATGGAAGTGCAAGAATATCCGGTATTTCTGATCATTACAATACTCAACCCTTCGGCGAATTGGATCCCTTGCCACCTGTTCCGCCAGTTTCTACGCAAAGGGGATTCTACGATCAAGAATTTCCCCCATTGAAATTTGACGATAGTAAGTTTACTCTTTTTTTTTAACAGTAAAAAAATAAATACCTAAATAATAAATTTCTAAATTTAGAAAAATAGAGTTTAAATTTTAATTAAAGTTGAATATAAATTGAAATGGAAATTCGAATTAAAATTTTAGTTTAACTTAAATATAAATTTAAATATAACTTCGAATTTAAATTTTAATTAAACTTAAACTTAAATAGAAATTTAAATAGAAATTTGAATTTAAATTTGAATTAAACTTAAATATAAACTAAATTAAAAATGAAATTATTTTTCTGTATTAATTTTTTTATTAATAATTTTAATAATTTTTTTTTATCAATAGATGACAGGAAGGACAATATGTCAGCGACGAGAGACATTGACACTCCAGACACTGTTGTTAGTTCCTCATCTCCTGAATGCGTGATTCCTGACACCCTTCACAGGTTTCCGTATCTCCGAGTTATTATGGATGACGAGTCCGATGATGATTCGGAAAATCAAAATCGATATTCACCTCCAATACCGTTACTTAATCCTGTTCCGATTCGAGCCGGACCGGGATCATTCATCAAGGAGATTGCTAATAATGATAAAGAAAATTTAGGAACTTCCAGGTAAAAGCAATTCCGAGGCCTGATATTATTATAATTATTATTTAAACAAGAGCGATTATTTAATTATTATTATTATAACTTTGTTTTTATTTTTATTTGTTTTTAATTAGAATAGAATTTATTTCTTGACGCTACAAATTTTGCTTTGCATCTCTTTTGCCTTAAATCCCTATATGAGAAAAATAAGAAATAGACTTTGTTTTTATTATTTTTATTTTCATTTTAAAATTTTATTTTAATCAAATTTGTAATTTTTTAGAATGGGAAAAACGTCTCCGACACCAACAAAAGAGACTGGAAATATCAATGTCACTGTGACTTTGAATAGTCAATCATCCGATGACATTTTGGGAGTTCTTAAAGATTTGGCAAATATTTTAAACTGTCCTGCACCCACGGATTATCAAATTGAAGAACGCACTACCACTCCACCTAGTCAGAAATTAGGTCTTTATCGAACTAAGGGAAAAGACGGAAAGGAAGGAGGTATGTTTCAATTTCTTCTCTAACTAAAATTTCCTCTTATTTTAAATTTTGAAATTTGATTGAAATTTAATTAAAAAAAATGTTTTTTTCATTTACAGCACCGATTGATATTCAAAGTATTTTAAATGGAGCTGCCAAATTTTGCCGACATTGCGATGTCGTTATTCTCAATACCTTAATTAGAAAAAGAGTTTCGGAGTTTTCTCTAATGAGTAAAGATGATCTGGAACCTGGCGATGAAGTCTGCTTTTGTTC
Source organism: Leptopilina syphax (assembly GCA_032872505.1). Lineage (NCBI taxonomy): Eukaryota > Metazoa > Arthropoda > Insecta > Hymenoptera > Figitidae > Leptopilina > Leptopilina syphax. Next base: position 16,427,840 of record CM065477.1, read on the forward strand.
TGCTGAATGTTACTTTCAATTTTCCGTTATTTACAAAACTTGTAATATTTCTCAAGATAAGGTTCGTCTTCTGATTTCTTGTTTTCATATAATTGTAGAAAATTGAAAAAAAAACTTAAAAACTAATTTTGAAAATAATTTAAAATAATTTCAAAGTTTTTTTTCAATTTTCTTTCTTCTTTTCTATTTCTTCTTATCTGCTTTTATTTTTTTAATTTATAATTTTATAAGCAACTATACTTTTCTACTTGTTATCTTCTTTTATTTTTATTTTCTAAGTTAATTTATCGTAAATATTGTAAATATTTTTGTAAATTTCTCCCAAGTATTGTAAAATTTATTTGTAAATATTTTGCAGGCGGCAGCAATTGTGGATCACCTCAGTCAAAAGACGGACAACAAATTCATCGAAGAGAATCTGAAGAAGTTCCAGGAGAAGAAATTCTTCGGAAAAGGATCGCTGGATCGTGATGAGAATACTCTGCGATTGAAGCGATTATTACCTGACTATGACAGATGTAAAAGCGAAATTGACCTGCAAGATGGACGTTTTGGCAAGAAGCGCTCGATTTCAGTTTTGGATGAACCGATGGTCAATTCTAATGAACCACCACCACCGCCAGTTAAAGTTCATAAGGGTGATCGCTACAAAGTCTGGTCTGCCGGTGTTTTACAACCATCTGCCAAATATAAGAAGCTTAATGAACGTGAAATCACCGAGGTTTGTTAAATTCTCTACTCAAATACTATCAAATATTTATCTAATTAATCTTTCGAAAAATGGAAATTTGATTATAATTTTAGTTTAATTAATTGGAATTAAATTATAATTATATAAATAAAAATTATAAATATTAAATATTTAAATTGAATTGAAAATGAAATTTCAGATGCTTTTCCGAATGGGAGTGACTGTGAGTCCAGCGAAAGCTGAAGACACGAGGCGCTGCATCTTTTGTCAAAATCAAGGTGACGGCGCTGCCGACGGTCCTGCTCGTTTATTAAATTTCGATGTGGATAAATGGGTTCATCTTAATTGTGCTCTTTGGGCGCAAGAAGTCTTCGAAACGGTGAATGGAGCACTGATGCAGTTTGATGAAGCTCTACAGCACACTCTCACGCTGAATTGTGTTGTTTGCGAGAAACCAGGCGCTTCTGTCAGATGCTACAAAACTCGATGCACCAATTACTATCATCTTGGCTGTGCTGTTAAAGATAATTGTGTTTTCTTCAAGAGCAAGGTATTTAAACACTAAATAATTAAATATTTGCTATTTTTATTTTTTATTGTATTTTTAAATCTAATTTTTTATTTCAAATTCAGAACTTAATTAATTTTTCAAATTAATACTTATTAAAATTAATAAATTAATAATAATTAATTAATTAATTAACTAAATTAAATAAAAAATTAATAATAATCAAATTTTTGTTGCAACTCTGTTTATAAAAATATTTATTTAACGCTTTACAAAAAAGCATGTATATTTTAGTTAAAATTATAAGATTGATTCTATCACTCGATCGAATTAATATAATATAAAAAATTAAAATATATTGAAATATTTTAGTTAAAGTTTGAATAATCATTTAAATGAATGTTTACAATTGAATGTGATTGTTTCAGAACACCTTTTGCTCTCAACACGCCTCGAAAAACGACAAAGACGAAGAACTAACAACACTCTCAGTATACAGGCGAGTTTACGTGAATCGTGACGAAAATAGACAAGTGGCTTCTGTGATGCATCACTCGGAACACAATCATCTTCTCCGAGTCGGAAGTTTGATTTTCCTCAGCGTTGGACAATTACTTCCGCATCAACTCGCAAATTTCCACACACCAAATCACATTTACCCAGTTGGCTACAAAATTGTCCGCTTCTACTGGAGTATGAGAACACTAAATAAGCGTTGTCGTTACGTTTGTTCAATTCACGATGTCTCGGGGAAACCGGAATTTCGTGTTCTCGTTCAGGAGCCTCCACAGGAGGATCTTGAATTACGAGATGCATCGCCACGCGCTGTTTGGAATCGAATTCTCGAGCCTCTCGCTCAATTGAGACGAGACGAGAAGAGTGTTCAACTCTTTCAGCGTTACATCACTGGCGAGGATCTTTTCGGTCTCACTGAGCCCGCTGTTGTTCGTGTACTGGAAAGTTTACCGGGAATTGAAACATTGACTGATTATAGGTTTAAATATGGTAGAAATCCTCTACTTGAACTGCCATTGGCAATTAATCCAACTGGCAGCGCAAGAACTGAGGCGAGGCTAAAAAATCAACTACCTTGGAAGAGGCCTCACACACAGAGGACTGGATCATCAGCGCGACAGAATTTCCAACCAACCACCAATGTTGCTGGTGAAGCCACGTGTCCCTACTCGAAGCAATTTGTACATTCGAAGAGTTCGCAGTATAAGAAAATGAAACAGGAATGGCGAAATAATGTTTATTTGGCGAGATCGAAAATTCAGGGTTTGGGTCTCTATGCAGCAAGGGATTTAGAGAAGCACACGATGGTTATTGAATATATTGGTGAAATGATCCGATCTGAAGTTGCTGAGACGAGGGAAAAGCAGTATGAGGCTAGGGTAAGCATGCAAAAATCATTCATTTTCCATAATATTGTTGTTTATAGTAGAAAATGCTGCGAGCGCAGAACGTGGTATTCAATTTATTCTTATTCTGCAAATTAGATTTTTTATTTTTAAATATCAACTTCAATTTTTTAATAATTTCAGATTCAATATTTTAAAAAATTCGCTTATAAACTACATAGTCAGTTATTTATTATTATTTATGATCTTCTAAAATTTTAATACAATTCTTCGAAACTATTCAATTATTTTCAAAAATTTTAATAAAAATCTTTACAAGACTTCAATTATTTTTATACATAAAAATTTTATAAAATTTCAGTTATTTTTAGTACAATTTTTATAAAATTTCTCTGAAGAATTCAATTATTTTAATTAAAATTTTTATAAAATCATTCTAAAGAATTAAATTACTTTTCATAATTGTAATATAATTTTGCGAAGAATTCGATTATTTTCAAAAAATTTTTAAAAATTCAATAATTAAATTTTTAATTTCAATTGTTAACAAACACGATTATTTTCTAAATAATCGTGTTTTTGTTAGCAAGATTTTAAATCTTGAAAGAAATTCTTCATGGATTTCTTTTTTTTTTCTTTAAATGAGAGAAATTCTTCAAAAGAATTTAATTATTGTAAAAAATTATAATAGTATTCTTCGAAAGAATTCAATTATTTTAAATAATAATTTAATACATTCTTTTGCAAAAATTCAATTAATTTTATAAATAATAAATTTCTTCTCAGGAATTCAATTACTTTAAACAGAAATTTAATAAAATGTCTAAAGAATTCAATTATTTTTAAAAATTTAAATAAAATTTTTTATAAAAATTCAATTATTATTATCATAAATAATAATTTTCTTTACTTAAATTCAATTATTTTCAGTAAAATTCTTATAAGATTTCTTGAAAAAATTCAATTATTTTCAAAAAGTTGATTAAAATTTAGCTGAAAATTCAATTATTTCTAAAAATTTTTAATAAAATTCAATAATCAAATTTTTAATTTCAATTATTAAGAGATACGATTATTTTAATACCTTGATAGAAACTCTTCTTAAAATTCAATTACTTTTAAAATTTTCAATTAAAATCATTAAAAAAATCTACATTATTTCCAAAAAAGAAGTCAAAGAAATTCTTCAGAAGAATTTTATAATTTACGAAAACTCCAAAAGGATTAGTCCAAAGAATTAATTTTTTTTATCAATAATTTTAATAAATGATTCAAAAGAATTCAATTATTGTCAATCACTTTAATAGTATTCTTCGAAAGAATTCAATTATTTTAAATATTTTAATAAAATTTCTTGAACAAATTCAATTATTTAAAAAAAAATTTAATAAAATTCTGAGAATAATTGAATTATTTCCTAAAAATTGTAATAAAATTCAATAATCAAATGTTTAATTACAGTTATTAACAAACACAATTATTTTAAAAACTTGAAAGTAATTCTTCATAAAATTCAATTACTTTTAAAATTCAAATAAATTCTTCAGAACAATTCAATTAAAGTGTCTAAATTTAATGTAAACTAATTTAATTTTGTAAGAGTTAGAATTAAACCTTTCAGTTAATTTTAAAAGGATTCGAAAAGTTATATTTAAAATTCTGAAAAATTATGTTTTTAAAATATTTCAAACCTATTTATTATTATTTATTCTATTTATTAACGATAATTCATGATAAATTACTAAATGTTAATTGAATTTTAATAAATTTATAATTGAAATTTTTTAAAATTTCATAAAAAGTAATTAAATTTTTAAAGAATTTTATTAAAAATTTTTGAAAATTATTAAGAAAAGTTTGCCATAGTAAATAATTTTATTTTTAAAATATAGAAAACTTAAAGGTTTCAGATCTTAAACCTTAAAGGTTTAAATTAATTTTTTGCTTCTAAAAATTATATTTTTTTGCAGTTGAAATCCTCTTGAATTTTAATTTTACAAAAATCAGGAAAGAAATGAAAATTCTTTCCAGAAATGAGGGAAAAGTCAGAAAAAAACAATATCAAATTTTTGTGTGAATAATTGAATTTTGAATTGAATAAATTTAGGTTTTTATTTTATTATTATAATATTGCTTAGATATTTAATATTGATTGATTATTATTATATTTTTATTTATTATTTATTTGATTATCTACAAGAAACAGAAGAGAAATATTTTAGGTACCTAAATTAATAATTGAATATATAATTGAATTTTGTTGTAAAATAAATTAATAACTATGATTCATAAATTATAATAAAATTATCAGATAATTTTATTTTTTTCTAATATTTTTAGTTTTTTTTTGTAATTTATTTTAAGATTCAACTAATAAACAAAAAAATCGTCTTTTTCATTACAGAATCGCGGTATTTATATGTTCCGTTTGGATGAGGATCGCGTAATAGATGCAACTCTATGCGGAGGACTTGCTCGTTATATTAATCACTCTTGCAGTCCTAATTGTACCACTGAAATCGTCGAAGTCGATAGAGATCTCAGAATAATTATCTTTGCTAAGCGAAGAATCTCACGTGGCGAAGAGGTAAGTTTCAATTTTCTTTACAAAAGAAAACATTCTAAAATTTTCGACAAATTTACTAATTTGGAAAAATTTGAAATATTAGAAACAACTTTAATTTACTATTGATAAATAATGATAATAAATTTTAATTTGAGAAAACTAAAATTAAAAGAAAATTAAGTTAAAAAAACTTTTTAAACTTTTTAAAATTTTCGATTATCAACAAAATAAAATGTTAATTTTTAATAAAGCGACGAATGATTTTCTTAAAGAAAGTATTTTTAATGAAATTTAGATTTGTATTTATTTATAAGTATAAAGTATTTATTTGTATTTATAATTTTTTTTCTTTTCAGCTATCATACGATTATAAATTTGATATCGAAGATGATCAACACAAGATACCATGTGCTTGTGGTGCGCCTACCTGCCGTAAGTGGATGAACTAAATTAAAAAAAAGCAAAAAAAGAAAAGAAAAGGTAAATCCACCGTTGTTATTGTTAATACGTTATTGGGTAGGGTTTTACAATTATTAAAAGATTTATATATATACATATATAAATAAAAATATATTATATATATGACAGACATTATTTAATTTGTAAAGTGCCATTGCAGTGCGACTAAACGATTTATAATAATGTTGGTGCTAAGCCATCACGACATTCCTCCAAAGTTGTACAATTTTTTAGTTTTACTTAAAAATATTGAGAAAAAGAAAATCAGGATAATCTATCATTTGTATAATATGTTTAATGAATGAATTTAATTAGGGAGGAACACGACGATACCCTGTCGCAGACAAATATAAATATATCAGTCGTGTACACACATGTATACAAAATGAATTTATATCTTTGTATGTTGAGAATCCGGTCGAGATTTTTCGACAAATAATGTAATATAAAGAAATTTTTATTAAGTATTATTATTGAATATTTTCTGCACCGTCTCTGTAAATAAATTTAGAATTATATTTCGAATCACCGAGATGTAAAGTAGATGTATCTAAAAAAAACATACACAATATTATGTGATTACATGATAATAAATCTGTATAAAAATACTAATTGAATTGTTTTAAATTTATTTAGATCCAAATAATAATAATTTAACTTTTTTCTTGTTTTTAAAAACTAATAAAATACTTTTTTTAGAATTTTTAGGAATTAGGAAAATCGAAATTTCAGAAATCGGAATAATACAGAAAAACAGTTAATCCGAGAGAGTATTTATTCCTAATAAATTACTTATCGATATATTGAGCATTGTTTCGAAGCATCGTAAACAAAATTACCAAAAACAGAAATATGAAAATAGATTCTAAAAATGGTTTTCAAAAAGAATTCATCTTCTTAAACGAAAATAAATCTTTAAATTTATCCTAATGCTAAAAAACATTGATTATATAATAGTTAATCTGTATAAAAACTACTTACCAACTTCTTTCAAATTAAATTTTATTTAATAAATAGTAAGGCAAAATTTAATTCTTTTTTTTTCCTTTCGAACAAAAACAGAAACTTTAAAAGTGTTCGTATTTTAATTGTGTTTATTCTTCCGCACAAAGATAAACTGTTATGTACATGAATAATAACATGAAATTTGCAAAGTTACGCTTAACGCACTCAATTTTGTATTTTTACAATAATATTAGAACCACTCTATTGACCAAGAAACTAATTTATCATTCCCTAAATTTGACATTAAAATTTTCTTTTCCTTATTTCATTTTTTTGCTCATAATTGTAATTAGTATTGATAAAATTACTTATCTGAAAATTTTACACTTTACTTTATTTCCATTAATTTTTGAAGACATATTTGTTAACTATATAAACAATTATGTTTTTATTATTTATAAATTATAAATTAAATAAACAGAAACAATTATTTGTGTCCATAAAATGAAATTCCAAAATAACTTAATGTTGAATTTTTCTCTCTATAAAATGACAAAAAAGAATCAAAGTTTTGAAAAAGTAGAGAAAAACTAAAATGAAATAAAAAATTTGTTGTCTCATTATGTCTCAATACAAAAATTTTGATGAACATTAAGAAATTTTGAAAATGTAAATATTGTAAATTCGATAATTTATAAAGAGCTGACTGTCTATATTTATTATAGAAATAATATTTTTCTACTTATAATTTTTTATAGACATAGTATTTTTATAATATTTATATAATCTCTTTAAAGAAATAGTATTTCTATAATTTTTATTTTGAAATATAATCTTATTTGTTGCAAAACGATAATTTTTCAAAAAGTTATAATAAAAATGAATTGTTTAAAAATAAAAAATTGGCACTAATTTATCATTGTACAAAATGAGTTTTTTTTTAAAAAAATTTGTTCTCATACAAAAAAAAAACTTTTCTCGTTTGTAAATCTATTTTTTCTTTTTTTTATGCACATAGATTAATTATTAAAAACTACAGATTTGAAAAGTGGATAAAAAAGACTTCATGTAAATGCAGTTCTTTGGCATTAATAAATACTATGCTTAAATAGAAGATACAAAAAATAAATAATCTCATTAAAAGAAGAATTATCTCTAAAATTTAAAAACATTTTTCTTCCTTTCCCTTCACACTCAGGATCAATTTTTTTTTACTCTGATCCTTGAATATTGTTACTAATATTAAAAATTAATATTAGATTTCTACTTTTGATTACGCATCTAAAATTATAAGAAGCCTCTGTTTTTTCAATTGTATTGCTATTTTTTTTAATTTTTATTTCATTATTTCTTATTTTTGGACATTTCGTAAAAGCGCGATTCAATTAGAATTTTTCTTTTTAGCTAATTAGAAGAAGACAAATTTAATTTCGTTAATTTTAAAAATTTCCAACTGTCATCAGTGATTGTTACTAAAAATTCAAACCGAAATTGAATTTTGAATTTAAATTAATAATTATTAATAAAAATAATAAATTATTAATAATTAATAATAAACTGAAATGAAATTGAATTGAATTCCGAAATTTAACATAAAATTGAAAAAAACTTAATTGAATTGACTTGAGTTCCGAAATTCAACAAAGAATAGTTTTGAATGATATAAAAATTTTACAATTATTTTAATTAAACTAGAATTGAAAGTTTTGAAAATTAAATAAGAAATCAAATTCTGAATCATTTAGAGTAGACAATATTACTATTAAATAATAGTAATAAAAAATATTATTAATTAATAGTAATAGAAATATTATTAATTAATAGTAATAGTAATATTATTAATTAATGGTAATAGAAATATTATTAATTAATAGTAATAAAAATATTGTTAATTAATAATAAAAATACAATTAAATAATTAAAATATAATTAATTATTCACTTAATGACAAATAGCATTAACAATTGATCAAACATTTGCTTTTTCTTCAAAAAAAAGTACATTTGACATTTTCACAGTCGAGCATTTTATCGAAAAATTGTTATTAAAAAATCCAATGTTGAATGAAGACAAAAACGACCAACATTTAACATTGCTGAGCATCAAAAAACTAAAGACAATTAACATTTATTTACATTCATATTTATATAAATATTCTACGCAGTCATAAATTATTTTAATAATTATCATATAATTAAAAAATGTGAACTACGATGTTCATCACAGTAGCACCTTTGTAAAGTCGAGCAGGTTCTTGTTCAGGACGTTGTCAGGTCAACCCTGTTTTCATGCAACAAATTAATATTATTTTTATCTACTAGGAAGCTGGTAAACATGCAAATGTTTTTTTTTTCATTTTTTTTTCTTTCTTATTTATATACTCCTAAAATTTATTTAATATTTTTAATGCATGCAATAATTTTTCGTTCTGATTTTTTACTATATCACAGTACACATTTTTTCAAAATACGTTCTTTCACTTTTCTCTCTTTTTTTAATAGTATAAATTATTTTTTATTTTTTCGAAATGCATACGATTAATATTTTGATAGATTTCTTTTATTTCGTAAAAGTGTACCATGCTTATTTTTTACTCGAATTTTTTACTTGTAAAAAAGAGACTTTATAAAAATCCAGTCAGTATACAGTTGTCATTTTTTTTTTTTTTGAGTTTGTGTTATATTATTTAGAAAACCGATTGATTTTCAAAACATTTTTGATTTTTGGATTTATTAAATTCTAAATATTGATATTTAAAATATTTTAATTTGTAAATTTGTAATTTGTAATTTGTATTTTTTTATTTTAATTTCCCTGGCCTTTCACTGATTTTCAAATTTAATTATTACAAAACTCCATATTTGCCTTCAATAAATATTTTACATACTATTTATTAATTTTTCCAAGAGAATTAAAATTTTTTATTTTGTATTTCAATTTCAAATCTTGTGAAATTCAATTATTTTCAAAAATTGCAACTGTAATTTTTTCAAAATTCAATTGTTTTCTGCAATTTTTAACTAAACTTCTTTTCTACAACAATTATTTTTAATCATTTTCCGCAAAATCGTCGAGAATTCAAATATTTTAACACAAAAATTCAATTTTTTAATGATGATTTTCTGAAAATAATTGATTTTTCTATATCAGAATTTTATTCCACTATTTGAAAATAATTGAAATATTTCGAGAAATTTTATAAAAATTTTGCTCAAAAGAATTGAATTTTTATAAAACATTTTATTGACATTTTTAAAAATAATAATTGAATCCTTTCAAAAATTTTAGTAAAATTGCATTGAAAATAATTTAATTTCTGAGACAAATTTTTTTATTTATAAAAATAATTGAATTATTTTCAAAAATTTATTGAAATTTTAGAAAATAATTGAATTCTTTCGAAAAATTGTTAAAAATAATTGAATCCTTTTGTGAAATTTTATTAAAATTATATTGACAATAATTGAATTCCTGCAAAGTATTTTACTATTTATAAAAATAATTGAACTATTTCCAAGAATTTATTGAAACTTTAGAAAATAATTTAATTCTTCCAAGAATGTAATTATTTATGAAAATAATTGAAGTCTTGCGAAAATTTTTTGAAAATAATAAACTGTTTTTGTTATTAAAAAAAATTGTAATAAATTGACTGTAGTTATATTTCGAACTGTAAAAGTAAAAATAAGTTGAATTTTATACCAAAAAAATGTTATTTCGTTGTAATATTGAGAAGAAAAGTCGAAATAGTCGAAAAAAAGTCCAAAATGTCGTACAATCCGAGGCCTGAAAATATTAATATAAACTTTAGTAAAAATAAAATTAAATAAAAGCAAATTCTAGTATTTTAAATACCAAAATTTAATAAATTTTAAAAAATCAAAAAGTTTACCAAAAAAATTCAATATTTCCAAATAATATAACATAAAAAGGAGTTTTTTTTCATTTTTTGGAAGTAAGACGATAAACTTACACTAAAAATTGGAGATAATAGGATTTTAGTACAAATATTCTAAAGTTAGTAGATACACAAATAATAATAATAGGAATTATGATGAATAAGGTGCGATACTGATTAGTGTGCTTTAAAAAAGAATTGGCAATAATTAAAAATTAGTTATAGTCGTGCACATGCTTTTCTTTTTTTGCTAAAAAAATGCAAGGAAAACATCAAGTAATACAGCGACTTGATTGTATGCCATTATAGCCTAATTTTATTCCAGAAATATGAATTTACAGTACCTATTTGCATAATACGTACGTTATTTCGGGTTATTATTACGAAAATGTTCGATATCTATTTATATAACTTGGAGAGTCGTTTTTATTGCCATCAGCGCTCAAACGAATTATATTATTATAATCGTTAGATTATCCACATATATTACATTCGTATATACAAGGATTTTTTTTTCTTTTTTTTTTTTATTCTACAAACTAGATTTTACATCCTACTTTATTCAATAATCTCGAGGGTATAAATTGACTGGTATATAAGCGTGTATAATGAAAAAGCGCAACCACAAAAATTTGTTTTTATAATAAATTAAATAAAGATCGTCTTTCTGTTTCGCTGTTAAAAGTTTTCTAATTTTATTTTAATTATTCTCTTCGTTTTTCAGAAAAATGATCTTTTTTTTACGAATTTTGCATTTTCTCTGATGCATTTTCTCTATAGAAACAAACTACTTGTAATGAAATATAAATTAACATTTTTTCCCCTAGTGAAATGATTTTTTTAATAATCAAAATTCTACTTTTATCGAATGGCAGTTTGGTATTTTTTTCTTCTCAAGGTATATAAACGAAAAATTAATCAGTCAACTTTTTATCTATAAGGATAGATTAAGTATGAGTTTAACATTTTGTGGTATAAATATGACCCCAGGTATAAATAGATTATTGCTTTGGATTAAAAATTTCATTACTAGATTATGTTCTAACTCTAGATAATAATCGACAGTTTTTTTTGTGTGAATAAATTATTCTCTTGTACAATTTTTTTTCTTTTCATTTTAATTATGAAAGTTAATAAAATGATGACTAAATTTTTACTAAATTCTATTTATAAATTCCTTTTCGTGATCGAAATCTGATGTGGTTCATTTTATTGGCAAGAAGTATAGCAGGGTGTCCTATTTAATATTTTCAAATATTGTCCTAACTTTACTTCTTTTTATTTTAGATAGATTGTATTTTTTTAATTCTAAAAAGCTTTCGACGGAAAGCACTTTTTTTTCCAATTTACAAACTGCTCAGTAATTTGTAAAAAAATCCCCTTTTTTTAAATTTAATCTAAGGAAGTGATAAACTAGTTAACTCTTATTCAATAAAGATATAAAAATATTAAATTTTCAATTCAAAAAATAAATTATTTAGGTACTTCTTTTTTTAAATAAAACAATTTCAACACAAACTTTTTTTAAATACTAATAACAATTTTGTTTCTTCTTTACTAAAGAAATGACTTTTCTATAAAATTTTTTTTTCTTCTCTTTAAAGAAAAGTCTTAAAGAAAAGGTTAAACTCTTTTCTAAAATGAATTTTTCATATACGAAACTACGAAAAATTATTATTGAGCAATTTGTAGGCAAAAAAAAATGTCATAATTACATTTTTTTTAAACACCCTACTCAGTGCTACTACGATGTAAAGAAATGATTTCAATAAATAACTAATTTTACTTAATACTGCAAAAAACTTAACAGTGATATTTTTTCTCAAGGTACGTAACTAAAGAAAACTATACAATTTTTTTTTAAATGTTACGAAAAAAATCTGCAATGCGTATGATTTTTTTGTTTTCTCTCTCTCGAAAATGTGATTTCAAAAAATAACGAAGCTTTTGATAATGATAATAACAAACAGTGTTTAAAGCATTTTGTATAAGCAGTCTGCACTGCTACCAGTCTACTTTGCACAATAATAATAAAAAAACAATTATTTTACATTAATCAAACCTTTTTGAATTGCATCATAAAAAAGAAGAATGCTGCAAAATTATTTTCATTATTTTGATTTTAAGCCCTAAAAAAATATTTATAATTTTATATTCCAAGAGCAAAACTCAAAGTTCACTTAATTCCAAAAGAAATTTTTAATTTTGTAAATTAATTTCGTAAATTAATTTTATAAATTAATTTCATAAATTAATTTTGTAAATTAATTTTGAGTTTATTTTAAAAATAAACTTCGACTCTTTCAAATCCTATGAATAACAATATTTCCAAAAAAATTATCCTGATTTTTAAACATTTGTGTTGAAGAAAAGCAATGAGAAGCAGAAGTCGAGTATAGAGTTTTTTTAACAATTGAAATTTTAATAAAAAATCCCATATACTCGTAAAAATATTCAGAAAAAACAGGATAGAAAGTGTTTTTAATGTTATGATGAAAGGTTACTGATTAACATAGAATTTAAAGTCTTAGCTCTGCAGAGAATATACAAGAAAATTTACGTTTCGACAATTTTTTTTTTCTTTTTACAGAAAAGTCTGTTTTTTTCTTTTTCTGGAATGTTTAAACTCCAATTACAGTAACAGTGGTTCGTTTTCTTTTTTTTCTCCAAACTATTACAATCAGCGTTAGAGAACGTAAAGAGGAATGCAAATTCTTGAAAATAATATCACAGTCGTTAAGAAGCATTTAAGAAAATGCAAATGCAAAAAATTCCCAACGCTTCTCTCACGCGACATTAATTACTCTTTTTTTTTGTGAAAAATTCAAGAAATTATTTTTCGGTCAGTTTAGAAAAATACATTTTTTTTCTTGCAAAATAGAAAAATGAAAACAAAAAAAAATGTTTAATAGTGAACCACTGTTACAAATTTTTATTTGTTTTTAACGACAGAAAATACAACGGCATACTTTGTCCTCGTTTCTGAAATCGTTAAAGCTAAAATTCCCCTCCCGCCCAGAAAAGATTTCAATCACAATTCTATCTATCACACACAATACATCGTCATGACTCCAAAAAGTAAGAATTATCAACAGACAATAATTTTTTCTGGTATTTAATATAACAACAGGATTAACAAGTTTACTAATTGTAAGAAATTAAGTACTTTCAACAATTTTTTTTTTTCTTCTCTCTCATTTGAAAACCAGAAAAATAGAGATTTCTTAGATATATAGAATTCATTTCAAATTTAATGCTGTGAGGACAAAGTATGAATTCTTCAAAAAAGACAATCAGCCGCTCTTGTATTTCCTCAAGATTTAAACACTTGATAATTTTTTTCTTTAATTTCTCTTCGCCAATATGCGATAGTCTGTTAATTGATTTATTAGTAATCACTAGTCAATGTACAGTACTCTCTAGTATTAAATTCTTTCATTTTTAAGCCCAGAGGATCCAACCACCGAAATTAAAGCTGGATCATTAATCTGAATATGCAGGCAGAAGTGACAGCAGTTTGTCTCTTTCACGATAATTTTCTTTTTTTTAACGTTTCCTTTTCTCTCTTTGAAAAATATAAAAGAAACGATCAAGTGAAATTCTACGAATTCTGAGATCAAAAATTGTCAGCAACTATCAGTCAGTTTTTTTTTTTCATTTTTTTTTTATATATATATACAAATATTTAAAAGAAAGATTTTTTTTCCGGGATGATTTACGTTAGAGATCGAAGACAAAGCAGATTAAGAAAAGAGCGTCGCGTATCCTTCGTTTTTGCTATTTTTTCTTCCAAATTATGACTGCTGTCCTCGGCCTATGTACGCAAGTCAGACTAGACCACAAGTGCTGAAAATACACCCAACATAGTATGTCAAACCAAAAAGACCTAACCAAAGTCTTGACCATTCAGAAGATTTTTGTTGTAAATTGCTGCCCTGTAACTGTACCTATTTGTGGCTGGACGATCAGGAACCGGAGGTGGCACCAATGCAACGTCTGAATTTAATGGAGCTCCCGAGACTTCATCAACCTCGCCGATACTGCTTTCAACCAATGGTGGTTCCACTTCAGCAAAAACCAATCGTGATCGCAGAAGATAGGCATAAGTTTTGTACCTCTTCAACTGAAATAATTAACATTAACAATTAATTATAAATTAATCAAATCCAAACACTTTTTTTTCAAAAACATTTTTTAACACATTAGAAAAACTTCAAGAATCATAATTTTTGAAATCGACACAAGAATAATTCCTTTTTTTTTTTTTATTAAAATATATCATAAAAGAAAATACTTCTTTCGTAATTTCACAAATTTTGACCATTCATAAGATAAAATACTAAAACAATTTTTCTCGTACATAAAAAAAACATAGATAATAAAAAAATAAGATCAGCAAACATTTTGGCACTATTTAAATATTGTTACCTGTACCGTAACGAGCTGAAGTTAGTTATTGAAAAAGAAAGTAATTAGTTAAATGCATTAAAAATTCCAAGTCAGAAACAATTATCAGAAAATATTAAAAATTTGTTTCTTTTTAGAAATATTTATTCATATTTTAGTGAAGCTAAAGAAACATTTATAAGTAATGTCTATTTTATCACTCAGTGAAATTATTTTATTTTAATAATAAAAATTTAACGATAACTTTAGTCGATTAAAGTTACGAAATTAATATTATTAAATATTATTAAATTTAAAGTCACTGATATCTCAATTTTTTAATTGTTCAAAACTTGGATAAATTTCTTAAATAAATATTTAAATACTTGTTATTTACTTTAAGAATTAAAATTTTTTCACTGACACATAAATTTAATTGTTCAAAACATCAATAATTTTCTGAAATAAATATTTAAATGTTATTAGAGTGTTATTTACATAGCCACAAGAATTCAAATTTTTTTAAATTTAAATTTCAAATTTTCTGAAATTTATTTATTTTTAAAAATTACAACGTAAAACTTCCAAAATTTAATTATTTTCTAGCATTTTTAAATGAATTTCTTTTTTTTAAATCAATTAATTATTAAATCAATTACTTTGAATAATTTTTCGACAGTTTTTCAAGAATTTAATTATTTGAATACAAAAATTCAATTTTTTACAATAATTGTAACAGTAATTCGTTTTTTTTAAATTTCTTTAGGTAAATTTATTAAAAAATATTAAAAACAATTGTTATAAATTATATTTGGAAATATTTAAAATAATTGAATTTTAAAAAATTGCAATTAAAAAATTGTAAGTCTTTCTTTTATAAAAATATTTTAATATAATTTTTTTGAAGGTAATTTTCTTTAATTTCCATTTTCAAATTTCCATCTAAAAGGATTTTTCATTAAAATATTTGATAATTCAATTATTTTCAAAATTTGCAATTAAAACTCTTAAAGATTTGATTTTAAAAAATTTTAAGTGAATACTTAAAAAAAATCAATTATTGTTAATAAAATTTTTATAAATTTCAATATTATTTAAAAACTTTTTAATTAATTATATAATATTATCCTAAAGTTGTTATTGAAAAATAATGTTTGAAAGATTTAACTATAGAGTTATTTTTCACATTATAAAAATAAAAAACACTTGAATTTTATATCGAAAAATTGTGTTTTGCTGCAATATTTAGAAAATAAATTTTATTCAAAAATAATTTTAGAAAGATTTGACGATATTATTTTTCACAATATAAAAATAAAAAAAAAGAGTTGAATTTTATATCAAAAAAGTGATATTTGGAAGAAAAGTAAAAAAAAGTCGAAGTTTTTTTAAAACAAGTCGAAAAGTCGTCTTTTTTTATAAAATAGTCGAAAAAAGTGCAAAAATTTATACTATCCGAGGCCTGTTATTAAACAAATTTTTGCGATTTTCGATATTTAAAAACTACATTTTATTTAAAATTTTATTACCAAAAAAAAAATCTTCACGATTTGTTAATTAAAAACCAAACTCAAGATTCAACAGCAAAAGAAGAAAACGAAAAATAATGAACAAACCTCGTGCTGTAAATAAGCGTCTTTCTCTTTATAATTTTGAATAGTTAATGCTTTAGAGCCTTTTTCGGGCGGATGTCGCCTGTGCTCGTCTAAATCAGTCTCCAATTTGTTTACTCTTTCTTCATGATCCCGCAATTGCTCCCTCTGAAAATAAAAATAAAAATGGAATTTAAGAAAGAAGTATAAAAATGTAAAATGTAAGAAAAAAAAAGAAGAAAATATTCTCTAAGAAAGTCTCGAAAAACTTTATTTTCGTGATTTTCTGTATATAAACTTATGAAAAAGTTGACTTACGGGACTTAACTTCGTATGACTACAGGGAAGTAAAGGCCGCTGAAACTTTCGTTGGGAACCTACCGCACCAGCGAGAGGTTGGCAGGAAAAACTTGCGCAGACGAAATTGATCGTGTCGATCCACGACTGCAATTCTTTGGAGTCACTGTAAATATAAAAAAAAATCAGTTTTATTGAATTACAATCACTTATTATTGATTTTTTTATTTCAAAACCATTTTCATCAAGAGATTACTAAAAGATTACAAAGACTTATCAAATCTATAATTATAAAACAAATATAAAATCTAATTAAATAGTTAAGCTCTTTTCGAAATTTACGATTTAATTTCCATTTAATTTTCAATCGGATCTAAAATTATTGTTTTTAATGAAAATTTTAAATTAAAATTTAATTTTTAAATTTAAACAAATAATTATATTCTTCCAAATTTTAGAGACATATCCTAATTTTTCGAAATTGCCTACAAATTTTAATTTTAATTACAAAATTGCACAGGTTTCAAAGGATTACGTAATAAAAATATTTATTTTAAAAAAAGACGGACAACTTCAATATGATCGCATATTACAAAGGCGAACAAAGCCTGTCAATAATAAATACTTGATTATACAATTTATATACAATGCCATAAAGTCCTTTATTCAAATTGGCATCTTTCACGTGTCTCCTAGTTTCTATATTGAACTGAAAACTTCACCCAGTGTAATATTTTTCAATAAGAAAATTTTTATTCTATTTCCGACTACATTGTTTTCCAGATAGCAGAAATATCAATCTAAATGTTAATTTTAATTTCATTTTAGATTATAATTTTATAAATTTAAATTTAAATTATAATCCAGTATTTTTTAGATTGCAAAATAATAATAATAATAAAATTACTTTCAAAAAGCGAATTACATATTAAGTTCTGCGCATAATTTAAAAATCAAACTTTATGTTTTCAAATTATTAGATTAATTTCAAAAAGAGAATTATAAATTTCTGCGCATAATTTGAAAATTAAACTTTATGTTTTCGAATCATAAGATTCATTTCAAAAATGAATTATTAAGTTTATCGCATATTTTAAAAATTAAACTTTATAAAAAAATACAACTTTGTGTAAAAATTAGATTTTATTTAAAAATGATATTTAATTAAACTTTAGTTATTTAAATATCAGCACAACTACAGGTACGAGTGAAATTTTAAATCCTATTGTCAGTTACAAAAACTTTCTTTTTGAAATTTAATGAAAATTTATTATTTTTTTTAAAAATACGATTATATTTCAAAACAATTTTTAAATTAAAAGAATTAAATTCTTTCAAATATTAAATTTATTTCAATGAAATTTGACAAAACTTTTAATTGTTTCAATTTTTAAAATTACTTCTGTGAATTTAATTATCTTCAAAAAAAATTTTAATTCCAATATTTCAAAAACCTATTTCTTTAAAATTTCTACATTAAATTTTTCGAAACTTCAATTATATTTGCTTAGCAAATATTTTAAAACTTATCGTTATTTATTTTAATACTGGAATTTCAAATAATTTCAATGTCAAACCTTTTGAAATTTAATTATTTCTTAAAATTGCTATTATAAAGCATTTTTTGTTATAATTCTTTAAAAAATACAATAATATTTAAAGACAATTGTTTTAAGTGAGAAAAGAAAATTCTTTGAATTAGAAAATTTATTTTAATGCAATTTGGGAAAATTTCCTATTTTTTCAAATTATTTTTGTAAATTTAACTATTTTCCAAAAATTTTAAATACAATTTTTTAGATTTTTTCAGAACTTGTAAATAAAATTTTTTTAATTCCATTAATTTTTGTTTAATAAATATTTAAATGCCTATTTATTGTTCTTTATTTTTCCACCAGGAATTAAAATTTCAAAATAAGTTCAATATAAAATCTTTTGAAATTTAATTATTTCTAAAAATTAGAATTGCAATTCTTCCAATTCTTCAAATATTTTCTGGAATTTTAAGTGAAATTCTTTTTCAAATCAATTCTTATCAAAAATTTCTACGAGAATTCAATTATTTAAACACAAAAGTAAGAGACAAAATAATTTATTATTTCTAAAAATTGCAACTGTAACTTTACTTATGGATTTTTTAATTAATCAAAAAAAATTTTATAATAAGAATGTCAGAAATACGAATTTTCTAATTAAGAAATAAAAAAATTCTAATTTTGTATTTTTATTCTATTTTTTTACTAAGGTATAAAAAATACTAATTTTGTATCCTTTTTATTTTCTTTTTATTTATATTTTTTGTATTCAGAAATAGAAAAATAGTAATTGTATTACTAAGAAAAAGAAAATACTAATGTTCTTACAAAGAAATAAAAAAATACCAATTTTGTTTACATTCTATTCTATTTTTTAAAGAGAAATAAAAAATATTAATTTTGTTTCCTTCTTATTTTCTTTTTATTATATTTTTTTATTCAGAACTAGAAAAATAGTAATTTCTTTAATAAATAGAAATATTTGTCCACCAGGAATTAAAATTTCAAAATACCTTCAATTTTTTGAAATTTAATTATTTTTAAAAATTAGAACTGCAAAACTTCCAATTCTTCAATTAGTTTCTAAAATTTGAACTGAAATTCTTTTACAAATTAATTCTTATCAAAAATTTTTACGAGAATTCAATTATTTAAAAACAAAAATAATTGATTTCTAAAAATTGCAACTGTAACTCTACTTATGCATTTTTTTCTTAATTTTTAAGATATGATAAAGAAAATTAAGATTTAAAAATTAAATTATAATTTTCTTCGTTTTATTTATTAATGAATAAATTGCAATAAATTAAAATAAATTGGAAATAGATTGAAATAAATGTAAATAAAATGAATAAATTGAAATTTACCTAGTTTGAAACAGATATTCCGCTTGATCAGCTGTTTGTAACCTGAAGACATACTGTTTTTTCGTGTAATCAGATGCTTTTGTAGCAAGTGCATGGTGAATACGTATGGCATTATGCAAACTGTCATTTCGAAAACCATGTTCATCTTTGTGCAAATATAATACAAGCTCTCTTAATGTACAATAATACATTTTCCACCCTCTCTTTCCAAAAGGCGCTGAAACACGAAAATTGCAAAAAAATGTTAAACAGAAAGAGAAAAAAAAGAGTTAAAAAATAGAATAACATCTTTCAGAATGAAAAAATGAATACATACTTTTCTTTCCATTCGCGTCATAACAACTTTTGCGCATAACGTATCCTTTCTTATATTCAGTGGCACCAGTGATATTTGGAACGTCAAGAAATGGATTTCCGGAGGTAGATAAAGCTGGACCATCGCCCTGCTGAACAGCGTGAGACGCTGCCTCGTCTCCTTCGTCGTCTCTAAAAAATCGAGAAGATTTTTTTAAATACTCTTTTCTCTTTTACTCCAAAAGAATTAAAAAACAATTTTTTAATGACCCTTTTCTTTTTTACTAATAAAAAATTTTAAAGAACCTTTTATTTTCTGCTCCAGAAGAGATAAACAAAATTTTTACAGACACTTTTCGTTTTTACTCTAGAAGAATAAAAAAAAAATTTTACAGACTCTTTTCTTTTTTATTCGAAAAGAATAAAAAAAAATTTTTAAAGACCCTTTTCGATTTTACTTTAAAAGAATCCAAAAAAAAAAATTTCACACCCTTTTCTTTTTTAATCCAGAAGAAAATCAGAAATGTCAATATTAAATAGATTTGAGTGAAAATCAAAACGAAATAAACGAAGGTGGAATTTTTCAGTCGCACTCTCTGTGTTTAATGACACGTAAGAAGAGAGAAAATAGTTTATACTCACAATGCCCATTCTAGAGGAAACGATTTAATGGCATTGTAAAGTTGTTTGAGCACTTCTCTTGGGAAATTGTCTCCGTCATTGAGTTCCCACAAATTTTCAATAAATTCCGAACATGACATTTTTCTGCCAATATTTTGGCCATGAAGATCCGTGTTGAGTAACATTATAGCACACGTCAGTGTATGAACAGCATCTAGTTTAAATTTTCCTCTTATTAACGTTACAAAATTAAATTGAAATACGATTTAATGAACAAAATCAGAAAACAATGCTTATTAAATAAAATAAAAAATTGTGTTCAATGAACAAAATAAAAAATACTGTTTATAGGACAAAATAAAAAATACTGTTTATTGAACAAAATAAAAAATAGTGTTCAATAAACAAAATAAAAAAAATACTTTTCAACAAACAAAATAAAAAATAGTGTTCAATAACAGACTTCACACTCAATAATTAATTTTTAAAAAAATAAAAAAGTAGCTATCAAGAAATTAAACTTGACCAAAAAAACTCGTTTTAGACACTTCACAAAACTGACAAAAATTCCATTCTATAATAATTTATTTTCCTGACTTTTTCCTAATTTTCATCAAAAATATTTTACTTCTTTCTTATCCTGCTAATAAATTGAATTCCTGCAACGAATTTTATTGTTCATGAAAGAATTTAAATATTTATAAAAATAATTTAACTCTTGCGAAGAATTTTATAAAAATTTTTTAAATAATTCATTTCTTTCGCCAATTTTATGCAAATTCTAATTTAAATAATTGAATTCCTAAGAAATTTTTATTATTCATAAAAATGATTGAATTCTTACGAAGATTTTTGCAAAAATTTTTTTTAAATAATTGAATTCTGTTTAGAAATTTTATGAAATAGTAGATATTGAAAATCATTGAATTGCCAAAAAATTTTAAAAATTAATTAAATTTTACAAAGAATTCTATTAAAGTTTTTGACAATAATTGAATTCCTAAAAAGTATTTTATTATTTTTAAAAATATAATTGAATTCTTGGGAACGATTTTATTATAAATTTTTTTAAACAATTAAATTTCCAAGAAGAAATTTATTACTTTTAAAAATAATTGAATTCTTGTGTTGAATATTGTTAATTATGAAAATAATTGAATTTTACAGAAGGATTTTGGTTTAAGGATTGTCACAGCGGTGGTGAGGGGCAAGGGGATTGTTCCCATTACTCCCATGTAAAATCTTGCATGTTTGCAACCTCAAAAAAAATACGACTGGAATATAGTATATTGTCAGAGGTTAACCTCAAATTTTTTAGTGTTGAGAACACTTACAATAAACAAATGTAAAATATAATTATGATGCAAAAGAAACATAAAAGTTATTAACTTATATTTAAGGGATATTATTAATTTCAAATGTACAGATCAAATTTGTATTTTTTTGAGGTTGTGTGTTGTTGCGATGTTGTTGATACTTATACAATTATTACTGTTCTGAAAACTAAAACTTTAATAATTATTTATTCATTAAATCTGATTTATCTGAGCTCCCATAAGAGCCTATGTTAAATTGCAAATTTATTTTATTTTTTTAAGAAAAAACTACGTGGTAAAAAATTATGAAAAAAATCATATGTTTCTAAAATAATATAAAGATTAAACTGTCAAATTTTTATAATTTTCTCTCGGTGACTTAAATGCCTCAAAACAAATGAATTTTCAAAAATAATTTTGTTAATTATCGACATAATTGAATACTTTTGAAGAATTATTTATGTAAATAATTGAATTCTTAGGAAAACTTTTATTAAAATCTAAAAGAACAATTGAATTATTTCAAAAAAATTTAATTAAAATTGTATTTAAAATAATTGATTTCTTTCGAACAATTTTATTAAAATATTTAAACATAATTGAATTCCTGTAAAAAATTCTGATATTTTTGTAATAAATTGAATTCTTCCAAAGAATTAAAAAAAAAACATTTTTTTAAATAATTGATTTTTTCGAGGAACTGAAATTAAATTTTGAAGAATAATTACATTTTTTGGGCAATTTTTGTAAAATTGTATTAAAAATAATTGAAATCCTGCGATGAATTTTATTATTTATGAAAATAATTGAATAGTTGCAAAGAATTTTATTAAAATTTTCAAAAATAATTGAATTCCTGAGAAGAATTTTTTTATTTGTGAAAATAATTGAATTATTGCGAAAAATTTTATGAAAATTTTTTTAAATAATTAAATTTCTGTGAAAAATATTGTTATTTTTGAAAATTATTGAATTTCTTTATAAGAATTTTATAAACATTGTTTTAAATAATTAATTTTTTCGAAATATAATAAATATTAGGATAAAAATTTTATTTTAAAATATATTTGAATTCTTGTGGAAAATTTTATTTGTGAAAATAATTGAATTTTTTGTTTAATTAAATTGAAATAGTATTAAAAATAATTGAAATTCTCCAATGAATTTTTTTTGCTTAGAATTTTATCAAAATTTTAAAAAAAAATTGAATTTACATGAAAAATGTTTTTATTAGTGAAAGTATGTAATTGAATTATTGTGAAGAATTTTATCAAAATTTTGTTAAATAATTGATTTTTTTGAAAATGCTTTTCTAAATTAATTGAATTCCTGTGGAGATTTTATTATTTATGAAAGCAATTGAATTTTGGATGAATTTTATCAATTTTTTTTAAATAATTGAATTCTCTGGCGAAATTTTATGAGAATACCTACTAAATATTGAAAATAATTGAATTTTGAATATTTTTTGAAAATAATTGAATCGTTTTAAAGAATTTGTAGGTTTGTGTAGAGGAGTGCAAAGCCTGTAATAAACAAAATAAAAAATTCCTTTTCAACAAACAAAATAAAAAATAGTGTTCAAAACCTTGTGAGTTAAAGCTGCCAGGATTACAGTCGAGATATCTTTTGGAAAAGTGAACAAGAACTCGTTCTCTTTCCTGGGTTTCACCGGTCAATGAAAACTGAGCAAGAAATTTTCTTAGAGCCACGTCCAGCGTGTCCCCTTCGAAGTTAAAGTACCTTAAATATTCTTCAGCCACAGCTCTGCTGAAGTCGTTGCTGAATAAAATAATAAATAAAATTTAGAATTTAATACTCAACGATTAGTGTATTTTACCTTTTTGCATTGCCATATTCGAGAAGAATCTCGATGAAAGTGATAAAAAAGTGAACAATTTAATATTGTGCAGTCAATAAATTGTATGTAAAATTTTACATATTATATAAAATTCATTCACAAAATTTTAAAATAATTTTTAAATAAAAACATAAGAAATAATTTCATATGGAATTTTGATCACTAGAAGAATAAAATTTTTCTATCGTACTTTTTGCTAAGATGTCGAGAGACGTCGGATTTCTTAAAACCGTCCAGAGAATAAAGCCTTTTTGCTAATCTGATTGCAGAAGGCAAGTCCACGGCTTTTGGACTGTAATGAAAACTGTGCAGACTTTCAATATCACTTTCCTCGTCGGCTGATAAGGGAGGCGACTGGCCACTTTGCTTCTGTTCCTCGCTGGTTGAAGCGGTCATCAATTCTTTCTCCTCTTCAAAATCTCGCAATTCCTGAAACGAACAAGACAAACTTTCAATAAATTCCAATTATTTAAATCACAATTACTATATTTATTAATACTAATTAATAATAATATTATTAATTCTGTTTTCTAAAAGAAACGTTGTTAATGTTAATTTATTGAAAAACAAAATTTCAAATTCTTGGGATTTTCCAAGATTTCTTTACTGGTTCTCTCTGTTTGCTTTCTATGACTTTCTCTAATGTTTTCCATAATGACTTGGAAATTTCTTACTCTTTAGACTTAAATGCTCAATTAACAGATAGCATTGAATTCGAAAAAGTTCCAAATGTGATTAAAGAGTATAAAGGAATGAAGGAATGCAGTTAAATAAAATGCAAAGAAAAAATTGAAAACTAAGTGAAAAAAGTTTCTGAAAGAGAGAAAATGTAGTAATTGATCAGAAAAGAATGCTAATAAGAGATAAAATCGAATTCAAAACTTTAGTGGAGAACAAAATTTTACTAATAAAAATAAAATTACGGAAATTGAATACAATCACAAGAGTTGCCGCAAAAATTTTATTTTTTCCTAATTTCCAGACAGAATTTTTGACTTATTTCTTCAAAGGGAAAAGTTGTTTTTCTCCTACAAAAAACTTTAAGAAGTTTTTTTCAATTTTAAGATATAAGATAATTTTTAGAATTAAGAATTTGAATAAAAGTTTTCAGCATGTCGAGCTGTTTTAAAAAGAATTTATGGCCTTTTCAAAGTTTTTAAGATATAAAAAGAAGTTTATTTTATAACTTTACTGTTAAGGAACTAAGGAAGTGACCCTTTTACTGCTTTTAAATCCAAATTTCGGTGATAGAAAAAATTTTTATTTATTTTATTTCATTTATCGATAATTTAATTTATTATTTATAAAAGAATTTCTGTCTACTAATTTAAAAAAAATAATCGACAAGGAAAATTTGTAAATGTTTTAAATTTGTAAATGCTTTTTCTTAAAAATTTTGCTTACAAAAATATATTTTCTCCCAATTCGTTGATGATAAACTTTATTAACATCACCAATGTAAATTCTATTACAAAAATTATTTTCAATATAGTTTTACATAATTTCAATTATTTAAAAACTTTTAATTAACTATTATATAACTATATTTTAGTCAACAATTTAATCATCTTAAAAATATAAAAGCAAATTTTTTTTAAAAAAACCCAATTTTTTCAGAATTTTAAATAATTCTGACTGCAATAAATTTCAATTATTTACAAAAAAACTTCGTTTCAAATTTTTTTAAAATTAAACTACGAATTTATCAATTGTAACTCTTCCGAAATTCAATTATTTTGGAAGCATTTTGAATTTATAGATGTTTTTACACCAAAGAATATACTAATACATTCAAAATGTGGCTCTTCGTAAAATGTAATAATTTAAAATAAACAAAATGCAATGCAGACAAAATAAACAATAAAATAAATGCGAAGAAATATTTTCTAAAATTCAATTACTATGAAAAATAAGAAAGAAAATCAAGATTTATTTTTTTAAAATCATATAGTAATTTAAAAGTTATTAAGATGAAAAAAATAATTCAAAAAGAATTTACGGTTTTTAAGATTTTTAAATATTGTTGAACAACGTCGATGAACTTCATAAGTATTCATAATCAACGATTGAAGGAAAAAAGTGCTATTCACAATGAAAATAATAAACTACTTTTATTTAAAAACTTATGTTTCTAAAACAAATAATAATCAAGAAAGATTGTAAAAAAATTTCTATCAGAAATTTATAAAAAATTGATTTGAAAAATATTTTTTTCCTCCAAACCATTGATAATGAACAATTTGAATATTTGATATTTGTATTTCGTATTCAACACATGAGTCCGCAACGTTTTTAAAAATGAAAAAATCAAATGAATTGAAAAATATAAAATAATATTTCAATCAGTCTTTTCAATTTAGTGGTGAAAAAAAGAATTTCTAAATAAGAAATAAGAAAATATTGATTTTCTTAAAAAAGAAATAAAAAAAATCCTACTTTTCTTACAAAAGAAATAGAGAATACAAAGTTTTCTTAATAAGAAATAAAATAACACTAGTTTTCGATGAAGAAGTAAAAAAAAATTTTTTCGTTCACATTTTTATTCTACTTTTACTAAAATATAAGAAAAATACTAATTTTCTTACTAAAAAATAGAAAAATACTACTTTTCTTACTAAGAAATAAAATACTATTTCCTTGACGAAAGAAAATGGTCTTAAAACTTATTTCCTTTCAAATGTTTCTTTTACTGAAAAAAAAGTTATAGAAAGAGGAAACTTCTTTTAAAAAAAGGGCTTGTTTCCTATAAGATGTGGTATTTTCTATTCTATTTTTTACTAAGAAATAAAAAATATTAATTTCGTGTTCTTTTTATTATATTTTTTTATTCAGAAATAGAAAAATAGTAATTTCATTACTAAACAATAAAAAAATACTAATTTTCTTACTAAGAACATGAAAACTACTAATTTTCTTACTTAGAAATAAAAAATACTAATTTTCTTACTAAGAATAAACTAATTTTCTTACTACTAAGAAATAAAAAAATACTAATTTTCTTACTAAGACTAAGAAAACTACTACTTTTCTTACTAAGAAATAGAAAAATATTATTTTTCTTTACTAAGAAATAAAAAACTACCAAATTTCCTTACTAAGTAATTATTATCTCTCAGAGGACAATTACTTACAAAATAATTTAAGTATAAAAATATTATAAATATCATGTGTTCGTTGTCGTATTTAAAAACTTTGCGGACTGCGACTTTATGTTGAACACCAATAAACCAAAAATATTTGTAACAATTATAGAAATTAGTAACCGGACAAATAGTCCAAACCAAAAAATCCAAAGTAAATGCAATCCAAAAAAGTAAAAAAAAAAAAATAATTTCATTTTGGACTTATTTTTTGTCCTGGTCAAAAAGTCCAAAGAAATTAAAAATCCATTGAAAAAAATTGAGATATAAAAATCCAAATGGTTTGCCTTGAATGAAATTGTCCTTTTTTTGAGTTGTTAGATAAACTTAATATTTTAAATTTCCGTAAATGATTAAATTAATCGAGTAATTTAATTTAAAAAAAAATATCTCATTGAATTTTTCTAAAGAATTTTATCAAAATTGTTGAGAAAATAATTGTTTGAAAAATTTTATAGAATTATAAAATTGAGATTTTTCTAGAAATTTTTATTATTTATGAAAATAATTGAATTTTTGTAAAGAATTTTATCAAAATTGTTGAGAAAATAATTGTTTGAAAAATTTTAAAGAATTATAAAATTCAGATTTTTCTAGAAATTTTTATTATTTATGAAAATTATTGAATTTTTGTGAAGAATTTTAAAAAAATTTTGAAAATAATTGAATTCTTCTGAAGAATTGTATTATTTATAGGTATGTAAATAATTAAAATCCTGCGATTTTGAAAAATTATCATTTTAAATTCCGATTTTATAGCGTAAAAAGTGTGGCTTTTTTACAAGTTTCAATATTTATTTTGGACGTTTTTGACATTTTTATTTTGGATTTTTTGTTCTGTGGACTTTTTTTCTTAGATTTTACGGTCTGGAATTTTTGGTTTGGATTTTTTGTCCTTTATCATAGAAATTTGATATTTTTCCAGTACTTTTGGAACAAAATTCTCTGCCTATTCTATTATTCAATTAATACGGTCAAAAAACAAAAATCACAAAAAATTCTCTGCCATTTGTCTGACCTTCTTCAATATTTTCCTGCCTTTTTCCTGAATCTTTCACTGATTTCTTGTCAAAATTAAGACTCTTAATAAATTTATTATTTTTAATTGAATGTTACCTGGTATCCAGTGGAACCAGTTGAGGCATTGCAATTATCAATTGCAGTAGGCAAGCGTTGATTCTGTTGATAAACATGTGGATTATCCGAATTCTGAGTATTACGTTTATTCTGTCTTGGACTTGAGTTCCTCGCATTGTCCTTGTCGGGACCCTTGACTTGAATGACTATTCGATGCTCACTCGAATCCTGACTGGCGCTGTAACTTCCGCTCTTACGCCTCCTCTGCGGTGGTTCACTGGCAAGGATTGTCGAGTCACTATCACTAGGATCACTAACCATCATAATATCACGTGAACTAAGAATGTCCATTGTTTCCTCGTCATTGTAATCGGGACTGGACATATTGCTAATGGCCTCCGATTGGCTGAGATCGCCATTGGTGGGATGTAGGCCTCCCGGCGATGTGCCCTCGCCCGAGGGTCCAAGTTGAGCGCCCGGCATTATTGGCAGGGGGAATCTGCGCGAGCCAGAATTGGAGGACATGACTGATGAGGAGACGGAGGTCGGCGATGCCGGCGATAGTGAGCGTTGAGGACTCGTGCCCTCGGTCGAGGAACTACTACTGGAGGACTGTGGAGGTGAATTGCCATTTCGACAGCAGGACGTTCTCTCCGAGACGGAGGGCGAGCTGACTGGTGCATTGTAGGTCCAAACAATTCTCTCGCTTGAGAGTGCCTGACCACTTTCTGGTCGTGTGTCGAGAAGAGTATTTAGGCTGGAGGTGACGTCGTCGTCAATATCGATATCCACTGCGCTCATGGATGGATCCTTTTGAAATTGCAAATGATCCTCGGATCTCGAGGTTCTCACGAATCCACTTGAATAACCAAAATTTGCATTGGCTTTATTTTCACAGGCTGGAGAGCATTGTGTGCCCTCGCGTCTTGCAGTACCCACTGGTGAGGTAGTTGCGGAATTCGAGCCAGTCACCTTGTAGGCTCGATGATGCCCGAGTATTTCGTTTGGACTCGTCGGCACGGAATTGTGATGATGATGATGATGATGATGGTGATTGTGATGATTGTGTCGGTGATGTATGTGATGATTATTGTATCTCAATGAATCCACTTTTTTCTGATACTTTGGCAAAAGGCAACTGCTTTGCTGCGTTCTCGATAGGTTCAACATCAAATCCCCGGTCATCATGTAGGCCTCGAACCTGAATTTAAAATCAAAATTCTTCTGTTATTCATTTATCATATGTACTTACTATTCTATATTCTTACTTTATATTCTTATTCGATATTCTTACTTTACATTCAAACTCTATATTCTTATTCGATATTCTTACTTTACATTCAAACTCTATATTCTTATTCGAAATTCTTACTTTATATTCAAACTCTATATTTTTCTTATACATAAGAAAAAACAAGAAAAAACTCTAAATCCACAAATAACTTGCTGAATAAAAAAATTGATTTTTACTATTTTTGAAGCATTCCTTGATAGAAAATAACTTTTTTAGATTGAAAATGAAAAAATTCCATTGTTATTTAATTATTTTATTTAAAAACTCATTTGTTTATTTTTCAACTAATTCAAAATTCCATTAAAAAATGGAGATAATAAAAAAAAAATTCTGATAAAATTATGATTTGAAATTAGTCACAAAAATAAATAAATAAGTTTTAAATTACAAAAATTGAATTTGTACTTTTTAGCATTTTTAATTTAATAACAATATTTTTTTAAAAAAGAAAATGCTTTAAAAATAGTAAAACTCATTTTTTTCCATTCGGCAATTTTTTTTTTTTTTTTTGTTGATACAAAAACATAGATATTTTATACAAAACTAAATGAATAAATAAATAAATAAAAATCATCAATTAAAAAATGGTTTCTGTTTAAATATCAGGCCTCGGATCGACTTTAAGTATAAAAATAATCGTCTTAAGTAGATTAGGAAAAATCGTTTATCTTATCCAGACTTACAATAAAAATTTGATTTTGTTTTTACCTGGCTTCACCCTGAATTCTAGAAAAACTTCTAATTTCTTTCCGATAATAACTTTAATTATTAGTTTTTGTAGAACTCAAATATTTCATAATTTATTTGTTTTTTTAATGTATTTTTATTCTATTTTTTATAAAAAAAATAATAATTTTGTGTTTTTATTGTATTTTTATTCTACTTTGTTGATAAAAAATAAAAAATGCTAATTTTCATACTACAAATTTTAAAAAAATTTAATTTTCTTATCTATCTATCTTCTATATTAATAAAATCAGACTTCTGTCTGTACATTGCTCCAAACTTGAAAACCAAAAATAATGAAGCTAAATGCCATAAAAGAGAAGGAAAAATGTTGAATTTTAAAAAATTCGGTTTTTTGAAATTTTCATAATTTTTAATAATTTTAGGTTTTTACCAAAGGGTAGAGACTATTAAATAAGTAAAGTATTTTTTAAGAGCCCAAAAATAATGAAGCTAAATGCCATAAAAAAGAAGGAAAAATGTTGAATTTTAAGAAATTCGGTTTTTTGAATTTTTGCTAATTTTCCATAATTTTTGATTTTTTACCAAAGGGTGGAGACTATTAAATAAATAAAGTGTTTTTCAAGAGCACAAAAATAATGAAGCTAAATTCCATAAAAAAGAAGACAAAATGTTAAATTTTACAAATTCGGTAAAATACTAAGAAATAATATAATTTTTGAAGAATTTTAATTGTAAAAATAGAAATATATGATTTCTTCAAAATTTGAATAAAAAATCTAAAAAAGTAGATTTTTTATTTAATTTTATATAGTACTTTCTTTTGAAGATAATTAAATTTTTATTAATTTATATTTAAACATTTTTTAATTCAAAATTTTTGAGAATTAAATTAAGTTTAAAATTTAAAATAAAAATTCTTCAAAAGTTGATTTAAAAAATTTTTAGTAAATTACTTTTAAAAATTCAATTGCTTTCTATATAAATACATATGTACAAAATTTTAATTATTTAAAAACTTTTTATTTTCATATTTTAAAAATTTAATTATCTTAAGGGGAGGGATCAGGGGCCGTTCAAAAAATACGTAACGCTTTAGGGGGGAGGGGGGGTCAAGCTATTTGTTACGGTCAGCAGAAAAAATGGCGCTAATGTATACAACATTGCGTTACATGGGGGGGAGGGGGGGTCCAAATTTCCGAAAAATAGCGTTACGTATTTTTTGAACGGCCCCTCACCGATATTTTCAACTACATCAAGAAAATAATTTAAATATTTAATAAAATTGCTTTTTTAGTAATTTTTGAGAGAAATTTATAATGGTCATAAAATGAAATCGGTTAGAAAATATTTTGACACGTTTTAAAATTTTTATTTTTCTAAAAATTGGTATATTTTGAAATCTAATGGTAATTTTGTAAAGAATATGTTTTTGTATCTACAAAAAACTTACTGAACGAAAAAACTGATTTTTACCATTTTTGAAGCATTTTTTTTTTATAAAAAAACGAAAAAATAGTTTTTACATTAAAAGTACTAAAAAATATCATTGTTATGTAACTTTTTTATTTGAAAATTCATTTGTTTATTTTTCTAACTAATTCAAAATCTTATTTTATTATACATATAAAAGAAATTCTGATAAAATTATGATTTGAAATTAGTCACAAAACTAAGCAAATAAATTTTAAATTAAAAAAATTAAATTTGTACTTTTTAGCATTTTTATTTTAAGAACAATATTTTTTTGAAAAAAGAAAATACATCACAAATAGTATGAATAAACTTTTTCATTAGGCAATTTCTTTTTTATACAGAAACATATTTTATACAAAATAACGCAAAGATTTCCAAATCTGACAATTTTTTAGGGAAAATAAAAATTCAAAACGTGTCAAAATATTTTCTGACGAATTCTATTTTAATTGAAATTCCTCTCCATTGCATTCATCTAATCAAATAATTACTACAAAAACAATTTTATGGAATAATATTAAAATTATTTTCTTGATTTAGTTAAAATATCGATGAACTCTCTCCGTTAATTATGTGTTATTTTGTTGTGCTATTCGGAAAAAAAGTTTGAAAAATCAATCTTTTTTAAATAAGTCGAAAAAGGCCGAAAAATCATACTATCCGAGTCCTGACGTTGCAGAATCCAATCGAAAAAAGTCGGAAAAATCAGATCACTCCAGAACTGGAATTATACACACCTGGGTGTATTTTTCTGTCGACCAAACTTGTCGCCGGACAATGGTTCCCATTGAGCACGTTCCTCTTCCTTAAAATTGTCAAATTGAGGAATAACAACATCCATTTCCGATGATCCAGAAGCGTCACTGCATGATCCATTACTTCTAACAGCATTTTGTTGTTGTTGAACTCCAGTGGGATTCTGGGGAAGACTTATCGACAATTCAGTTAATTCCGAATTTTTAACACTTCTCTCGTCACAATTCGTGGATCGGTTCCTCGAGTTGTTTTCAATTCCTGCTCGAAAGGCTTTTAAACTTTCAGTATCCTCGCACACCGCCTGACCCGAGCACAATAAACGTCGTATGTGCGCCTTGATGGCTGGATCTAAAAACAAGAAACTAGATTTAATCATCATGTCTGAATGTTTAAAGGATGGCTACGTCAAACGAATCAAGTGCCACATTTATCAAAAAAAAGAAAAAAAATTCATTTCACAAATGGAAGATAAAAATAATTCTTTAATCAATTTTTTCAAATTTGAGGGGAAAAGAAGAATTTCATATTAAGAAATGAAAAAAGGCTCATTTTCTTACTGAGAAATAGAAGAATACTAATTAGTTGTGTTTTTTATTCCCTTCTTATTCTATTTGTTAGTAGAAAATCAAAAAATACTAATTTACTACAGAGAAATAAAAAAATAGTAATTTATATTTTTTTATTGTATATTTATTCAATTTTTTTACTATGAGCTAAAAAAATACTAATTTTTTTAGTAGAAAATAAAAAAAATACTAATATTGTGTGATTTTTGTAATTTTATTCTCCTTTCAAGTAAGACTTAGAATAGTAACATTTTTATTTAAAGAAAAAATAATTTTTTGTGTTTTCTATTCTGTTTTTATTCAATTACCCACCTAGAAATAAAATAACAATAATATTGTGCTTTTTTATTCTTTTTTACTGCAAAGAAATAAAACAATACTAATTTTTTTATTAAAAACTAAAAAACACTGGAAATCCTGCTTAAAAACAAAATAATACTAATTTTAATATTAAAAAATTACTCATTTATTCTACTAAAAAATGAAAAAATACTTTTGTGGAAAAGTATTAAATTTCTTACTAGAAAATAGAAAAATACTGATTTGTTTACGAATAAATAAAAAGAAACTAAATTTCTTACTGAGATATAGAAGAATACCAATTTTCATTTTTAGAAATAAAGAAATATGAAATCTCTTACTAGGAATTAGAAAAATACTATTTATCCTGCTAAGAAATAATAAAATACTAATTAAGGGTTCCAATCAAAGAACCGGTTATCATTTTTTTAAACTCAAAATCATTGCCCTGTTAGTCAAAAATTAAACTGTTTTTAATCCCAATTTTTTGAGAAATATTTTGATAATCTTTATACAAATACGAAATGTTTTCAAGAAATTGAAATTTTAAATCCTTTTTTTATTTAGAGTTCGAAAATTTTGAGTCTCAAAAACTTATAACCGGTTCTTTGATTGGGACCCTCAATTTTCCTGCTAAGAAATAAAAAGAAAGATTATAGGAACAATATTTTTAAGAGAATTAGATTTATTTCTTTGCAGTAAATAGAGAAAAATACACAAAATCACGTTTTTTTATTCATTTGAGTATTTAGTATTTTTATTTAATAAAAATACTTATTTTCTTCTTCAAAATAGAAAAGTATTAGATTTCGTACTAGGAAATAGAAAAATACTCATTTTCCTCCTAATTTTACTGTTAAGAAATAAAAAATACTAATTTTTCTACCAAGAAATAAAAAAATACTAATTTATTTACAAAGAAATAAAAAAATTCTAATTTTTTTAGAAATGGAAGACTATTAAATTTCTTACTGGAATGTAGAAAAATACTAATTTTACTGCTAAAAAATAAAAAATACTAATTTTCCTATCAAGAAACAGAAGAATACTAATTTTTTAGAAATGGAAAAGTATTAAATTTCTTAGTGGACAATAATAAAATACTAATTGTTATACTAAAGATTAAAAAAAATACTAATTTTAATACTAAGATATAGAAAAATACTAATTTTCCTTTTTATAAATGGAAAAAAAATTAAATTTTTTACTAGAAAATAAAAAATACTAATTATATTGCCATGAAATAAAAAATTATATTTCTTCCTACTAAGAAACGGAAGAATACTAATTTCTTTACTAAGAAAATAATACTAATTTATTTTTTAGAAATAGAAAAGTATTAAATTTCTTACTAGAAAATAGAAAAATACCAATTTTTCTTTTAAGAAATGATAAAATACTAAATTAATTTACGAATAAATAAACAAATACTAATTTTTTTTACTAAGGAATAGAAGAATATATAGAAAAATACTAATTTTATTGACAAGAAATAAAAAATTCTAATTTTACCTACTAAGAAACGAAAGAATACTAAATTTCTTTACTAAGAAAATAATACTAATTTATTTTTTAGGAATAGAGAATTATGAAATTTCTTACTAGGAAATAGAAAAATACTCATTTTTTTCTAAGAAATAAAGAAATACTAATTGTTATATCAAGGATTAAAAAAATACTAATTTTCATACTAAGGTATAGAAAAGTACTAATTTTCCTTTTTATAAATGGAAAAGAATTAAATATTTTACTAGAAACATAGAAAAATACTTATTTGTCAAGAAATAAAAAAATTTAATTTCTTTACTAAGAAAATAATACTAATTTCTTTACCAAGAAAATAATACTAATTTCTTTACTAAGAAAAAAGTACTAATTTATTTTTTAGAAATAGAAAAGTATTAAATTTTTCTTTTAAGAAATGATAAAATACTAAATTAATTTACGAAGAAATAAACAAATACTAATTTTACTGCTAAGAAATAAAAATACTAATTTTTCTACTAAGAAACAGAAGAATATATAGAAAAATACTAATTTTATTGACAAGAAATAAAAAATTCTAATTTTACCTACTAAGAAACGGAAGAATACTAATTTCTTTACTAAGAAAATAATACAAATTTATTTTTTAGAAATAGAGAAGTATAAAATTTCTGACTAGGAAATAGAAAAATACTCATTTTTTCTAAGAAATAAAGAAATACTAATTGTTATACTAAGGATTAAAAAAATACTAATTTTCATACTAAGTTATAGAAAAATACAAATTTTCCTTTTTATAAATAGAAAAGAATTAAATTTTTTACTAGAAAATAGAAAAATACTAATTTAATTGTCAAGAAATAAAAAATTCTAATTTTTCCTACTAAGAAACGGAAGAATACTAATTTCTTTACTAAGAAAATAATACTAATTTCTTTACCAAGAAAATAATACTAATTTCTTTACTAAGAAAGTAATGCTAATTTACTTTTTAGAAATAGAAAAGTATTAAATTTCTTACTAGAAAATAGAAAAATACTAATTTTCCTACTAAGAAATAAAAAAATACTATTTTTTCACTAAGATAATATAGAAAAATACTAAATAAATATACGAAGCAATAAAAAAATATTAATTTTACTGCTAAGAAATAAAAATACTAATTTTTCTACTAAGAAACAGAAGAATACTAATTTCTTTACTAATTTATTTTTTAGAAATAAAAAAGAAAATAGAAAAATACTATTTTTTCTGCAAAGAAATAAAAAAAAAATACTAATTTTACTGCTAAAATATTAAATCTCAATAAAGAATAATAAATTTGACTCAAGAGTTCTTCAAATACAATATTAAAATCTCAAAATAAAAGGAATTCCAATATTCATTAAAAAATATCAACTTCTCGACAAATTTCTATAAAAAAAGAAAAAAGAACTCGACTTATATTCCATAAATTTATTAAAATACCACAAGTATTTAAAACAAATTTAAAAGATTCGTTTAAATTCCTCATTGAACAAATGAATAGCATCTTGAGCTGAATTATCTCTGAAAACTTTGCCAGTGAATATAGATGTATTTTGGAAAATAGATGATGGGAAAGCGATGAGTGCACTTTCGTTTCAACGAGACCGTCCTTGTGTGCGTACCTACCTAAGGTGAAAAGAGAAATAAAAGACAGACGAAGAGTACAGAGAGCTCACTCACCCCTTCGTAGCTTCAGCGTGACAGGGTCTGACGAGAGTCGGAGACATTTTAGAACTGAAACAGAAACGAAAAGAAAAGAGTGCTTGCGGGTGAACGAGTCTCGTCGAGTGGATGCTTGCCGGAGCCGGAGGGTGGTTTGGTTGCTGCTAAGTAGATGGGTCGGGTCGTGTGGAATTGGAACATTACGTGAAAGCGATCCATCCATACGTCATCCCATTAACTACTCTCTTAAATGCAATCATTTTCAATTCGATACACTTTATTACTCTCTCTCTCTCTCTCTCCCACTCAATTCGGCTAATTATTGCAACAATGGGCACAATTTTTTCGCATTCTTCAAACTTTTCAATGTCATTTTCGCTCATTGAACCTTTTATATACTCAAAAAAAAAAAAAAAAATTCAACACTCAAAAAAACGATAATATTTTTATTGTTCATTCACAATGAAAAAAAAAATTATTTGATTCAATTAAATATTTAATTGAATCAACAAGGTTGCCACAAATATTTAATTTTATTTTTCCCTGAATTTTCCCTGATTTCCAGACAAAATTTTCACTTTTTCCCTGACCATAAAGAATATTCTGATTCACTCTGAAAATTATTAGATACTCAAAAAAACATTCTATTACATTTACTTATGAATTTCTTAAATTGTAAAATTATTCGCAAACATCAATAACTAAATTTTTAAACAAGTATTTAATTACTATTTTTCCATAGGAATTAAAATTCTTCAAAATATTCAAATCAAAACATTTTTAAAATTAAACAACTTATAAGAATATTATTATAAAACATAAAGATATCAATGACTCCGAGTCTTCGACTCGGAGTCATTGATATCTTCATGTTTTACAAAAATTTTAATTTCCATAAAAATTTTTCAAAAAACTATTAAATTATTTACAAAAATTATAATAAAATTCGTTTTAAGAATTCAATTATTTTCATAAATAATAAAATTCTTCACATGGTTTCAATTATTTTTAATACAATTTTAAATAAATTTCTCGAAAAATAAAATTATCTTCAAAAATTTTTTGCAAGAATTAAATTAGGTACATTTTACAAATAATGAAATTCTTCGCTGAAATTCAAAAATTTTCAAAATTTACATTTTTAATACAAGTTTTCAAAAGAATATAATTATTTAAATAAAATGTAATAAAATTCGTTGCATAAATTCAATTATTTTTACAAGTAATAAAATTTTTCACATAAATTCAATTATTTAAAAAATATTGATAAAATTCGTTGTAAGAATTCCATTATTTTCATAAATTATAAAATTTTTCAGAGGATTTCAATTATTTATAATACAATTTAAAGTAAATTCCTAGAAAAATGGAATTATTCTCTTAAATTTTTTGTAAGAATTTAATTACATTTCACGAATATAATGAAATTCTTCGTTGAAATTCAAATACTTTCACAATCTACTTTTTTAATAAAAGTTCTCAAAAGAATTCAATTATTTAAAAAAATGTAATAAAATTCGTTGCCGAAATTCAATTATTTTCATAAATAATAAGATTCTTTATATATTATTTCAATTATTTTTAATACAATTTTAAGTAAATTCTTCGAAAAATGTAATTATTTTCAAAAATTTTATTAAAATTTTTCGAAAGAATTCAATTATCAATTATTTTTTAAAATTCATGCTATAATGCTTTTAATATTCAATTATTATCTAAAATTTTAACTTATATTCATTTTAAATCAATTTTTATTGAAAAATTCTACAAGAATTCAATTATTTAAAATACAAAAATAAATAATTGAATGTTTTTCGAAACTAAATTATCATAAAGAATTTTATCAACAAATTTGAATTTTTTCGAGAAATTTTGAATAAAATTTTCAAGAATAATTAAATTTTTCGAGAAATTCAATTAAAATTGTATTAAAAAATAATTGAAATTCTATGATTAATTTTATTATTCATGAAGATAATTGAATTTTTGTAAAAAAAATGTTATTATTTATGAAAATAATCGAATTATTGCGAAGTTTGCTTAGAATTTTATCAACATTTTTTATTTTTTTTTGAAATAATTGAATTCTTTTTGGTAAATTTTATTAAAACTGTAGATATTGAAAATCATTGAATTGAGAAAAATTTTTTGAAAATAATTGAAATTTTGCAAAGAATTTTATTCAAATTTTTTAAAATAATTGTAATTTGGAGAAGAACTAAAATAAATATTACTTGTTTCAAGTAAATATTTAATTGACAATAGTCAATTAATCGTTTATTTGAATCAAATAAATATTAAAAATTAAATATTTAATTGAATCAAATAATATTTATTGGAGTGAATTAAATGGTATATTTTTTTCAAATACTGAAATTATTGATTCAAATACCATTTAATTGACTCCAATAAATATTACTTGATATAAGTAAATATTTAATTGATAATAGTCAATTAATCGGTTATTTGAATCAAATACATTTTTTTTTCCAGTGCAGGGTTGATAAAAAAAATTGCCATCTTATTTTTCCCTAATTTCCAGACATAATTTTGACTTTTTCCATAGAAATTAAGATTTTACAAAATTTTTGCATCTAAAAAATTATTTGATATTAATACAGAGTGTCTACTATTTTCATTCTACAAAATTTCCGCCTTTATCCTAATTTTTCCCGATTTTTTTTTCTCATCAAATTTCTTTGATTTCGAAAATTAATAAATCTACAAATGGCTTCAAAAATTTTTTATGAATAATTAAATTCGTTTGACGAGTTTCTTTAAATTTTTCGAAAATAATTTTTTTAAAAATAATTTTAACTAAAAATTTGAAAAATAATTGAATTAAACAAAAAATTTTTTTCAATTTTTTAAAATAATCTTGTCTATTCATAATTATAATTAAAAATTTGATTGATTCAATTTTATTAAAATGTATTGATACTAATTGAATTTCTGCAAAGAATTTTACTATAATTCTTTCAAAGAATAATTGGATTCTTTCGAATAATTATATTAAAAAATTTAGAAAATATAAACAATAATAATTAATTATGTACTTAATAAGTAAATTTATAAAATTTTGATTATGAAATTATTCAAAAATTTATATTTGGAAATAAAAAATGTAATTTGCATAATAAATTTTCAAAAACAAACTTCTTTATACTTTTGTTTAAAATTTCAATTTTTCGTTATTCCTTTTTAAGTTATATTTTATTAAAAAAGTATTTTGTTTATAAAAAAAATTAATCCTTAACTCAGTAAATCTTTAAGTTATATTATGTTTCATTAATTGTTTAAAAACAAAGAGAATTTAGTTATATTGATGAAAATTAAAGATAATTTAATTGTTTAAAATTAAAGACAATTTTATTTCTGTAAAAATTGCGCAGACAATTTAATTTCTAAAAATGAAGGAAGATTAGAAATTACAAAATAAAAAATTAAAGACAATTTTAATTGCTTAAAAATTAAATAAAGGCAATTCGATTTACACTTTTCATTTTGTTAATTAAAATTTTTATTTTCAATTCCACTTCAATCGAATTTTTTTTAATGGTTTGTAAGTCTGTGGTAAAATATGCATTTTTTTAATTAAAAGCGATCATAACGTTTTTTTTTTACCCCCGTCCAATGTTTGAATCTCACATAGCACGATATTTTGTGGCTATGAATGCACTTCACTGACTTCAGTAAAAGATTAAAGTTTATGGGCTTTTTATTATAAAAGGTTTTAATTAATACAAAAATTCCCCGCGGACATGTGCAAATAATTAAATTGACAATAAATGTTCACTTTGAATATTAAACAATATTTCTTTTTGTTTTTGAAAATTTAAATTCAAATTTTATAATTTACTTCTTCATGTTTTTTGAAAGAGAAAAAAATTTTTTTTCCTACTCTCTAAATTCGAATAATTAGTAAAAACTAAAAATGTTTACTAATTTGAATTAGTAAACATATTTTTACTAATTTAATAATAAATAAATAAAATTTAATAATAAATAACTAAAATTTAATAATAAATAAATAAAATTTAATAATAAAGGTTTATTAATTTGAATAAAAATTGCAAAATCGAAAAGGGAGGGGAAAATTTTGAAAATACTTTTCTTAAATTCTTTTCGAAAAAAAAATTCTCCCCCAGGTGTGATTTGCATTAATGGAGTGCTCAATGGATCGCTCTCACGTAACGTGTACTTCAATTTGCAAACGACTTTTTTTTTTCCACCCCTTTTTTTCTGCAGTTATAATAATATAATTTTAGGCTTCAGTCCCGTTTTTAGTCACACCTATTTATATATTCCATCACTAATAATGGCTTTTTGTAGAATTAAATTGTTAATTAAGTTTAATTCACATTTAAATTACCCCTTTTGATAATAATTATTTATGAACTTGAGCTTTCGCGTTAATTAACTTTCGAATATTTTTTCTTTTTTCACATAATTGAAAACTTTTTTTTCTTCATTTTTTTATTTTTTGACATGCGGTAAAGTATGGAAAACACGGGAGTTTAATTAAAAAACTATGTTATATAGCTTCTTGAACTAGATTTCTTGTCATATTTGCGCCAGGTCTTGTTTGTCAAATAATTAAATATAGAAAGTAAGATTAGAAAAGTAATTGTGTTAGCGTGAAATTTTCTCGAACGTTCAAGCGCATTGGAAATATTATAAATTGATATATACATGTATCTACGAACATGAAGCTTTTACAATAATACATAAGGGATTCCACTTGGAGTTCAGTGTCTTACGTAAGAGAAAATTAATTTTGGGAAAATTGGCTCAATTTCTTTTTTGGATTTTTATTCTCGTTTTAATATATTATTATTATTATTATTATTATTATTATTATTATTATTATTATTATTATTATTATTATTAAGTTTTTATCATTTTTAGTATTTTTATCAAATTTATTTAAACTTAATTAATTTATTACTAGCAACAATTCGCGCGGCTAACTTCTTGCTGCCTTTTTTAAATAAAATTAGCAATTTTAAAAATTTTCTAATTTAAATTCTTCTTAAAACACTAAAAAAATTCAATTTTGGAGAAATTTAATTATTTTAAAAAAAAAGAAAATTCTTCTTATAAAATTCAACTATGTTCAAAATTTGAAAAAAAATTCTCGTAAAAATCCCAATTATCTTTATAAATAACAAAATTCTTCTCCAAACTTCAATTATTTTTATAAATGCCAAAACAATTCTTGTCCTAATTTTAATTATTTTCAAAAATTTTTCTAATTTCAATGATTTTAATTAAATTTTTCCAAAAAGAATTCAATTATTAAAAAAAAAAATTTAATAAAATTGTATGCAAACATTTAATTTTAACATTTTTATTTTCATAAATAATAAAAATTTCACGGTAATTCAATTATTTTCATAAATAATTAAAACTTTTATTTGTTGCAAAGAATTTTATCAAAAAAATTTGATAATAATAGAATTC
The DNA here is from genome assembly GCA_032872505.1 of Leptopilina syphax. Classification (NCBI taxonomy): domain Eukaryota; kingdom Metazoa; phylum Arthropoda; class Insecta; order Hymenoptera; family Figitidae; genus Leptopilina; species Leptopilina syphax. Next base: position 16,469,470 of record CM065477.1, read on the forward strand.
CTTCAAAGAATTTTATTACATAGAAAAATAACTGAATCCTCGCGAAGAATTTTATTAAAATTTTTAAAAATTACAATTAAATTCTTTTGAAGAATTTCTTTTAATTCTTTTTTTAAACTAAAGAAGTTTCTTTAATAATTTTAATTGATTTGAAAGCAATTGAATTTTATGAAGAAGAATTTTATTAAAATTGTATTGAAAATAATTGAATTCTTGCGAAAAATTTTACTATTTATAAAAATAGTTGAATTGTTTCGAAGAATTTATCAAAATTTTAGAAATAAATGAATTTTATGTTAATATTTGATAATTTAAATTCTTTCGAGGAATTCTATTAAAATTGTTTTGAAAAGAATAGAATTTCTGCAAAGATTTTTACTATATTTATAAAAATAATTGAATTATTGCGAAAAATTTTACTATCTATAAAAATAATTGAAATGTTTCGAAGAATTTATTCAAATTTTAAAAAATCATTAGATTGTTATGAAGAATTTTATAGAAATATTTAAAAATAATGAAATTTTTTCGAGAAATTCAGTTAAAGTTGTTTTGAAAATAATGGAATTTCTTTAAAACATTTTATTAAAATTAAGTACTTTTAAAATAATTGAATTCATCACAAGAATTAAAAGTAATTTAATTTTTATATAGAATTTTTTAAAAATATTTTGAGAATAATTGAATTATTTTTAGAGAATTTTAAATTCTTGCTGAAATTGCATTTTATGGAAATTTTTGAAAATTATTTAATTCTTTTATGTAATTATATTTAAATTTGATTAAAAATAATTTAATTCCTGCAAAGAATTTTTGTATTTATAAAAATAGTTGAATTGTTTTGAAGAATTTATTATTAATTCAATTAATTTATTTATTAAAATTTGAGGAAATAATTGAAATTTATGGAAATATTTAAAAATATTTGAATTCATCCGCGGAAATCAATTAAAATTGTTTTGAAAATAATTGAGTTCCTGCAAAGAATTTTATTATTTATTAAATTAATTGAATTATTGCGAAAAATTTTACTATTTATAAAAATAATTAAATTTTTTCGAAGGATTTATTAAAATTTTAGAAAATATGAACAGTAATAATTACGTTTTTTCATTTCTAGTATTTTTATCACATTTATTTAAACTTAATTGATTTATTATTATTTATTATTTTTTTATTTGTTATTTATTCATTTATTGCATTTTTATTATTTTTTATCACATTTTTTTTACTTGAAAAAATCTCACCTCCCCTGGGGATCGAACTTTGGATTTCTGTTTGCAAGTCGGAAGCTCTAACCACTCTACTACGCAGTCATTCTTATTTTTATTACATTTTTCCAATATTTTTAGTTTTTATTTTTTATTTTAGTTTTTATTTTAGTTTTATATTTTTATTACATTCTTATTATTTATTATACTTTTAAATTCATTTATTTCTTCACTCCATTAATAAATTTTTACGAAAACGTTCGTAGCAATAAAAAGACGAAATAAAATAATTATTGAAAATATACTAAAAAGTAGAATTAATCCGAAATAAAAAAATTTTCTCCGTCTTCCTTTAAACTTTGAACTTGCCGTCAAACTCAGTTTTTAGATTTACAGATAAAGTTTCTATTTGATTCAAGTTTTATTCTCTTTCAGTGTCAAATAGTTGTTTCTCGAAATTGTAGTTTGAGAAACTTTGAGATTCCATTGCTATAAATTTAAACTTGTCAGCTTTTATAGTTGAAAAGAAGATTCATTCGATTTGAAATAATGTCTTATTAGATAAATTTTATTTATTAAATTTATGAAATTTATTAAACTTTTTTCACCCTCTTCATTTTTTTTCTCTTTTTTTTAATAACTTCTTTGATGAATTTTATTCTTCTTCTTTGAAAGTTTGAATTGGTTTATATAGAGTGAAGAAATTTTTTCTTTATACATTTTTCTTATTATTCTTTTGCTTTGAAATATTTTTCTCCAGTCAAATTTAATATAAATTTTTACAAATATCTCGGATCAATTCTTTTGAAGAATTAATTTTTCTATTTTTCTTTTTTTTTGTTTCCGAAAACTATTTAAAAATTATTATAATTGTCTTTATCTAATTTTAATATTTAATTTTAAACAATAACTATTTTTGTGTCAAATAAAATATTTACCAAAATTACATCTTCATTTTGAACAATTAAATTGTCTTTATTCAATTTTAAACAGTCAGAAACTATTTCCGTAAGGAAAGGGAAAATTTTATTTAAAAAAAGAAAAAATAGGTCACAATCAACGGCAATTTTTTTCCACGTCTATTATAAATTGTCTGCTGGAGAATAACTTTGGATAAAAACTAACAGCTATAATGACCTTTGGTAAACCGTAAATTACTGAATCGATCTGCTGCCTACATTGCACTTTAACCCAACAGTCGTTTCACTCGGGGTTAACTCTCGTAACATTTACAAAGCACCTGCAGCTTCCTGTCTTCTCGTAACCTATTCTCAACTCAATATACTATATATATAAGAGAGACACATTATCACACCCAGTTGTGTCAAAATTTGCGGTTAAATAATTACAGAAAAAAAACTCAATGTCAGTGTATTTGTAGACCATGAAAAGTGACTTTAAACTTTAAATCAATAATAAACTTGTCATAGTATAATTATCCTGACACTGAAAAAAAATATTTATTTTTTTTCATTCAAATAATTCTTGACTATTATTATTAAATAAATATTTTCTTCCATTAATTATTTATTACAAGCAAAAATCATAAAATAGAAAGAAATTTTATTACATTTTTATTTTTTTCAAACAATAATCATAAAATAAAGTAAAATAAATATAAAAATAGAGAAAAAAATATTTTAAAAAATAAGTTAAGTTCAATAAAACGAAAACATTCGGACAATGAATAAAATATTTATATTTAAATATTTTATTCATTGTCCGAATGTTTTCGTTTTATTGGCCTTAATTTATAAAGGATCTCGGACGTTAAAAATTATTTAACTAAAAAAATTAGAATACAGAAAAAAAATTAGAATAAAGAAAGAAATAAGAATAAAGAAAAAAAAAAATAAATAAATAAAAATAATAATAAAATAAATTAATAAAAACAATAACTAAGTTAATTGATTAAATAGTATTTACATAAATTACAAAATATACAAAAATTATTGAGTCAAATAAAAATTATTTAAGTAAATATTTATTTAGTAAATAATCAACGAATAATGATAATCCACAACTTTTCAACATTCAAATAAACAAAATATTTTTCATTCAAACTATTTTTAAAAATTACCAATTGCAATAAAAATTTAAAAATTTCAATTTCAGGGCTCGAACCAATGAAAGTATTAATAATGCAGACTTTACGGACAAAAAATAAAAAAATTTTATAACTATGACAAAAATATAAATTCGAGTCAAATAAGAGAAAATTTTACATGAAATTATAAATTTAAATTTTTTCACAACTATAAAACATGAAGATATCGATCACTCCGAGTCTTCACTTCATGTTTTATAATTTAATTAAAGATGGGCAAATTGTTAAAATGATTATTTTATATTATAAGAATATTGTACTTCTTAAACATTATTTTCATAATTTCAATTCAATTATTATTTTCAAGAATTTTTAACTAAAATTCTTCTTTAAATTAATTATTTTTAATAATTTTCGAAAAAGTTCTTTAAAAATTTTCAAATCCATTTGTTTACAATATTCAATTTTACGAAATTTCAATTATTCGTAAATTCTTCAATTAAAAATATGTTAGAAAATAAAAATTTGAAATTATATTTTTACAAAATTCAATTAGGTATTATTTCTAAAAATTTATGCTACATTGCTTTTAATATTCAATTATTATCTAAAATTTTAACTGAAATTCAATTATTTAAATACAAAAATAAATAATTTATTGAATAATTGAATGTTTCTTAAAATTTAAATCTCATCAAGAATTTTATCAACAAGTTTTTAATTAATTGAATTCTTTTGACGAATTTTTATAATAATTTTAAAAGAAATTTTTTCGAGAAATTTGATTAAAATTGTATATTAAAAATATTTTAAATTTTGCAATGAGTTTTAATAATAAAACAAATAAATATAAAGAAATATTATTTTGCAAAAAAAATAAAGTTCCTAAAAATAATTTTATTATTTATGAAAATAAATTAATTTATTTTTATAAAATTTATTTGTAAATAATTGAATAATTTTGGAAAATTTTATTAAAATAGTACATATTGAAAATCATTGAATTGAAGAAAATTTTGGAAGATAATTAAAATTTTGCCAATTTTTAAAATAAAACCTTTTCAAAATTCTATTATTTCTAAAGAATTTTACGAAAATGCCCATAATATTTAATTATTATGTAAAATTTTAACTAAAAATCATTTTTAAATCAATTTTTATTTGAAAATTCTACTAGAATTCAATTATTTAAATACAAAAATAAATAATTTATTGAAGAATTGAATGTTTCTTAAAATTCAAATTTCATAAAGAATTTTATCAACAAATTTTTAAATAACTATACATTTTTTGGACGAATTTTAATAATAAATTTTAAGAATAATTACATTTTTCGAGGAATTTGATTAAAATTTGATTAAAAATAATTGAAATTCTGCAATGAGTTTTATTATTTATGATAATAATTGAATTTTATTATTTACGAAAATAATTGATTTCGTATAAAAATTTTATTATTTATGAAAATAGTTGAATTATTGCGAAGAAATTTATAAGAAATTTGTAAATAATTGAATTCTTTTGTTAAATTTTATTAAAATAGTAAATATTGAAAATCATCTAATTGAGGAAAATTTTTGTGAAATAATTGAAATTTTGCCAAGAATTTTATTAAAAGTTTTGAAAATAATTGAATTTCGGAGAATAATTTTTTTATTTCCAAAGATTATTGAAATTTGACAAGAATTTTTTTCTAAGTTTTGAGCATCATTGAATTTCTGCGAAGAATTTTATTTCTTTGGAAAATTATTGAATTTCTTCAATAATTTGTCCTTTTTCAATCAAATTACGAACTTTACGGACGTTTTTTTTTTAAAGAAAACTGACTTTTACGGACTTGAAGCAAATTTACGGACCTAGTTCAAACCCTGCAATTTAAATTGATTAATAAAAAATATTTTTGAATTAAAGTTCCTTGACACCTGACGCAAAATTATTGAATTAAAATTTTAATTTAAAGAACAAATAAAATATACAGTTTCGTTCAGAAAAAAGCTCTCAATTTTCAAAATTCCTATGTATATATTTAAATACTGAAATTAAATATTTTGCCCAAACTGTTTTTTGTGAAAAATAAAAGAGGAAGAAAAAATTGTTATTTCTTACCTTCCTTGGTGCTAAATCGGTTGACATCAACTTCATTCACCCTGAGAATAACATCACCAGCCTCGACCTGCAAAATAACAAGAGAAAACTTGATAAAATTCGAGTCATCTTCTATTTATACATATATACATATAACGAGAATAAACTCTGTCGTTTGGACTTTAAGAGTCTCACTTTACGTTCAGGTTGTAAAATAAACGACATTCCCTATTCGTCATTTGTAGACAGAATGAAATGGGTCATAAATCACCTGGAATATCTAACTTCACATTTTTCAAATTTTTCAATAAATTAGAAACTTTTTTTTTATATTATTTCTTGATATTAAAAAAAGAAAATCAATTTCATTGAAAAACATATGTATTTTTCAAACTTTCTACCTGATATGCACTGTATAATTTTAATAATATGAAAGTTTGAGAATTTTCTGAATATGTGTTTTTATGATAATATTATAGAGATTTATATAATAAAAATAGCTGAAATTAAATCGAAGGTTGATAATTTAAAGTAGAGGAGAAAAACAACAAGTTGCGGTTTCAATTGTGTACACAAAATACAATTGTATCAATATTTAACATAATTCCATTTTAAATGAATACTATTTTAATATTTAATATTTATATTATCTATACTAATAATTATTAATAAAAATGTTTTTTTCCACTTGTATAATTATTAATAAATAATATTAAATATTTCTAAACTTTTGAACGTATGAACTAATTTTTTTTTCTTCCTTTCTTTAATGTTTGAATTTCAGTATACAAAATATTAATTTACACATTAAAAAATGAATTTTGAACTAATAATATTTCAGTATTTGATTTATTTAATTATTATAAAATCATCATTTAATTATAAAAAAAAAAATGTTCTGACTATGATTATAGTACAAAAACTAATTTCAATTAATGCAAAATACGGTTAATGTTATTTATTTTATAACAAAAACAGAATTTTATTTATTTTAATGTCATTTTCTATGTAGAATTGAAAAATTACATTTTTACACTCCACATTAATCTGAATAAAAATTTGTTAAATAAAAATTCGGTGAGTGAAACGAATAAATTTAATAAATTTAATAAATTTAATATTCCACTTGAAAAAGAAACAATTTATCTCGAAAATAGAAGTTGAAAACGAAATAATGAAATATTACATGATATACATATTATTATAATATTCTGCAGTTATATTATGTTCAGTTTCCCTTGAGGGTAATTTTCATTTGTTTATTTATCTCAGGGTTAAAAATAAATTTTCACAGGAATTGTCAAGTTAGTTTTGCGGTTATCATGGTGACCTTTGGTATATATATGGGAGTATTCCTGCGACCCCGATCTACGTATTCGCAATTTATATCATATTTATTTATTTATTCAAATTTTAATTTGAAAATTTTTACTAATTCCAATATAAATTAGTGACTGATTTTTTGCTTTTAATTTGTAAATTTAACGAAAAAATAGTAATTTCTATACTATTATTTAATTCAAGTAAATATTTAATTGATTGCAATCAAGTAATCAATTATTTGATTGAAATAAATTTTTTTTCAGTGTACTAACAATTAGTAAAATTTTACTAATTTAAACTTTATTTTTCCCTGATTCCCAGACAACATTTTCATTTTTCCCTGGCTCTAAATAATATTCTGATTCACTCTAAAAATTATTAGATACCTACTTAAAAAATGTACCTACTATTAGATTTATTTATAAATTTTATTTTGAAATCCTTTTAAAATTCAATAACTTTTAAGAATACTATTACAAAATATTACAAATAAATCTTTCGCAAGAATTCAATTATTTTTACAAGTAGTAAAATTTCTCAAAAAAGTTCAATTATTTAAAAAAAAAAATGTAATAAAATTCGTTGCAAGAATTCAATTATTTTCATAAATAATAAATCAAATATTCGGTAATTCATTTTTAAATCAATTTTGATTAGAAAATTTTAGAAGAATTCAATTATTTAAATTTAAAAAATAAATAATTTATTGAATAATTGAATGTTTGTTAAAATTGAATTCTCAAAAAGAATTTTATCAACAAATTTTTAAATATAATTGAATTATTTTGACGAATTTTAACAAAATTTTAAAGAATATTTTGAACGAATTTGATTAGAATTGTATCAAAAATAATTAAAATCCTGCCATGAGTTTTATTATTTATAAAAATAATTAAAATTTTTCTAAAATAATTGAATTTCTGAGAAGAATATTTTATTATTTATAAAGATGCTTGAAATTTTGACAATAATTTTTTTTTTTAATTTTTGAACATAATTGAATTTCTGCGAAGAATATTATTACTTTGAAAATAATTGAATTTTTTCAACGAATTTTATACTAGTTTATAAGAATAATTGAATTTCGGTGCCAAAAATTTTATTATTTTCAAAAATAATTGAATTCTTGAAAAGAACTTTGTTACATTTTTTTTTAAATAATTGAATTCTAGCGACGAATTTTATAAAAATCTTTTTAAATAATCAATATTTTTCGAAAAATTTTATGAAATTTTCTATTTTAAATAATAAATTTAAATTTTGAAGAAATTTATTAAAAATTTTGTAAATAATTGAATTCCTGTGAAATTTTGACAAGAATTTTATTAAAATTTTTTAAAATAATTGAATTTCTGCGAAGAATTTCTTATAACTTTTGAAAATAATTGAATTTCTGGAATCATTTGTAACTTTTTCAAAATTCAATTTTTTTTAGTATTTTTAACTAAAATTCTTCTATAAATCTAGTATTTATGAAAATTGTTAAAATTATTCATTAAATAATTTATTAGTCATAATGATAGTTCTTGAAAAAGTAAGTTATTTAAAATGAAATTATTGTCAGAAATGAAAAAAATTGAAGGTTTTGTATTAGAATTCGTAGTAATACGTCAGCTTACTTTAATTCATAAAATAAATTAATTATGCCAAGTAATTTTTATTTTGTATCACAAAACTGAAATATTTGAGTAAAACATTTAAATGATTAGTTTCAAATAATTAATTATTTCTCACATAATTATTTGTGTTAAAGTTAAATAAATTAATTTATTAGATTCAAATTAATTATTTACTCGATCCAATTAAAATTTTTTTGGTTCAAATCAGTATAATTAATTTGATTCAAATAAATATTTTTTTGATCAAAATAAAAATTAGTTGAAATAAAAAATTAGTATAAAAATAGAAAATTTAGTTTTAAAAATTTAATTTAATTTTAAAAAGTTGAATTGAATTAAAAATTTTTTAGTACAGAAAATCTGTGTACCGTTGTTTGTGTGTGTGACACGCTTTCAGTCACACAGAAATGAATTCATAAATAGGTAGTGGTAATGTTGGTGTACATCTATTTCTATGTTTGAATTTTCTCAATCGATTTTTGTTTCACGTTCATTCTACATATGCCTCTTTCGGAAATTAAAGATGATCTTAAAGGGGAAAACTCCCTTTTCTTGTCGGAGATTTTATTTTTTTGTAGAAAAATAAACGCAAAACTGCGCGCACAGTTTATCAAAATTTAATTTTTTTAATGCACGGCTTAAATTTACTGCCCACTTAGAGTTTTAAATCTAACCCTGCAAGCTCTTAAAAATTTTAGTGACCAGTTCTATTTTTTTATAAAAAAGGAAAACAAAATATATCCTCTTTATTCAAGGTTTTAAAGAATATTTTCCATTAAAAAAAAGGAAGAAAATAAAATTATTTTCTAACAGTTATTATAAAAAATGTCTGGCTATTAAAAGTTTTCTCCAACAGTTTTCTCTAATGGCAAAAAAAAGATACAAATACTTTTAAAAAAATATTTTTCAACTTGAATCTAAAGCTTTTGTTACTTTTTTCTATTATATTTTTCCCTTTTACTTCTGTTATTTTATAAAAAAAAATTTTTTTACAAATAAAAAAATTGTATTATTCTTTTTTTTTAATATTCGTTATAGTTTTTCATTGTTTTTCTTCAAGCAAATATTTAACAAAAAAGGGAGGTAAATACATTTTTGTGTACGCGGGGAAAAAGATTTCTTCTCTGCTGGGATTAAATTTATTTTAATTTTGTTTTCTTTTGTAGAATTGCGTAATAAATTAAAGAGTGTAACATGCTGTGTGACGAAAATAAAACAAAACATTTCTTTTACCCCAGTCACTTTAAGAGGATTTTTTCCCCCAACTAGCAAATAATGAAATTTCATTTGAATTATTAATTTAGAAAGACATAGAATATTGCGTGTGTAATAAGTTTGTTTATGCAAATTTTGTTTTTATTATTGTTTACTTGGCTGGAAATAATTTCATTGTCTAATATAATGAAAACATATTTGTGTTTTTTTTAAAGAAAATATTTTTCATGCATATAAAGGAATATTAAATTTAATTTATTAATCAGTAATTTTTTTTTATTTTAATTTCAATTTAACTTTAATTATTTACTAGCAACAATTCTTCCTGCCTTTTTTAAATAAAATTAACAATATAAAAAAAAGGAAAATTTAAAAATTTTCGAATTTACATTTTTGTTGAAATCACTAAAAAAAATTCAATTTTGGAGAAATTACAAATAATTGCGGAAATTCAATTATTTTCAAAAAAAAAGAAAATTCTTCTTATAAAATTCAACTATGCTCAAAATTTGAAAACAATTCTCGTAACAATCCCAATTATTTTTATAAATAACAAAATTCTTCTCCAAAGTTCAATTATTTTCATAAATGTCAAAAAAAATTCTTGTCCTAATTTCAATTATTTTCAAAAATTTTTCTAATTTAAATTTTTTTGAATATCTACTATTTTAATAAAATTGCACAAAAAGAATTCAATTATTTAAAAAATTTTTAAATAAAATTGTATTCAAACATTTAATTATTTTCATAAATAATAAAACTCATCGCAGAATTTCAATTATTTTCATAAATAATAAATTTTTTTTAAGGAATTCAATTATTATTTTCATAAAAAAAAATTTAAAATTCTAGTAAATAATAATTGAATTAAAATGATGAAAATAATTAATGTATTGAAAATAATCGAATTGTTGCAAAGAATTTTATCAAAAAATTTGATAATAATAGAATTCCTTCAAAGAATTTTATTATTTAGGAAAACAACTGAATTTTCGCGAAGAATTTTATTAAAAGGGTCTAGCCGGGTAAGCATGTAAAAATTGCCCTTCTACGAATCAAAGTCAAATAAATTTTAGATATTTCTACCCTAAAAGATATAAATTTTCACCAAATATTAAGTTATAAAACTTTGTTTTTAAAAAGTAATGAGTGATTTTCGAAAAATGTAAAAAAAATTTTTTTTTTTCAAAAATGGCTGAACCAATTTTAGTCGACAAATTTTTTTCTTTCAAACACAGTTACAGTGAAGTCACAGTGAATTTACAGAAAGTTATTCTAATTTTTTTGTTGAAAAATCGATGAAAAAACGAATTTTGAAATTTAAAAAGTTTTTTTTAATCGTGTTAATTTTGATGTGCGAGCTTCAAAATTTCAGAAAAGTAAGCTTATGCCTCCTTATTTAACATATATTTTTTGCAGCTTAATCGATTTGGTGCGCGATAGTTAAAAAAAATAAAAATTTTTTGTTGACCCCTAAAATACATGTAAATCCATTAGAACGGGGGGCCAACTTATTAAGGTTTACAAATTTAGTGTGACAAGTGCCCAAGAAGTTTATTTTACAAAAGAATTAAGAGTTTATTATTAAAATATTTATTTAATAATATTATTGTCTTGTTTTTTTAATCTGCTGACAAAGACAAAGTAGATAATATTAGTTAAATTGTTATATTGTTTCCATATCATATTTCGAAACAAATATTAACTCAGTTTTAGACAATAATTGGATACTTGAAAAAAATTAACTGAACCAAACATTTGCATACTCACAGCAGATTAAGTATTTTGATGAAATACGAAATATTCTCTGAAATCTTTAGGAATTAATTATTTGCAAATGTTATATTTAAATATTTATATGGATTTTCTATAGTTAAGAATCTAAGATTTTCATCAATCTAGATAGTAAGAATTCGCATATTCCACTTTTTGGAAAACTAAAGTCTTCATCTTGTTAACTGTATTACTTGTTGCGATTTTATAATTTATAATTGTTTGCATCTGTCACAGGCATAGTATCAATATTTTTTATTTCTAATATTAAATATTTCGGTGTATTGAAAAGTGAGTTAAAATTCACATACATGAAATGTAATTATTTAAAATTGTCATCATTTATTTTTAGTATTTGTCGAAAATCTGTGAAATGTGTTTTAATTTGAATTAACTTTTTTATTCATTGATGTTTAGTGTTGTAATGTTCTTATTAACTTATTTGCTATCATTGTAATTTGTGCAGTGTCTAAAAAATCTTTGAAGATTTTTTTTTGTGAATTCTTTTATTTTTTTTGTCAGTGCTAGTAGATATTAAACATGCTGGCTAAAAAAAACTGATGACTTAAAGTGTGCGAAATGTAATGTTTTCTTAAGAAAAACAACAGGCACAAAACTTTTAATTCAAACTGAAGCTGAGGCAGCAGACATTTCAGAAATAATAAGTAAAACTATTATTATTGGCGATATTATGTGCGACAAATGTCGTAAAGTCATACACATACGAAAAAAACGATTTTCAGATCCGCCAAACATTACCCAGGAATTTGAAAAAAATGAAAGTTCGGATGAACTACTATTAAGTACCGGTACAATAGAAGAACAAATGTTACTGGAAGATAGATCATCATCTACAGTTTCATCATTGGGCGATGACCCAACATTTGTAATGCCTGTAGTTTCAGTGCCTTCGGATTCAAAAAATTCTTCTACTCTAGAGATGCCGTTTCGTAGAACAGTATCTACTCATGGATACTGTTTCTTATGTTCAGCTACAAAAAATATAACTATTGTACCGCTCGAAGCCCGTTTGCAAGCGTATACCAAAAAGGGAATATTTATACCTAAAAATAATCGATGTTGCCCAAAACATTTGCTAAAGAAACGTTTCTTCGAAGATGAGTTAAACCTTTTGCGTATTCATTCACATCATAGTACGATAGAAATCGAAGATTTACAGAATTTTATGGAAAATCTATCTTTACATTTTGATTCGAACATACTTCAACAATCTGAAGATTTTTCAATATCAGAAAATCGTATAAAAGTTCTTACGGGACGAACGTGGGATGAGATTTTGAGTTTGACAGAAAAACTGACGTCAATGAGGAACACTAGTCTTCGAAATATTCATCAGGCTCTTATTGTTTTCTTATTTAAGCTGCGATGTGGTAATTCGAATGCTACTATTTCTGCATTATTGGGACTCAATTACGAGCAACAGGTTTCGGATTTTTGTGGTTCAATATTACATTCATTTGAAAAAGACGTTCTGCCTAAGTCATTTGGATTTGAAGCTGTTTCTAGAGACGATTTAATTCGCAATCACACATCTCCTATTGCGCGAATGCTATACGACTTAGAGGATCAATTGGTGCTAATTTTTGATGGAACTTATATTCGTCATCAGAAAAGTCAAAATAATAACTACCAAAGAAAGTCTTATTCCGGACAGAAAAAAGTACCGCTATGCAAACCCTTCACTATTTGTACGACAAATGGATACATCGTCGATGTACCCGGACCATTCTATGCTACACAAAACGATGCTGAGATTATGAAAATTATTTTTTCTGATCCAAAAGGTATAAAAACACTTGTGCGTGAGGGCGACATTTTTATAGTTGACAGAGGTTTTAGGGATGTAAAATCTTTTTTGGAAGAACAAGGTTACGTGGTTCTGATGCCTGCACTAAAAGGCAAACGTTCTCAATTATCAACGATAGAATCTAATGAAACTCGTTGGATAACAAAACTACGTTGGGTTGTTGAAGCAGTACATGGAGCAATTGGTCAGCAATATAAGCTTTTACATCATCAGTTAGACAACAAGCTCATTCCATCAGTCGGTCTTTATTGTCGTGTAGCTTGTTACCTGCAAAATGAATACGGTAAACGTTTAAATTCAGATGTAGCATTATCGGAGGAAATCATTGGGTATATGAAACATAAGCGCGATGTAGACAATACTTTGGCCACTGAAGTCGAAGAAAAACGATTGAATAGACGTAAGACTGCATTTAAAAAACTGTCCTCTTCTGAAATTCTTGACTTCCCTCAGCTAGAAGACCACGATTTAAAAATTCTATTTACAGGGTCTTACCAATTATCGCAAGCTGTTTCCTATTTAGCCGAAATAATGGACGACAATAATGAATTGAATGTAGAGTACTTGCAAGAAACTCCTGAAATAATCCAAATTAAAGTAAGATCTAGGCATATTAATCGTAAAACATATAAAGCTTATGTCCACTACAACCCTGAAGGTTCGAATCATTCTGCGATTCTGCGCTATTGTTGCGATTGTGCCAACGGAAGACGTACAGTTGGATGCTGCTCGCATGTGGCTGCAGTCATCTATTATCTGTCTCGTGCAAGATATTTATCTAGGATAGTAAGGCCAGCAGAGATTTTAACAAAAATCTTTGATCAGGAACAGGTAGAACCTGTCATAAATGAGGATAGCGACTTAGATTAGATTGTTGACAACAGATAAAAGTTTTCAATTTTAAAAAGTGGATTAGGCCTATTGGGGAAACCACTATAAAAAAAGCGCGCTTAACATTGTACCTCAAGGTGGTGTGGAAAACAATATAACAATTTAACTAATATTATCTACTTTGTCTTTGTCAGCAGATTAAAAAAACAAGACAATAATATTATTAAATAAATATTTTAATGATAAACTCTTAATTCTTTTGTAAAATAAACTTCTTGGGCACTTGTCACACTAAATTTGTAAACCTTAATAAGTTGGCCCCCCCGTTCTAATGGATTTACATGTATTTTAGGGGTCAACAAAAAATTTTTATTTTTTTTAACTATCGCGCACCAAATCGATTAAGCTGCAAAAAATATATGTTAAATAAGGAGGCATAAGCTTACTTTTCTGAAATTTTGAAGCTCGCACATCAAAATTAACACGATTAAAAAAAACTTTTTAAATTTCAAAATTCGTTTTTTCATCGATTTTTCAACAAAAAAATTGGAATAACTTTCTGTAAATTCACTGTGACTTCACTGTAACTGTGTTTGAAAGAAAAAAATTTGTCGACTAAAATTGGTTCAGTCATTTTTGAAAAAAAAATTTTTTTTACATTTTTCGAAAATCACTCATTACTTTTTAAAAACAAAGTTTTATAACTTAATATTTGGTGAAAATTTATATCTTTTAGGGTAGAAATATCTAAAATTTATTTGACTTTGATTCGTAGAAGGGCAATTTTTACATGCTTACCCGGCTAGACCCTTTTTAAATATCTCAATTAAATTTTTTGAAGAATCTTTTTGAATTTTTTTTAAACTAAAGGAGTTTTTTTAATAATTTTAATTGAAAATTTTGAAAGCAATTAAATTTTATGAAGAAAAATTTTATTAAAATTGTATTGAAAATAATTGAATTCTTGCGAAGAATTTTACTATTTATAAAAATAATTGAATTGTTCCGAAGAATTTATTAAAATTTTAGAAAATAAATGAATTTTATGTTAATATTTGAAAATTTAAATTCTTTCGAGAAATTCTATTAAAATTGTTTTGAAAAGAATTGAATTTCTGCAAAGGAATTTACTATTTATAAAAATAATTGAATTATTGCAAAAAATTTTACTATTTATAAAAATAATTGAAATGTTTCGAAGAATTTATTAAAACTTTAAGAAATAATTAAATTGTTATGAAGAATTTTATAGAAATATTTTAAAATAATGAAATTTTTTCGAAAAATTCAATGAAAGTTATTTCGAAAGTAATTGAATTTCTTTAAAGAATTTTATTAAAATTAAGTACATTCAAAATAATTGAATTCATTACAAGAATTTTATTATTTGTTGAAAATAATTGAATTCTTTCAATTTTTTTGACGAATATATTTAAAAATTGCATTGAAAGTAATTTAGTTTTTATATAGAATTTTTTAAAAATATTTTGAGAATAATTGAATTATATTTAGAGAATTTTAAATTCTTGTTGAAATTGAATTTTATGGAAATTTTTGAAAATAATTAAAAAATTTCGTGTAATTTTATTTAAATTTGATTAAAAGTAATTTAATTCCTGCAAAGAATTTTAGTATTTATAAAAATAGTTGAATTGTTTTGAAGAATTTATTAAAATTTGAGGAAATAATTGAAATTTAGGGAAATATTTAAAAATATTTGAATTCATCCGAGAAATTCAATTAAAATTGTTTTTGAAAATAATTGAATTCCTGCAAAGAATTTTACTATTTATAAAATTAATTGAATTCTTGTGAAGAATTGTACTATTTATAAAATTTTAACTACGAATTAGTAGATTTTACTATTAATTAGTAGATTTTGACTATCAATTAGTAAAATTTACTAATTCAAATTTTTAAAGTTTTATTAATTTATTTATTTTATTTCTCTATATAAAACATCAAATTCTTTTGTCTATAGACTGAACTCATGTATTTTATTGCTCTCTGGTATAAGATGAGGACATTCCCCTTCGGATTTGTCGATCCTTCGTGAAAGTAAACAGACATCATATTATTTTCACAGACAAAACATATTTTCATTCCCAACGAGACCTATTCTCGAAAAATTCCTTTTTTAAAACAAAAAAATTGCTTAAAAAAATTACTTAAAAAAAATTACTTTAAAAAAATTACTTTTTAGTAAAGTTTTTTCAAACACACCTTATTCAAGATAAATTTACATATGTGACAATTTTATCATAAAATTTGAATAATTTTCAAATTCCCCAATTTATGCGCCTTAAGACTTTTGTGAATGAAAATTCCAAAAGTTAACTTTTCCAAATTAAAGAAAAAAGAAGCAGAATATATTTTTTTTTCGAATTTAAAAATGTTACTGACGATGATGAAATTAGGTCGCCAGAAAAGTATCGACGTTTACACTCAAGTTTGAAATAATTTTACGAGGTCAAAATTTCCTAAAATAAATTCAAAGAAGAAACTAAACGAAGAGAACTTGATAAAAAAGTTTTCTGTACACAAAAATACATACATACACCGAACGGAAAAGTTTCCCATATAAAAAAAAAAAAAATGCCAACAGGAAAAATGAAAAATTAAAAAATCAAATATCCGGGGGAAAAAAAAATTTCATCTACATACAGTAAAAATTTCATACATAGTAAAAAAATAACAACAACAACAATAACAACAGTAACAGTAACAGCCAATATAAAACGTAAATTGAAGGCAATAAAAAAAAGGAAGTGGAAAATATTTCAAGCCAATAAAAAAAAGTTGACTTTGATTAAACTTCTTTGACTTACCTCTTGTAGAGGTTTGTATTTCACGTAATCGAATCTGTCGACATGTTTAATGGAATTGAGAATAGGACAACAATCAAAACAACAAGAAAAAACTTTCATTTGCAAAGTTTCAAACAATAATGATAATAATGAAGTAGTTCGAAAGAAAAACTTCTCTAGTTGACAATGACAATTTTCAATTTATTTTGCTGATGCGCATTTAGTATTAAAAGTGCGACTAAATGTTATAATCTCTGAAAAACAATTGTATTTTCATGGGACGAAGACGAAACAGTTTCTTGGCTGCCAATAATTATTTTTAAACCCAGTGACATTGACTTTGTAATGAATATAACAAAAACTTTAGAATTATTATGTGCACTATATTTATTACTCGTGGACGTTGGCCCATAAAATTCTTTGTGAAATTCAATTGTTGATAAACAAAGGAATAAAAATTTTAATTTACCCAAATTTTTCATTTGAAATTTTAATGCAATTTTTTGCCTTAAATATTCAACACTCTAAAATATATGAGTTGGTCAAAAATAACTGTTAGTATTTTGGCTGAGTTTTTGCTTTGAAAATTAGTAAATAATAACTAGTTATATTAGCAGAGTTGTCACAAAAATTTAATTTTCTTTTCCCGACAAAATTTTAACTTTTCCCTGACCCTGAAGAAAATTCTGATTCACTCTAAAAATTTAAACTCAAAAAAATGTCCTGAAACGTTTATTTACGAATTTCTGTAATTTTAAAATTATTCGAAAACATCAATAACTTCATTTTTAAAAAAATGTTTAATCATTATTATTTTTCCATATAAATTAAGATTTTCAAAAATGTCAAATTTAAACCTTTCTGAAATTTAATAACTTATAATAATTATTAAAAGATGCCCGAGTAATAAAATCATTATTTTATATGATAAAAATATTGTTACTGCAACTACTTCAAAAATATTTTCATCATTTCAATTTAATTATTATTTTCTAGAATTTTTAACTAAAATTCTTCTTTAAATCAATTATTTTTAATAATTTTTGAAAAAGTTCTTTGAGAATTTTCAAATTTATTTTTTTACAATTCAATTTTATAAGAAATTTCGATTATTCGGAAAGTCATCAATTAAATATATTTTAGAAAATAGAAACTTCAAATAATATAAAAAATATTCAATTAAACTTTTTCAAAAAAATTAATTTCAAAATTTAATTATTTCTAAAAATTCATGCTACATTGCTTTTAATATTCAATTATTATCTAAAATTTTAACTGAAATTCATTTTCAAATCTATTCTATTCTATCAAATCTATTCAAATCTATTCAGAAAATTCTACTAGAATTGAATTATTTAAATACAAGAATAAATAATTTATTGAATAATTGAATGTTTCTTAAAATTTAATCCTCATAAAAAATTTTATCAACAAATTTTTAAATAATTGAATTCTTTTGACGAATTTTAATCAAATTTTTGAGAATAATTACATTTTTCGAGAAATTTGATTGAAATTGTATTAAAAATACATAATTGAAATTTTTCGCTGAGTTTTAATAATAAAACAAATAAATATAAATAAATATTATTTTTAAAATAATTAAATTCCTTAAAAAAAAATTTTATTATTTATGAAAATAAATTAATTTATTTTATTAAAAAAGATCCTAAAGTTCTGAACGTTCAAATGAACGAAATTTATTTATTTCTTCTACAAATAAAATTTCTATTGCAATTATTTTGCGTTATTATCCAAAAAATTAATTACTGAGTTTTTAAACGTAAATATTTCAGTTTCTAAATTTGTTTGTGATTAGTAATTTATTAAAATATCTCCAATAAAAAATTTTTCGTTCATTTGAACGTTCAAAACTTGGGGATCATTATTAAAATTTATTTGTAAATAATTTAATTCTTTTAGAAAATTGTATTAAAATAGTAGATATTGAAAATAATTAAATTGAAGAAAATTTTGGAAAACAATAAAAATTTTGCCAATTTTTAAAATAAAACCTTTTCAAAAATCAATTA
The DNA here is from genome assembly GCA_032872505.1 of Leptopilina syphax. NCBI lineage: Eukaryota > Metazoa > Arthropoda > Insecta > Hymenoptera > Figitidae > Leptopilina > Leptopilina syphax. Next base: position 16,488,242 of record CM065477.1, read on the forward strand.
TTTCTAAAAATTTATACGAAAATGCCCATAATATTCAATTATTATGTAAAATTTTAACTAAGATTCATTTTTAAATTAATTTTTATTAGACAATTCCACTATAGAATTCAATTATTTAAATACAGAAAAATAATTTATTGGATAATTGAATTTCTTTGACGAATATTTATAAAATTTTTAAGAATAATTACATATAAACTTCAAATAATTTTTAAAAAAACTCAAACTTTTTCCAAAAATTAATTTTACAGAATTGCTCGCAGAATTGTTAATTAAAAGCAAGAAAAATTCAGATTTTCAAAGATTTTAATTTGAAACCTTTTCAAAATTCTTTATGAGAATTAAATTTTAAGAAACATTCAATTATTCAATAAATTATTTATTTCTGTATTTAAATAATTGAATTCTCGTAGAATTTTTTAATAAAAATTGATTAATGATTAATTTCAGTTAAAATTTCAAAATAATAATTATAAATATTAAAAGCAATATAGCGTAAATTTTTAGAAGTAATTTAATTTTAAAATTAATTTTTTTGAATAAGTTTAATTGAATTTTTTTTTTTAATATTATTTGAAGTTTTTATTTTCTAATTAATATTTAATTAAAGAATTTACGAATAATTGAAATTTCGTAAAATTTAATATTAAGTAAAATGTTCTCTTGTAGCCCTGGTATTGACGAAAAAAGTTAATTGTCATTTTGAAAAAAAAAATTTTTTAAATTGTATTATAATTAAAAAAAATGTAATTTGAATTTTTGATTTTAGACGAGGAGGGGATTTGTATAGATGGCTTTTGGAAATTTTGTTTATGTTTATAACCATGCAATTTCGATCTAATTCGATTATAGTTTATGGATGGAGTGAAGTAGTTGACGAAAATGTCGACAACAGAGCTTCAATATATTCGAAGTACGCTAATCCATTCCCCAATGAGTGATCATGACACGTTGGATTATTGGATAAGTCTTACATTTTGATGACAAGTCCGCAGTTATCACTGCTAGTCAAATCTAATTCTAAAAGCCATCAATCAATCTTCCAATTAACAAATTCGATTCAAATGATTTGCCTTTTTATATAAAAGTGTTTTAAATCGTTTCAATTTTTATTTTATAGAGCCCTGCAATACAAAAATATTGTATTCAATTTTTATAAAGATTTTCAATTTAAATCAAAATTTTAATCAAAATGAATCAAAAATTAATTTAAATAAATTTAAATAAATTTAAATAAATTTAAATAAATTTAAATTAATAATTAATAATATCATAATATTATAATAATGATATAGAATAGATAGAGTAGAATAAAATTTAAAATAAACAATGACTTGAAATAAATTTAAACTTTGTAAAAAATATTTGCGATTACATCACAAATACATAGTAAATTTTTTATTAATTTGTTAAAAGGGTCATAAAAATGGAAATATGAGAAATAATCTTTATGGGTATATCGTAAATAATCGCGATATTAATATGTTTAGCCATTCGAAGGTCGTTTATACAGAATTGGTCAACTCTTTACGAATAAAAGCCACGTGTACATAATACAATTAAATCGAGGATGCAGGCGTAACTGAATGCCTCTTCTTTTGCACAGTACAATCCACAGGATTAACCATTCACTTCCGATTGTTTATAAAATCATTTCCCGACCCCATTCTTTCCCTACAATCGTTAACTATGTAAAGGTGTATCAGATTCAATCAATTCATTTCAATACGCTTCTCTAAATTTGAATTTGTTTTTAAAAAAAAACTAATTTTATAATAGTAAAAAATCAGGCACTGTATATTGAAAAAAAATTTATTTGATTCAAATAACCAATTACTTGATCAGATGACTAGCAATTAGTAAAATTCTACTAAAAAATTAGTAAAATTTTACTATTTGTTTGTGTATAATTTTACTAATTCAGATTTAGAGAGCATATGTTAAATTAGTTATTTTGAAAACTAATTCAGATTTCGACGGTTGAATACGATAGGTAATAGTGAATGTAATAGTAAATGTAGTAAATTTAAAAAAGAGAGAAAAAAAAACGGTTTAAAGGTGCTTGACATAAGTTTCCTTGCATGCTATGAAGATGTTTTGGAAAATTACAGAGTAGCAAATAGCAAGTTAAAATAAAAGGTCTGTGATTATGACCCTCTTAAAGTGTAGTAAAATTCTTGCGATTTATGGACGAGATATACACACATATATATGTTTATAACGTAAACGGACAAAGTTTTACTTTATGCACCTGTAACATACTTACGATCATATTATAATTTAGTGCAGAGAGAAATACAGAAGGTGAATGGCAGGTGGCCTACTCGACATATTATATGTGAACTCTGCGCGAATAAATATATATATCATTGTTTCTGTTTCACTCGCCCGAGAGAAGTGAGCCATTCTATTTTATCTCTCAACTAAAATACCGGAGAAAAAGTCAAATTTTTTTCTTTGTTCATTTTTCCGGAACAATTGCGCTTTTCATCTAATATCTAAAAATAAATTTAATATCTAATATTCATCTAATATCTATTGTAACTGTTTTCTTTACTTTGAAACTATATTTGTTTAAAACAATCCCTTAAAGGTTCTATCAAAATAACTAAAAATTTTGATAATTAATTCATTTAGAAAAAGTTGACTATTTTCGTAACTAATTACAAATAAATAAATATTTTTTATTATTTAGTGAAGCAACAAGTCAAACTGCATTTTACTAATAAATACTTAGTTACTTGAACTAATTCAGATTCAGAGAGTTAGTCGAAATACAATAGATGACCTCATATTGAACAATAAAATTTTTATTTTGAATTTTTCCCCATTTTTTCAGATATAAAATTTATTTCAATTCAAATTTTTATATTTTTTACTGGTCCTAACTTATTACTAGAACAATTCCAATTAATATCTAGGTCATCGAAATTAATTTAATTCACAATTCATAAAAAGTAACCACAGCCGATAATCAGCAGAAGAAGATCCTAAAGTTCTGAACATTCAAATGAACGAAATTTATTTATTTCTTCAACAAATTAAATTTTTATTGCAATTATTTTGCGTCTCTATCCAAAAAATTAATTTATGAGTTTCTAAACGTAAAATTTCAGTCTGTAAATTTTTTTGTGATTAGTAATGCATAAAAATATCTTCAATAAAAAATATTTCGTTCATTTGAACGTTCAAAACTTGGGGATCATAGCAGAAGATGAAAAATTATTCTTTGAACAAACTTTATCTTTTGTTTACTAACAATTCTAAGTCAACAAATTTTTTACTGGTCCTAAACTATTACTAGAACAATCCCAATTAACGTCTGGGTCCTTAAAATTATTTTAACCACGATTCATAAAAAGTAACCACAGCCGATAATCAGCAGAAGATGAAAAATTATCTTTGAGCGAACTTTATCTTCTGTTTACTAACAATTTTTAGTCATAAAATTTTTTACTGGTCCGAAACTATTGCTAGAACAATTCCAATTAACATCTGGGCCATAAAAATTAATTTAATTCACAATTCATAAAAAGTAACCACAGCCGATAATCAGCTGAAGATGAAAAATTATCTTTGAGCGAACTTTATCTTCTGTTTACTAACAATTCTAAGTCAACAAATTTTTTACTGGTCCCAAACTATTGCCAGAACAATTCCAATAATTATCTGAGTCATTAAAATTAATTTAATTCACAATTCATAAAAAGTAACCACAGCCAATAATCAGCAGAAGATGAAAAATTATTCTTTGAACAAACAATCTTCTGTTTACTAACAATTCTAAGTCAACAAATTTTTTACTGGTCCCAAACTATTGCTAGAACAATTCCAATAATTATCTGAGTCATTAAAATTAATTTAATTCACAATTCATAAAAAGTAACCACAGCCAATAATCAGCAGAAGATGAAAAATTATCTTTGAGCGAACTTTATCTTCTGTTTACTAACAATTTTTAGTCATAAAATTTCTTACTGGTCCGAAACTATTGCTAGAACAATTCCAATTAACATCTGGGCCATAAAAATTAATTTAATTCACAATTCATAAAAAGTAACCACAGGCGATAATCAGCAGAAGATGAAAAATTATTTTTTGAGTGAACTATATGTTTTGTTTGTTAACAGTTGTTAATAAAAAAATTATTTACTATTCCTAAACAATGGCTAGAACAAAATTTTTTCAAAAATCTTTAAAAACAGGCAAAATTCCAGAAAATTTTTTAAATTCCATACAATTTCCAGGATTTTTATACCTTTTTCTAAATTTAATACTGTTTCCAGATTTTCCATGATTTCCATTCTCTGAGGCAACCATGATTTTCAAAATTGACAATTAAAATTCTCCAAAAGTTGATTTTCAAAAATTGTATTATAATACTTGTTGAAAAAAACCAATTATTTTCAATTCAATTTTACAGAATTTAAATTATTTAAAAGCTATTTAATTGTATGTTCGAAAATTTGAGTAGAAAAATAAATTAAAAATAATTAAGATTTCTCTGTAGTTATTTGTCACATTATAATAATTTGAATAAGTTGCATTATATACTAGAAAAATGTGATATTTTGTTGCAATATTTGGAAGAAAATTGGAAAAAATCACATTTTTTGAAAACAAGTCGAAATAAAGTTGTATTTTTTGGAAATAGTATATATAAATTCAAAAATCGCATTTTTGTATTTTGATGTTTGTCTTAATTTTATGTCCTTAGAAAAACAGTGACAGTACTGATTAAGTTTTAGTACACTGAAAAAAAAATTTATTTTATTCAAATAACCGATCAATTGACTGCTATTATCAATTAAATATTTAATTTAATCCAAATAAAATTTATTGGTGTCAATTAAATGATATTTGCTTCAAATTCCAAAATTATTGGTTCAAATACCATTTAATTGACTCCAATAAATATTATTTGATTCAAATACAATTTAATTGACTCCAATAAATATTATTTTGATTCAAGTAAATATTTAATTGATAATAGTCAATTAATTGGTTAATTGAATCAAATAATTTTTTTTCAGTGTAGAAAAAATGACTAATTGATTAGTTAATCTAGATTTTGTTTATTTTTCTGTCTAAATTATGTTAATATGACTAAAAAATTTGGTTTTGATTGAGCGACACATTGTTCTCATATTAGAAGAAATTAAAAAAAAAAAAAAAACAAATCCCGCTCCTGTTTTTGCAGTCTATATTCTAGTGAAGTAACAAATAAAAAGATCATTTTTGATTAGAAAATCTGAATGCAAAAAGGAGGAAGATATTATTTCATTGATGTAATGATGATGAATCAACGGAGCTAGCACCTATGTATATATGTATAAAAGATGAAAATCTTCATTTAGCAGCCTGCATTACGCTTATATGTATTTCGTCTCGTTTTATATATATGTGTGGCTCGACACTTTCGCCTCGGGAGTCACGTTTCTGAACGAGAGGCCTATAGAATACATGTGGATATATGTGATGTACCAATACGCGAGAGTTCCTTCATTGACTGCCCTGGAGGAACAGACAGCACGTATAGGTAGGTATATATAAGAGAGTAGGCGGATTGCCATTGCAGATCCTGTTACAGGTTTTGGCGCGACTCAGACATCGAGGAAGGTCTGGAAAATTCTCCCACTAAAATATGTGGTTCGTCACTCGCAGGAGAGGAGGCGATATATATAACTTTACTTATGTAAAAAATATATATATATATATACTACTAATATATTCAGGAATACATATATAATATACTACTAGTACTGTACTACTACTGCTACTATATATATAAAAAAATATACTAGTATAAAATATACTACTAGTATATAAAAATATATCATATATATAGTATATACACATATATACTACTAATAATATAAAGAAATATATTTATATACCCTTATGTATATATTTATTTCTTTACACCTTCAAATATATATATTCTCAAGTTTATACCTATCACACGCTCGTCTTTCGATGCTCATACTCCAGAATGTGGAGCACCTACGTCACGTTCACGCGAAGCAATATATACATAACAACATGTCTTCATCAGCAGAAATTGTTATTATTTATTTATACGCACGTTTCCGTAAATCATTTTGCGTTAATTAATTTTTTATAATTCCCTTCGTGGCCTCGAAATTTCGGTTCAATATAAATTCCGCACTATTGTGATACATATTAAATTCGAGCCAATGAATTAAGAATATATGCTTTGCATTTAACATACATATATGTACCATATTCTAAATTTTAGAATATAATTTTGGCACCAATTTGAGCATATATATTTCCCAGTATTTTGTTCTTAAAGTTAAAATATAATATTATTAAAATTATTAACAATTATTAATCATTTATATATTAATAAGTATTAATTATTTATATATTAATATAATTATTAATTATTAATTATTAATTAAATTATTATATATTAATAATTACTTATTATTATTTACTAACTTACTTATTATTTATAAATTAATAATTATTAATGATAAATTATTAAAATAGGAAAAAGTATCTTATAAGAAATATTCTTATTTTAATAAACTTCTTCCTATTTTAATAGAATTTATATTCTAACTTTAAGAGTAAAATACATGGAAAATATACTTAAATAAGAGCCAAGATTATATTCTTAAATTTAGAATATCGATTTTTTGGTACGGATCGGATTCTATTTTTTTTTCTTTTTTTTTTTTTAAAGTAAAGAGAAAATTCATTTTCTAAGTATAGAATATGTGCAGACATTTATTTTCGTAAATCCAAAAGTAAAATGTCTCGTCTAATTACACACTGAGAAAAAAACGATGCCAAAATAGCGCCATCCACTTATGTAGATTCAGCTTTGCTTAACACCGCTGTAACGACGGTGGGGAACACTGCAGTTTCTGCATGAGTTTTTCTGCTATTACTACCGTGTCATATATATATGTATAAGTTCCGTGAATTCCCGTGCTCGTTGTTATGTTTCTGACACACTCGTATTTTTTATTTTTGTCGTTTTTTCCTTATTTTTACAGTTTAATGTTTATCGTGAATGAACAATAAGTGAAAATGGATGAATTCGTGAAGAATATTTTACAAAACTGGAAACTGGACCAATTCATTGACAGATTTGAAAGTAAGTATGCAGAATGGACGCAATCCTAACCTAAAATAAATTGTCTTTGCTATTGATAATTAGCTTATTTTATATACTAAAATAGAAAACAACGTGCGTATATTAACTTTTTACGATATTTATTTTAGTATTTTCGCTGTTTTTTTTCAAAATAATATCCACAATGAAGAGACTATTGTTCGTAATAATCAAAGTGTTACGTGTGATAGTTAAATTACTTTTGTATTTCAGAAGCTGGAATTGATGAAGAAATATTTATACAAATTGATCATGATATGTTAGACAAAATATTTGATAATTCGGAATGCGGGTTCAAAAAAAAATTTTTAAATAGGTTAGAGATGTGGAAGAATAATAATTATATTGAAGACCGTCAACAGAAAACGTCCGAGAAATGCTCATTTAATATTTCGACTGAGATCGTGCAAGTTAATCGCAACCTTGATTTAGTAGACTCTAATTACTCAGATTTCAATAATTTGACAATTAATAAAACTGCGAGTTCAATGGATGAAAGTTCAGTTAGCGTTATTAACATACGTATGTTTTCATAGATCATCGATCTTTTTTATTTTTAATTTTACAGTTCTGCTTTATTTTTCATTTTGCTGCTTTATTTTTCTGTACTTTATTATCTATTTATTTATCTGAATAGCGGTATTCAAAAAAACGGTTCGTGAACTTTTGGAAACGACGACTAGAGGAAAAATAGTAGAACAGGGATTTAAACTGAATTCGACAATTGATACTCGTCTTTTGAGTGATTTAGTAATAGAATATGAATTTGAAAGTACAAATTCGTACAGGTATATTTTCAGTTAATGTTTTGATTTTAGTTTCAAGTATGTAGTTTTATTAAAAATGTAATTAAAAGTTTAATCGTTATTAAAATATTTTTTTTACAGAATTAGTTCAAATAGGTTTGGTGAACTTGCCAATGAATTAGGCGCAATCTTTAAACTACCAGATAAAACAATTGAGGAATCCGCGAAATTGTTTTACTATCCTTTTCAAAAGGCTACAAAATCTTCGAAAGCAGTCAACGCAGGCGGCGTCTTGTACGAAAAATATTTAAGATATCGGCACAGGTTAATCATCCTCCAGATTATTTCAAAGGAAGAAACTCAAGCAGAAGGTACAAAAATTAATATCCTTATTAGTTTTAATTATTAAATCTTAATATCTGTATGTAGTTCATATTTTTATAACGATCAAGTATAATAATAAATATCGTACAAACTTATAATATTTTATTAATAAAAACTGTATAACAGTAAATATTTTTAAAAAATTCATTTAATATCACATGCAATTTTTTATTATTCAGTTAATCCTTTATCAACGAGTGAAGAGTGCATCAAATGGCTAAAAGAAAATGATGAACCTCAAGAAGAAGTGATACTTAAGTGGAAGGAAACATTTGCGCAAAGACGTTTGTGCGAAAACGTTAATTATTACTTTTCACAATATAAATGTTTGCGATCGCCGATAGGACATATTTTGGTTATTTTATATTATATCTTTTATTGCATTTTGTTTTAAATTAGAAATTATATTTTAATAAAATATCTATTATTTATAGATTTCTCAAGATTTTGACGCTGTCTATCCAGATTCAGCTAAAAGTTTTATCGATTCTTGGGATGATGTTTCCAAATTAATAGTGTCGCATGCAACATCGAAAAAGAAATTGTTCTTATCTGATGAAGTATTGATTACATCAGGTAAAGTATGAAATGTTTAACTTTATAGAAAATAAATAGTACAAAAAAGTTGTGTTTAACTTAAGAAATTATTTTTTTTTAGAAAAATACTCTGCATTAGGATTGCTTTGCTTGCCACGCCTTTTTGGAGTAATATTGAAAAAAAGAAAAGGATTCGAGCCATTCGGGTGTTGTTCCGAGGATGTGAAGAACTCTTTTATCGTTAACACGCAGGTAAAGAATTATTTATGTAATTTTTTTAAATGTGTAGGCATTATATCATATTTTAGTTTAAAAGAACTATAAAGTTATTACAAAGTTTGATTTATTATACTTTTTTCCTTTTGCTGAGAAAATATAATAGTTTTAAGTATTTTGCAATGACTATTACAAATAAAATACAGAAACTACTTTCTATTATTAAAAGTTAATAACTTTAATTTCTTTTATTAGACGCAAGAAGATTTAAACAAGTTTAAGGAAGAAAGAATTGCAGACGCAAATGTACGCGGCAAACCAGTTGGACCATACGTTGCAGTTGTTGGAAATTTTGAAGAAGACGGAAACCCAGAAATAAGCGTTCATGTTAGTTATTGATAACTATATTTTCAAAGTTGAAACAAACAAAGTAGCAGACGCGGTCGACTATTGCTTCAAATCATTTTTTGCCTTGAATATCGACTTCACCCCCGAATGCAAACACTTTATGGACTTTTTTTACAAAGACATATTTATAAATTGAAACTAAAATCTGCTTACCAATATACAACCGTAACAAAATTCATGGACGAATTGAATAAGTTAAAATAGCTTTAGATCGGTTAATAATTGGGCACAACTGTGATTTTAGCGATAAAAGTTTTTTTTTCTGTACGTTTAATAATCGTTTAAAACAACATGGCTGTTCCAAAAATTGATTTGGATAAGGAAATGTTAATATTAACATTGAAATTATATAATAATTTTTCTATACCGCGCAATGTTGTTCAAATTTTCGTTGATTCGATTACTAATTTTGTAAATGTTACGTATAAGAATTATATTCTACAACAACTAGAAGTAATCTACGGAAAACATGAAAAAAAAAATTCTTGATATAGTCAATGCAGTCTGTGATTCAGCAAATATCGTTTTTAGTAAGTTTCAAACTGAACATAAGAGGTTTGCTGTATATCAAGAAAAAAGAGCTATTGCTTATGCCAAAAGAGTGTAAAATTGGACAAAAATATGTCGAACAAGTTGTTAATAAAAAATTAATAACGAAACAAGTTGATCTGTTTGGGCAGTATATGCCATTAAAATGGAGTTTAAAATTACTTCTTGAAATACCCGGTACGTTTCAATTATTAAAAAATTATATGGACGAATTGGAAAATGAAAAGAATATTTATAGTAATTTCATCCAGGGAGAACTTTGGAAGCAAAAATATAAGTGCGAAAACAACGAACTTGTCGTTCCATTATTTGTTTTTCAAGATGATTGTGAATTAGGTAACGCGCTCGGTGCGCACGCAGGTAAAAATAAAGTAGGTGCCATATATACTTCAATACCCTGTTTTCCTTCGCAATTTGTAACACAATTAAACAATATTTTGTTAACTGCTTTATCTTACGCTAATGATAGGAAATTATGTAAAAGTAAAGACTTTTATAAAGAATTGATATCAGAATTATATGAATTACGACAGAAGGGTTTGGAAATAAAAGTAGGAAACAAGATATATAAGATTTTTTTTCAATTATGTTTAATTTTGGGCGACAATCTCGGGTTAAACGAAATGTTAGGCTTCATAGAAAATTTCATTTCGGGGAAACCATGCAGAATATGTAAGGCCAACATTGAAGAGATAAGAAATTTAATTTCTGAAAAACCTGATCTACTAAGAACAAAAGAATCCTACGAACAAGATTGCGAAAAAAGTTGTCCATCTGAAACAGGCATCAAGGAAAAATGCATTTTTCATCAAGTTTTTGGTTTCCACGTTTGCGATAATATTACTTTGGATTTAATGCACGACGTATTTGAGGGAACGGCTAGTTTTACAATGCTTAAAATCTTGAACTACTTCATTTATGAAAAAAAATTGTTTTCCCTTGAATTTTTTAATCAGATGATTCAAAAATTTAATGACGAGCAAATCGAAATATCAAAACAAAATAACATTATTGAAAAAAGATCACATTACATCGAAAGAAAAGTTAAAAATGACTGCTGCGGAAACAATGTCCTTTGTACGATATTTCGGATTGCTTATTGGAGACAAAATTAAAGACGAAGAGGAAGAAACATGGGCTTTATACATTTTGCTTAGAAAAATTGTAAATTTTTTAACTTCGCCAAGGTTAGTAGAAGGTCATATTGTGCAACTCGATGTACTCATTCCAGAATTTTTAAGTTCGTACAAACGGCTTTACGGAGATCTCAAGTTTAAATTTCATAATATGACTCATATTACACGAGTATTAAAAAGAAATGGTCCTCTTGTACACTTTTGGTCGATGCGATATGAGTCCAAAACATCGACATTTAAAAGTATTGTCTGGAACTACTAGCAATACAATGAATCTATTAAAATCTTTGGCTCTGCGAAACCAACTGCGATTAGCATATTTAAAACTCATTGGAAATTTGTCTTATGATGACTTGATTTGTGATCATTTGGAGGAAATCGACGAGTTTTCCAGAAGAAAGTACTTTCCGAGTAGTTCCATTACACACGAAATTTTTTCAACTGACTGCGTTGAATTAAACGGAATTGAATATAAAGTAAAAATGGTGTTTGTAATTGAAATGGGAGCGAATGATTTACTTGTTTTCGGAAAAGTGATCGAAATATTTATTAAAGAAAAGCAAGTGTTTTTAGTAATGCAACCTTTGGTAAGTACTTCCTTCGATGAAAAAATTCTTTGCCTACAGTGTAGTAGTACGTGAAACATACATTTTAAAAAATTGTCTTGAATTGACGAACCTTCATCCATGTCTGTTAGTAGAAAAAGAAGAAAATTGTTTCGTTGCTTCCAAATATGTATTATAATTTTTGTTTCTCTTAATTTTGTAAACTTATATATGTCAATTAAATTCTCATCTGGTGTAAAAGACTTTTCTTGTATTCGTAACTTTTACTTTCCTAACTAACCTCTTTTGTATTTTAAAATTTTACTTCATAAAAAAATGACTAAATTAAAAAAAATATTAATTTTACAAAAAAATTATTTTTATAACTTAAATTACATGTAAATTTAATTTTATTTACTTCATTTTATATTTTATCATAACTTTTTTATTTATTTGATTTACTTTATTTTATTAATTAATTTAATTTCTATATTTGAACTTTAATTTAATTTTTTGTGCGGAAATAGATATTGATTAGCAATAATACTATAAAATAAATTATAATTATTATAAAAACATTTGTTATCACTAGTAATTAACTATATATGATTACTTAATAAAGTATTTTAAAACAATTCAAAGTAAATTTCAAGTTTCTACAATACTGCCAAAACTGCTGTGTGTCACAATGCAAAAACTGCAGTGTTCCAAAGTAGAAAACAACAGTTTTCTGTTTGCAGTGTCACTCATGCAGAAACTGCAGGACTTTACCGCTGAAACGGCGTGTTTTTTTTCTCAGTGCAGTTTATAGTTTAAGTAGCAGTAAAAGCCGATCAATCAGATAAAATTAATTATTTAAGGAGTAAAAGTCATCTAATCAGACAAAATTCTACTATTAAGTATAGTAAAAGACAACTATCAGAAAAAAATTTACTTTTTAGTATAGTAAAATACAAAAATGCGACAAAATTCATCTTTTCAGTAGTAAAAGACAACTATAATCAGACAAAATTCTATTTTCAAGTAGTAAAAGCCAACTATCAGACAAAAATTTTACTCTTAAGTAGTAAAAGACATCTAATCAGCAAAAATTCATCTTTGAAGTAGTAAAAAAAAGCACTATTCAGACAAAATTCTGTTTGTAAGTAGACAAAGACAACTATTAGTAAAAATTCTATTTTTAAGTAGTAAAAGACAACTATAATCAGCCAAAATTCTTCATTTTCAATAGTAGAAGTCAACGAATCAGATAAAAATTAATCTTTTAAGTAGTAAAAGTCAACTAATCAGACAAAAATTCATCTTTTAAGTAGTAAGATAATAAATAATCAGACAAAATTCTACTTATGAGTAGGCAAAGGCAACTAATTAGTCAAACTACTACTTTTAAGCAGGAAAAGACAACTATCAGACAAAATTTTACTTATAAGTAGTAAAAGGCAAGTAGTCAGACGAAATAAATCAATCGAGAAGTTAAAGACAACTTATCAGAAATAATTCAATATTTTTAAGAAGTAAAAGTCTACTTCTCAGAAAAATTCTTGTTTTAAGTAGTTAAAGTCAACTAATCAGAAAAAATTAATCCTTTCAGTAGTAAAAGACAAATAATCTGACAAATTTCTACTTGTGAATAGGCTAAAAAAAAACTATTAACTTTTTTGTTTACAATTTAATTTTACGAAATTTCGATTATTCTGACATTCTTCAATTAAATATATTAGAAATTAAAAACTTCAAATAATTTTGAAAAATTCCATTAAACTTATTGAGAAAAATTAAATCTATAGAATTCTTAATTAAAAGTATGAAAAGTTACAATTCTCAAAGATTTTAATTTGAAATTAATTTTTAAATCCATATTTATTAGAAAATTCTACGAGAATTCAATTATTTAACGGCAAAAATAAATATTTTATTAAATAATTGAATGTTTCTTAAAATTGAATTTTCATAAAGAATTTTTTCAACAAATTTTTAAATAATTGAATTCTCTTGACAAAGTTTTAATAAAATTTTTTTTAAAAATAATTGCATTTTTCGAGAAATTTGATGAAAATTGTATTAAAAATAATTGAAATTCTGACAAGAATTTTATTAATAGTTTTGAAAATAATTAAATTTCGAAGAAAAATTTTATTATTTATAAAGATAATTGAAATGTTGACAAGAATATAAATTTTAATAAAATTTTTTAATAACTTTTTTCAAGGAATTCCATTAAAATTATTGTATTAAGAATAATATTGAAATTCAGCATAGAGTTTTATTATTTATGAAAATAATTAAATCCCTGTAAAAAATGTTATTTTTTATGAAAATAATTGAATAATATGTGAAAATACTTTGTAAATAATTGAAAATTTTTGAAAATAATTAAAATTTTGTCAAGAATTTTATTAAAATTTTTGAAAATAAAATTGAATTTCTCAGAAGAATTTAACTATACTTCTGAAAATAATTGAACTTTGTAATATAGCTTCAAAATTCAATTAAAATTATTAATTATTAATTATTAATTAAATCCACTATTTTTAATAATAAATTGAATATATATTTAAAAATTTAACTAATTTCAGAAGAATTTTAGTTTAAAAAATTTTTTTTAAATCTAAGTTTTTTTTATAATATTTCTAATTAAATTAATTTAAAATTGAAATTTCACAAAATTTTAAGTCAAAATCTTTTAAAGTTCATCTACTTATGAAAATTGTAAACGCAATTCTTTTAAAATTGAATTAATTTTGAAATACGTACTCTGTAATTAATGAGACAAAATTCATTTTTTAAGTCGTAAAAATCAACTAATCAATAAAAATTCTAATTTTAAGCAGTAAAAGACAAATAATCAGACAAAATTCTATTTGTATTTGTAAGTAAACAAAGACAATAAATCAGACAAAATTCTACTTAATAATATTATTAATAATAATATTATTAATAATAATATAATAATAATAATAATAATAATAATAATAATAATAATAATAATAATAATAATAATAATAATAATAATATGAATAATTAATAATTATTGCAAACTTCCTACGAGTATGAAAAACAGAAAAGTAAAATTAAATTTTCAAAGTTCCAGAGATTTTCATTTCCATTAATTATTCAAAATGCGATTCGAGTACACAAACGTAATGCGTAAATCTAATTACAAAATAGGATTTGAATACATTTAGTGTTTAGTGATCTCTGTCTCTCTCTCTAAAGATTTAAATGCCTTTGCGCAAACTCATGAGGTGAAAACGGTGGGTTATGACTTCAAGTTATGTGCTTAACGTCATACAACTACAGAGACGTCCTTATGCCACCTATATATATATTTCAAGCTACCGCAGAATCACACTCCAAACTTTGTTCTGACCGGAAAGCAAGACTTGTGTTATTTTGATGAAGTTTAAGTAGACCATTATAGTCCCCATTGCAATTTCTGTCAAAATTTATTATTATATTCTCCCAAAAGTTATTTAATTTCACTATATTTTATCTTATTTTTATCTTAAATCGCAAACAAAAAATCTAATAATAAATCTGAAAATATCAAAATTCTACAATAAAATAATAACAGATAATTTATAAAAAAAATATTTTCTCACAATTTTCGCAAAAAAAAAAAATTATTAACAAAAACAAATTTCCCTCAAATGAAGAGAAAAAGTTACACTGCGTAAAAATGTTTGCAATGTAAAAATAAAAGACAAACGAACATAATTTGACACTTGAATTAATTCGAGATTCGAGTCGAGCAAAAAAAAAAAAAAAAATTACATAAATAAGTTAACCCTATTTTCTTCTTTTCGAGTTGAAAACTTTTGCAAAATGGAATTACTGAAGAATGGCGAGATTATAAATTCATGGATCTCTGCATTTTCAATATCAGATAGGAAGCATTATCCTAACGCGAAGAAGCGACGCTATCACAAGGTTATCAAGTTTCGTTGTGACTTTCCCTCAACGCAAGTTAAGGTGATGCTTGCAAGAGGTTGGGTTCAGGTAATTAAATTGAATACCTTATTTAGCCTCAGTTATATCTTTACAAGAAACTATTTATTCTCAAAAAATAAAAGTATTTACTCCAAAAAATTCCAAAACAATCTTTAGAGATGAAGGAAAATGGAGAAAAAAAAATAAAAATGGCAAAAATAGTAATCGAGCATTACCACCGAATTTATAATCTCCGCATTTAAAAAAAAAAACCACCAGAAAGACTAAAATCGTAATCAACGCATTTCACCCTGACCCACTAAACTAGATACACACGAATAACAAGAACACTTGTAAAATATGATTCATAAATTAAGTAATGAATTTTTCTTCTTTAATTCTCAAGAAAAACTTTCATTTCACAATTAGGAAAAATAAAATGCTCATTAATAAATCTTTTTAGTTGCATACTTCAGTCTTCTTGCTGCTATCTTGTTAAATTGCAAAAAAATCTCATTAGCGACTAGAATCCAATCCAAAATGGAAACATTTTCCCCCTTGAAGAAGAATAATAAACTTTAATTCCGTATTTTTGTTAAAATTTCCATGCCACCCACTTAATTTTGAAAATTAAATTTTAAAGTAAAATATTTTTCATAAAGCTTCAACTTGCACCTAGTTATGAGAACACACTACTTAATTTTATCAAAATTTTATGTTGATTTTAAACAAAAAAATATTTAATAATTTTGATATTTGATTTAATCCCTAACCCTAAAGAATATTCTGCGATTTACTCTAAAAATGATTAGATATACTAAAAAAATGTTCTTACATTTATTTACGAATTTTTGTAATTGTAAAATTATTCGAAAACATCACAAAATATATTTAACTAAAATACTTTGTTAAATCAATTATTTAAAAAATAATTTTTGAAAAAGTTCTTTGAGAATTGTCAAATCCATTTGTTTACAATTCAATTTTACCCGAAACTTCGATTATTCGGAAATTCTTCAATTAAATATGAAACTAAAAACTTGATAAAAATTTTTAAAAACATTCAATTAAACTTTTTCAAAAAAAATTAATTCTACAGAATTGTTAGTTAAAAGTATGAAAATTAAAAATTAATAAAAAAAAAGTATGAAAAATTCAGATTTTCAAAGATTTTAATTTAGCCTTTTTAAAATTCAATTATTTCTAAAAATTCACGTTATAATCCTTTTAATGTTCAATTATAATCTAAAATTTTAACTAAAATTCATTTTTAATCAATTTTTCTTATGGAATTCTACGAGAATTCAAAATTATTTAAATAGAAAAATAAATAATTTATTGAATAATTCAATGTTTTCTTAAAATTTAATTCTCATAAAGAAGTTTATTAACAAATTTTTAAATAGAATTGAATTCTTTTGACAATTTCGAATCAAATTTTTAAGAATAATTACACTTTTCGAGGAATTCGACTAAAAATAATTCAAATTCTGCGATGAGTTTTATTATTCAAATGAAAATAATTGAATCCCTGTAAAAAAAATTTTAGTATTTATGAAAATAATTGAATTATTGCGAAGAAATTTATAAAAACTTTGTAAACTCGTAAATAATTGAATTACTGGGAAATTTTTATTATTTATGAAAAAATTAAATGTTCACGTAGAATTTTATCAACATTTTTTTAAATACCTAATTGAATAGAATATAAATTTTATTAAAATAAGAGATATTGAAAATCATTGAATTGAGAGAATTTTTGAAAATAATTGAATTTCGGAAAATCAATAACATTTTAATATAATTTTAGCAGAAAATTTTTCATTTTTAAGTTTACATTTGTCGATTTTTTATTAAAATATTTGAGAATTTAATTATTTTCAAAATTTGCAATGAAGGTTCTTTAGAAGTTGATTTTCAAAAATTGTTATAAAATATACTTGATCAAAAAAGGAATTATTTTTAAATAAATTTTACATAAATTTCATTTATTTAAAATCGTTTTCATTGTACATATTTCGAAAATTTAATTAGAAAAATAATTCAAAAAGAATTTTATCCTCAAATTTTTAAATAATTGAATTCTTTTGACAAAATTTTAATAAAATTTTTAAGAATAATTATACATTTTTCGAGGGATTCGATTAAAATTAAATATTAAAAATAATTGAAACTCTGTAATTAGTTTTATTATTTATGAAAATAATTGAATTATAGCGAAGAATTTAATGCCAAATTTTAAAACATTTGAATTTTTCGAAAAAATGTATGCAAATTTATTTTAAATAATTGAATTCCGGTGAAATTTTCATTTATTTGGAAAATAATTTAATGTTCGTGTAAAATATTATCAAAATTTTTGTTTAATAATTAAATTCTTTTGGGAAATTCTATTAAAGTAGTAGAATATTGAAAATTATTGAATTAAGAAAAAATTTTGAAAATTGGTGAAATTTTACCATGAATTTTATTAAAATTTTGGAAAATAACTGTATTTTATTACGTTTGAAAATAATTGAATTCTTTTTAGGAATAACTATTATTTATGAAAATAATTGAATTTTGTCGAAGAATTTTGCTACTCATTTATAAAGATAATTAAAATGTTCACGACAATTTTTTTTATAAGAAGTTTATTAAAATTTTTGCCAATAATTCAATTTTTGAAAAGAATTTCGCTACCTATTTATAAAGATAATTTCATTATTAACAAGAATTTTAAAAAAAATTTTGAAAATAATATAATTTCTGCAAAAGAATTTTATTACTTTTCAAAAAATTGAATTCTTGTAATAAATTTTGATATTTATGAAAATAATTGAATTTTAGAAAAGAATTTTATTAAAATTCCTTTAAATAATTGATTTTATGGGGAGAATTTTGTTGTTTAACAAGATAATTAAATTCTTTTGCAAAATTACTTGAAAAATTTTTTAAAAAATAAATTGAATCATTGCAACGAATTTTACTATTTTATTGAATAATTAAATATTTCTTCAATTTGAATTCTTTCGCCAAAGTTTTAATAAAATTTTTAAGAATAATTGCATTTTTCGTGTAATTTATTTAAAGTTGTATTAAAAATATTTAAAATCCTGCCGTGGAAATAATGAAATTTTATTATTTACGAAAATAATTGAATCGTTTCGTAGAATTGTATCAAACATTTTTTCAATAATTAAATTTTTGATAAATTTTTTGAAAATAGTGAATATTGAAAATTATTCAAATGCGAAAAACTTAAAAATAAAATTGAAATTTTGCAGAGAATTTGATTTCAATTTTTTGAAAATAATTGAATTTTTAGCGAAAAATTTTGCTAATTATAAAGATAATTGAATTCTTGACGAAATATTCCTTAAATTTTTTAAAATAATTGAATTTCTTCGAAGAATTTTATTACTTTTGAAAATAATTGAATTCTTGACGAAATATTCCTTAAATTTTTTTAAAGTAATTGAATTTCTTCGAAGAATTTTATTACTTTCGAAAATAATTGAATTTTTGTAATGAATGTTGTTATTTATAAAAATAATTGAATTTCGCAAAGAATTTTGCATTCAAAAATAATTGAATCTTTGTGAAGAATCTTGTTATTTATCAAAGATAATTGCATTATTAATAAAATAAGATTTTAGGCCATAATTGCATTAAAACTTTTGAAATAATTAAATAATATTAAAAAATTCATTCTGTTCAGAAATAGAAAAAAATTTTGAAGGTGTTGTATTAGAATTCGTGGTAGTTTGATAGTTCACGAGTCAAATAAAAAAAGACACTAGAGTTTAGAATTTTTTTATAAATTCTAAAAATTTAATTTTTTCCAGTACTTTTAATAAAAATCCCTGACTTTTCCCCGACTTAATTCTACTTTCCCTGACCTGTGGAAACCCTGTAATTGCTTTTGAATGAATTTTCCTACAAATATCTAATTTAATCCACAGATAGACGATCCGAATGATACTGATTGGAATTTGTGGTGGTGTGAAACAAACGATATTCGTTTGGCTTTTGAAAATAAACTCGCACCTCATCAAAGAGTGCCGCACTTTCGAAATCATTACGAGCTCACACGTAAGAATTATCTCTATCGAAATTTAAAGAGATACGAGAAATTATTAATAAACTCCGGCAAGCAGAATGAGGGTAAATTTTGTTCATCAATGCCAATAACATTTGAATTACCCAATGAATATCGAATGTTGGTCGAGGAATACCGCAAACAACAGGGATCCACCTGGATAGTAAAACCCGTCACCGGCTCTCAAGGTCGTGGAATATTTCTCTTCCGCAAACTCAAAGACCTTTACGAATGGAAACCAAAGGAATCAACCGCAAATGCATCAACAACGCACACAAATGCAGGAAAAGTCGAGACTTTTGTGGTTCAAAAGTATGTCGAGAATCCATATTTGCTAGCAGGTCATTTTCCATTTCAATATTTTACTTTGAGAGTTAAAACAAAATAAATGGAATATTTGAAAATCTGAGAAGGATTTTTCTCGGTGGAAATTCTATAATATTTTCTTGCGGAGAGAAAATATTTTTTAAAGAATCTCTCTTTAAACTTCAAATGGCATTTGTATTTCTTGCTTGTGATGCATAAACTTTGGAAAAATTGTTATTGTATCCTTTTCTTTTCTTTTTCTTTCTTTTTTTTTTTTTTTTTTTTTGCTTTCGATCGACAGGGCGGAAGTTTGATTTGCGCATTTACGTCCTAGTCACGTCCTTTCATCCGTTGAAGGTGTGGTTGGCAAGAGAGGGTTTTGCTCGGCTGTCCGGCGAATTATTTGCGCTTGATAAAATCGACGACAGTAGGATCCATCTAACCAACATGGCTATTCAACTAAAAGGAAGATCGCTAGACGATGAAAAACACTCGTCACCTGAGAATGTTCAGGTAAAAGCTGGTAAAATTCTCACCTCAAAATATCCATTTCACTCACTCACCGTTTCTTCCTCTCACAATTTTCCGTTAACCAACAATCGGACCAACACTTTTCATCTATAATTTAATTTAATTTAATTTAATTTAATTTAATTTAATTATTTAATTTAATTTAATTAAACTATCAAATACCTTGAATAACTAGTATTTAATTGACCTAATAAATACCTTTAATCCCTTATTTGAAAACCAATATTTTAACCAGCAAAATCGACAAATATTACCTTGTGCTTTTAACCTATTAATCAAGTTGACATTTTTTTTCTAAAATGAAGCTAAAGTTCTCAACGTTTTTAAAAGCGAAATAGAGAAAATAATGAGAGGATTTATAAAAATACATTTTTAAAAAGAAATTTAAATTGACACTAAAAAAAAACTCGTTTTAGTCGAGTCAAAAAAAAAAAGATTCTGTATTTCTCTGTCTTTTTACATATTTCCATAAAAAAAATATTAACTTTCATTCCTTATCTTCAATTATAAATTTTTCTGAAATTCAATTATTTTTCGAATTTTTTCTATGAATTCTTTTTACAAAAGATTATATGTAAAATAAAATATATGTAATAAAATACTCTGAATAATAAAATTTATTTTAAATTAAATTTAACAAAATTTCAAATTAATTGGAAATTTTGACATTTCCGTCTTTTTACAGAATTCCATTAAAAGAATATTCACTTTCATTCATTATACCTTCGATTCTAAATTTTTCTAAAATTCAATTATTCTCCAAATTTTTAGTAAGAATTCTTTTCACAAAAGATTATATATAAAAATAATTTCAAAAATATTTAATAATGTACCTACTCTGACTAATAAAATTGATTTCAATTGAATTTGACAAAATTTCCAACTAATTGGAAATTTAATTTAATCTTCATAAATTATTTACGAGAATTTAACTATCTTTAAACAAATTTTAATGACAATTTTTCAAAAGATCAATAATTTTTTTCAATTTTTAAATGAAATAATACAAAGTACGAACAAATTTCTATTAAATAAATATATAAATATTTATCTACTTTTTCAAAGGAATTAAAAACTTGAATAATTTTAATAAGAAACCTTTTTGAAATTTATAACTATACATCCGCAAAAATTACAACTGCAATTAATTGATCGAAAATTAAATCATTTTTTATTTTTTTTTTTTTTGAGTTTTTGAATAAAATTATTCAAAATTTTAATAATTTTCTAAGAAAATAAAAATTATTTTAAAATAAACATTTGAATACTACAACAGTTATATAAATAATGAAATTTTCAGACTTCAGTTTAAAAATCTATTTGAAATTTAATTATTTTTAGAAATTCATACTATAACGCTTCAAATATTTAATTAATATATTCTCAAAAATTTTTAATAAAATTCATAATTATTTAAATCAATTTTTATTACAAAGTTCAACGAGAATTCAATTATTTAAGAACAAAAATAAATAATTTAATTATTGCAAAGAATTTTATTAAATTGTTTCGAATAATTGAATTCCTGTTAAAAAATTTAGTATTTATAAAAATAATTTAATTATTGCAAAGAATTTTATTGAATTGTTTCGAATAATTGAATTCCTGTTAAAAAATTTAGTATTTATGAAAATAATTTAATTATTGCAAAGAATTTTATTAAATTTTTGTAAATAATTGAATTCCTGTTAAAAAATTTAGTATTTGTGAAAATAATTGAATTCTTGCGAAGAATTTTCTGTAAATTTTTGAAAATAATTGAATTTTGTAAAGAATTTTTTTGTACAAATTTTAAAAATAATTGAATTCCTTCGGAAAAGTTTATTATTTTAATTAAATAATTGAACACTTGCAAAAAAAATTTTATTATATTTTTTGATGTTTTTTGAATAATTTAATTACAATTTTTAGGAATAATAAAATTATTCCGACGAATTAAATTAAAATGTAATTAAAAATAATTTAATTCGTTCGAGAAACTTTGCTAAAATTGAAAAAATGAAATGTTAAATCGCAATAGTATTGGAAGTAATTGAATTTTGGCAAACAATTTTTATTATTTATGAAAATAATTGAAAATTAATTTCTTTCGAAAATTTTTATGTAATATCATTTTTCAGAATAATTGCATTTTTCGAGGAATTAATTAAAAATTATATTAAAAATAATTGAAATACAGCAAAGAATTTTATTATTTATGAAAATAATTGAATTCGTTCGAGAAATGTTATTAAAATTAAAAAAATGAAATATTACATTGGAATTGTATTCGAATGTAATTGAATTTTGGTAAACAATTTTTATTATTTATGAAAATAATTGAAAATTAATTTCTTTCGAAAATTTTTAATTTATTTTTTCAGAATAATTACATTTTTCGAGGAATTAATTGAAAATGATATTAAAAATAATTTAAATACTGCAAAGAATTTTATTATTTATGAAAATAATTGAATAATTTTAAAGAATTTGTTGATAAAATTTTTGAAAATAATTGAATTTTTAAAGAATTTATTAGTAAAAAATTTTGAAAATAATTAAATTTTTTCCTGGAATTTAATTACCTACTATTGTATTAATAAAGATAATTGAATTCTCACGAATTAAATCGTTTCAAAGAATGTTATTAAAATTGAAAGAAAAATAATTGAATTATTTCGAATAATTTAATTAAAATTCTGTAATAAAAATAATTGAATTTTTGCGATGAATATTTTTTGAAAATTGTATTATGAATATTTAATTGAATTTTCGTAAAGATTTTATTATTCTAAAAAATAATTGAAATTTTGCAAAGAATTAAAAATAATTGAATTCTTTTAAAAAATTTAAATAAAATAGTAGTTTTTGAAAATAATTGCAAATTTCAGCGACGTGAAAATAATTTAATTAAAATTTAGCAAAAAAAAATGTCCTTAAAATTGTTGAAAATAATTGAATCGTTTCAAAGAATTTTATTAAAATTTTTTTAATTGTTTCCAAGTATTTTATTAAAATTTTTGCAAAAATAATTCTTTTATTTCAATTATTAGCAAATTTTAATAGTAAAGTTCTGCAAATTATCAAAAAATGAAAGAAATTAGTTGCTTTTTAGTGTCACAGTACAAAAAAAACACAAACAAAATCTCAAAATGTTTGCTTCCTGTGTCCCCTTTTTTCTCCAAGCAATTTACAAATATTTAAATGTTTCTTTTATTTTTTTTTGTGTATTTTTTTAGAGTAAACATGGATATAAATGGAGTCTTCGAAAAGTTCGAGAATACATGACTGCTCGGCATGGCGTCACTGCAGTTAACAATCTTCTGTCTCGTATTGCTGGTAAATACTTATTCGTGTTGCCACCCCATTATTCTAAGACATTTCGTGCGTTAAACCGCCCACAGAATTGCACGATGTTCCGATAAATGATTATGTTGATCGCTTTAACAATTTAAATGGAAGCGGTTTTCACAGTTTCCAGGAAATTTTCGCGAAAAGTCGATTCCAACTTTAATTTTCAAATGAATTCACATCCCCTTAAGAGTTTCAAACACTTCTCATAAGAAAATTCTTTTCAATTTTTCATTCTCATTAAGTGCAAGAATCTTGCAAATTTTAGCAAAGTTATGTATGTGACGTGTACCCGTAATAAAATACTTGATGAAAAAATCAATTATTTTCAATTATATTTTACACAATTTCAATTATTCATAATCTTTTTAATTATATATTTCGAAAATTTAATTAGAAAAATTATTTAAAAATAATTTTTGAATAATTTGTCTATAGTTATTTTTTAGGAGCTAATTTTCATTCACTTTCATTTTTAAATCTAGTGAAGAATTTTCATTAAAATTTTTTAGAATTTAATTAATTTCGAAAATTTGCATTTAAAATTCTTCGAAAGTTGATTTTCAAAAACTGTAATTAAATACTTGAAAAAAAAACAATTATTTTCAATTAAATTTTACAAAATTCCAATTGTTTATCCTGTCTAATGTTTTTAATTGTATAATCCGAAAATTTAATTAGAAAAAATTAATTTTATTTATTAATTAATTTTATTCAAAAATTTTACTAATTTTTTAAGAAAATAATAAATTAATTTAAAATAAACATTTGAATATAACAACAGCTATACAATTAATGAAATTTTCAGACTTTAATTTAAAAATCTATTGAAATTTAATTTTTCCAAAAAATTCGTACAATAACGCTTCGAATATTTAATTTTTAATTAATATTCTCAAAAATTTTTAATAAAATTCATAATTATTAAAATTAATTTTTATTACAAAGTTCAACGAGAATTCAATTATTTAAAAACAAAAATAAATAATTTATGAAAATAATTGAATTTTTGTAAAGAATTTTATTAACATTTTTTTAAATAATTGAATTCCTGTTAAAAACTTTAGTATTTGTGAAAATAATTGAATTCTTGTGAAGAATTTTCTCTAAATTTTTAAAAATAATTGAATTCTTGTGAAGAATTTTCTTTAATTTTTTGAAAATAATTGAATTTTGTAAAGAATTTTTTTGTAAAAATTTTGAAAATAATTAAATTTCTTCGAAGAAGTTTACTATTTTAAAAATAATTGAACGCTTTTGCAAAAATTTTTATTATATTTTTTGAAGTTTTTCGAAGAGTTTAATTACAATTTTTAAAAATAATAAAATTTTTCCGCGAAATCAAATTAAAATTGAATTAAAAATAATTGAATTCGTTCGAGAAATTTTATTAAAATTGAAAAAAAATGTTATATTGAAATAGTATTGGAAGTAATTAAATTTTTCTAAACAATTTTAATTATTTATGAAAATAATTGAAAATTACTTTCTTTTGAAAATTTTTAATATCATTTTTCAGAATAATTGCATTTCTCGATAAATTAATTGAAAATTATATTAAAAATAATTGAAATACTGCAAAGAATTTTATTATTTATGAAAATTGAATTCGTTCGAGAAATTTGAATAAAATTGAAAAAATGAAATATTTTGTTAAACAATTTTTATTATTTATGAAAATAATTGAAAATTAATTTCTTTCGGAAATTTTTAATATCATTTTTCAGAATAATTGCATTTCTCGAGAAATTAATTGAAAATGATATTAAAAATAATTGAAATACAGCAAAGAATTTTATTATTTATGAAAATAATTGAATTTTTAAAGAATTTGTTAGTAAAATTTTTGAAAATAATTGAATTTTTAAAGAATTTTTTAGTAAAAATTTTGAAAAATAATTAAATTTTTTCCTGGAATTTATTTTCTATTGTATTAATAAAAATAATTGAATTCTCGTGAATTAAATCGTTTCTAAAAATGTTATTAAAATTGAAAAAAAAATAATTGAATTATTTGGAATAATTTAATTAAAATTCTGTAATAAAAATAATTGAATTATTTCGAATAATTTAATTAAAATTCTGTAATAAAAATAATTGAATTCTTGTGATGAATTTTTTTGAAAATTGCATTATGATTATTTAATTGAAGTTTTGTAAAGATTTTATTATTCTTAAAAATAATTGAATTTCTGTGAAGAATTAAAAATAATTGAATTCTTTTAAGAAATTTTTACTAAAAATAATAGTTATTGAAAAAAATTGCAAATAAGTCGGAAAAATCGCATTTTTTAAAAATAGTCAATAAAAGAGTGGAAAAAAGTGATAATATCCGAGAACTGTAGAAATTTTGACTAAGTTTTCTTTAAAAATTCTTTTCTTCTTTTGCGTAGGTGTTATTATGGCAAGTTTGCAAGCGGTACAACCGGTAATGATGCAGGAGAATAATTCCTTCGAGTTATACGGTTATGATATACTTTTGGATGAACATTTGACGCCCTGGTTACTCGAGGTTAATGCATCGCCTGCACTTGCACCCACGGATCACGAGGATTATCGTTTAAAATTCGACATACTAGACGACGTGCTCAACATTTTGGATCTGGAGCGAATGTTAACTGGCAGTGAAATTAGAGTTGGTGGTTTTGATCTTCTCTGGAACGATGCTCCCGTCTGGATTACTTGTCCTAATCCTTTACCCTGTGGAAATGAGCCTCTCAACTGTCCAACACATCTCAAAAGGTTAAACATCTTTCTCGGCGCTAGGAACAATCGTGTTGAACAATTACGCCAACTACACGAGAGCTTAAAGGACAATTTGTGAAATTAGAAAACATTTCACAAAAATCCATTTGAAAATCCATTTGCTTATTGTATTTTCTTTTGCTTTTATAAGTTTCTCTTTTTTCTCTCGACAGTGATTTATTTCACGTCGAGGTAAATTATCTTCTTTATATCAACTTTGAATTTTCAAAATAAAGCAAAAAAAAAAAATACAAAAACTATTTTTATATATTTTCAATTAAATTGAAAATTCCATGATTAAATTATTAATTGGAAAATGTGTCGAGAGCAAAATCGCATAAATTGAATAAATTGAAAATGAAAATAGTAGGAAATTTATCATCTAGCGGAAGAATATAATTAAATTCGTGAAACGTTGTGTTGTTGTTGTTGCAGCTGTTCACTTTTGCCTTCAATGTAAAATGCAAACCATAAAAGATTGCCTGCTCGTATATTTTGTATTTATGTAACGAATAAAACTTTCCAACTTTTGAGATGAAGGAAATTTTTTTTTTTTTTTTTTTTTTTTTTTTTTTTTTTTAAGTTTAATTTTTCAGATCGTGAGAGTAAATATGGTTTCACGTTAGCTCTTTAGAGATTGAATATGTGATTATATTGATCCTAAGACGAAACTTTGTGAAATTACCCTTAAACCACACGCATAGAACATCCATTATAGTTTATGTACACAACAATGTTGCTCCAATTTAACGACGCTAAAATGTGTATACGCGCAACGTCTCTAAAGGTGTTACGAAACTGTCAAACAATGTTATGCACTTTTGAAATTTCGTCGGGAGAGAATTATTCTGTTGACCTTATATGATAAAATTTTCAACATTCTTCATTAATGTATAGAAAAATTTTCACTATTTACAAATTTAAATAGGAAAAAAAATTGTAACAGTTAAAATCAGACTTCGTACCCGATAATTAATTTTTAATAAAGTATATCAAAGAGTAGCTTTAAGACTGAAAAAAAAATTGTAAAAAAGTATTCATCGAAAAATTTAATTTAACGCCTCAATTTTTTCATAATTACTAAATTAAATTACATTCAAAAATAGAATAATTTTTTTTAAAATAAATACTTAAATACCTGTTTATTTTTCCACATGAATTAAAATATTTTAAAATGATTTCAATGTAAAGCCTTTTTGAAATTTAAATATTTCTAAAAATTACAACTATAATTTTTTCGAAATTCAATCATTTTTATTTGTAGAAATTTTTAAATATAATTATTCAAAACTTTAATTATCTTTATTTCGCAATTCTATTATTCAAAATTTCAAAACATTTGTTAAATAAATATTTAAATACTTCTTATTTTTTTTTTATCAGGAAATAAAATTTAAAGAATTTTAATTTAAAAATCTATATAAATTGAATTATTTCTCAAAATTTCCATTATAACGCTTCTAATATTCAATTATTATCTAAAATTTTAACTGAAATTCAATTTTAAATCAGTTATTATCAAAAAATTCTATGATAATTCAATTATTTAAATACAAAAATTCAATTATTATCTAAAAATTTTACTGAAATTAAATTTTAAAGCAGTTCTTATTAAAAATTCTATGAGAATTCAATTATTTAAATACAAAAACAAGTAATTTGTTGAATAATTGAATATTCCTTAAAATTGAATTATCATAAAGAATTTTATCACCAAATTTTTAAATAATTGAATTCTTTCGACAAATGTTAATAAAATTTTTAAGATTAATTAAATTTTTCGAGGAATTCGATTAAAATATTGTATTAAAAATAATTGAAATTCTGCGATGAATTTTATTATTTATAAAAATAATTGTATTCCTAAAAAGAATTTTATTATTTATGAAAATAATTTTTAAAGATTCAAAAATTTTAATGTGATACCTTTTTAAAATTCAAATATTTCCAAAAATTCACACAATAACGCTTCTAATTTTCAATTATTATCTAAAATTTTAACCAGAATTCAATTTTAAATAAATTCTTATTAAAAAAATCTACGAGAATGCAATTATTTAATTACAAAAATAAATAATTTATTGAATAATTGAATATTTCTTAAAATTGAATTCTCGTCAAGAATTTTATCAACAAATTTTTAAATAATTGAACTTTCTGGCAAATTTTAATGAAATTATTAAGAATAATTACATTTTTCAAGGAATTCGATTAAAAGTGTATTAAAAATAATTCAATTTCTGCGACTAGTTTTATTATTTATGTAAATAACTGAATTCTTTGAAAGATTTTTAATAAAATTTTTGAAAATAATTGCAATTTTCGAGGAATTTATTGAAACTTATATTAAAAATAATTAAAATTCTGTGATGGGTTTTATTATTAATGAAAATAATTAAATTGCAATAGTATTGTGAAAGTAATTGAATTTTAGCGAAGAATTTTTATTTAAAGAAGAATTTTAATAAACTTTTTAAGAATAATTGCATTTCTTGAAAAATTCATTTAAAATTGTACTAAAAACAATTGAAATTAAATAATTGAATTTCCTGTGATAACATTATTATTTAATGAAAATAATAGACAAAAATAATAATATAAGAATAAAATTTGTAAATAAATACAAATTTAGATGTTTCAAGAAAAAATTTAAGTTCATTCGAGGAATTTAATTAAAATTCCATTGAAAATAATAATAATTGAATTTCAATTATTCAAATTGTATTGGAAATAATTGAATTTTTCCGCAAAAATTTTATAACTTATAAAAATAATTAAATTCTTTTTTAATATTTTATTAAAATCTTTTTTTAAATAATTAAATTCTTTTGGGAAATTTTATTGAAATAGTAAATATTGAAAATAATTGAAATGTTACGGAAACATTTTTTAAAATAATTAAATTCTCTCAAAAAATTTAATTAAAAATGATGAAAATAATTTATTAAATTCTAATAAACAAATTAATTCAAAATTTTTTTTTAATAATTGAATTCTTTTAAAGAATTTTAATACAATTTTAAGAATAATTGCATTCTTCGAGAAATTCATTTAAAATTGCATTTAAAAATAATTGAAATTCTGCGATGAGTTTTATTATTTATAAAAACAATTAAATTCTTGTTGCGAATTTTATTAAAATGTTTAAAAATAATTGAATTCCTGAGAATTTTGTTAATTGTAAAAATAATTGAATATGAACTCTCACGAAGAAGTTTATAAAAAAATTTTTAAATAATTGATTTTTCCAAAAAATTTAATTTTAATTTTATTTTAATTAATTGAATTCCTGTTATTTTTATTGGAAATAATTGAATTTCAAAAATTTTTTGAAAATAATTGAATCGTTTGAAAGAATTTTATTAAAAAATTTTGAATTATTTCGGAAATTTTATTACAATTTTAGAAAATAATTTTTTTATTCCAACTATTAGCGAATTTATAAAATAGTGCAAATACTTCATAAATCCAAATTGAAAAAAATAAATTTTCAGTGAAAATTTACTTGCTCTAAAGATGAAATTTTCTGCACGATAATATACGTTATTCTCTCGATGTACATATATAGTTCCAGTGTGTATTATCCATCTCACGTAACAGAATGATACCCCTGATAATAATATCGTGTTTCGAAAAAAAAAAATCCTTCAGTGTATGTAATCATATTACTACATTATAGACTATTTTTTTCATTTAAAGATCATCTGTATTTTTTTTTTTATTCGAGAAAATCTATGAATTATATTGGAATCTTATATTTCTCAACGTGACTTGTTTTACAGGATGGAAGTTAATCTATAATATTCGAGATTGGCTTTTCTCACAAACTTGCCTTGAAAAACACCATCCATATAGTGGCATCTGTTAGTTGACCATTATTACTCTTACTTTTTTTTCCCTTCCCATTCAATGTTGTCTTACCAGTTTACGGTCTAGAAATAGATAAATTCTTACACTCTATCCTCTTTAAGTCATATAGTCGCCAATTTCTCAAAAAGTTTTCTTCCATTTCAATTATCAAATTTTTCCTGCAATTTAATTTATTTTCTTCAGTTTCAATTATTTCTGGAAATTTCGAATTGTTTCTTTTCAATCTGAATATCTAATTTTCAGTCTAATTCATTTTAATTCAAATTAATTTGATTTAATTTGATTTAATTCTTCAATTTTAATTTCTTTTTTTTTCAATCTTCTTTCTTCGATAAATATTAATATCGATTTTCTTTTGGGGAGAAAATTAAATATTCGCTGATTTACCATTTTTCCAAAATGTGGAGAAAATTTTCCTTTTTTCATATTGATGAAATATTGATGAAATATTGATTAAATTTTGTTTCGACATTAAAATGTTTCGAAATTCAGTCATGAGTGCAAATTATGCACATAATTAAGAAGGCAGTTTGTCACCAAAAAAACGATTACGTCGACGTGTATCTTGAAAATTTTATCAGAAGTGAAAAAAATTCCAAACAAATATTCTAACACACTTGCATATATAATCAGTTGTCACACTTGTCAGTAATTCCATATGTGCCGCATGAGTTAAAAGAGATCTGCAAGACTGAATTGGAATACCGGTATCACGACACACCTATTTTTTTCGTCTTACAATACTCGCGAGAAAGAAAATTCTACAAAAAAAAAAAGAAAAGGGTTACCATAGGTGAGGGAAAAGTCAGGGAAATAAGGAATTTTTATTAAAATTACTGGAAAAAATTAAATGTTTAGAATTTATAAGAAAATTCTGAATTTATGAAAAAACATTAAATTTCTTCTATTTCTGACAATAATAATTTATTTTGAATAACTAAAGTCTATTGAAGAACTGCCATAAAGTTATTACTTATATAAATCATTTAATGAAGTATTTTTTTTTTTTTTTGAAAAATTTTAATTTCAATTCTTTTTAGGAATACAATTATTTTCATAAATATTAAAATACTTTTTCCAAAAATTCAATTATTTTCATAAATAACAATATTCAACTTAAGAATTCAATTATTTTCAAAATTAATAAAATTCTTTCTAGAAATTCAATTATTTTCAAAAATTTATTAAAAAATTCTCGTCAACATTTTAATTATTTTTATAAATAGCAAAATTCTTCGCCGAAAATTCAATTATATTCAGGAACTTTTATAAAATTCATTGTAAAATTCAATTATTTCCATAAATAACAATATTCATCTCAAGAATTCAATTATTTTCGAATATTTTTTAAAAATTCTCGTCAACATTTTAATTATTTTTATAAATAGCAAAATTCTTCGCCGAAATTCAATTATATTCAGGAATTTTTATAAAATTCATTGTAAAATTCAATTATTTCCATAAATAACAATATCCATCTCGAGAGTTCAATTATTTTCAAAATTAATAAAATTCTTCGCAGAAATTCATTTATTTTCAAAAAATATATAAAAAAAAATTGTCGTCAAAATTTCAATTATCTTTATAAATGAATAGCAAAATTCTGCGACATAATTCAATTATTTTCATGAATAACAATATTCATCACAAGAATTCAATTATTTTCACAAATTTAAATAAAATTCATAGCAAAATTTCAATTATTTTCAAACATTTTTTTTAATTCAATGATTTTCAATATTCTTCTATATTTTAAAAAAATTGCCAAGAGAATTCAATTATCAAACAAAAATTTTGATAATATTCTACACGAACATTGAATTATTTTTCAAAAAAATAAAAATTTCACAGGAATTCAATTATTTAAAATAGAATTTGCATAAATTTTTTAAAAATTTGGCATTAATAAAATTCATTGCAAAATTTCAATTATTTTCAAAAATGTTTCTTAATTCAATAATTTGTACATCAATTATTTTAATAAAATTTCCCAAAAGAATTCAATTATATTTAAAAACAATTTTAACAAAATTCTACACGATTATTCAATTATGTTCTAAAATAATGAAAATTTCACAGGAAATCAATTATTAAAAATAGAATAATTGCATAAATTTTTTGGAAAAAAACCAATTGTTTGAAACTTTTTTATAAAATTCTTCGCAATAATTTAATTATTTTCATAAATAATAAAACTCATTGCAGAATTTCAATTATTTTTAATACAATTTTAATCCAATTCCTTAAAAAATGTCATTATTTTTAAAAATTTGATTAAAATGCGTCAAAATAAGAATTCAATTATTTAAAAAGTTTTGATAAAATTTGATATACGAATTCAATTTTAATTCAATTATTCAATAAATTATCTATGTTTGTATTTAAATAATTGAATTCTCGTAGAATTTTCTAATGAAAAATGATAATTTTTAGATAATAAAGTTTTAGATAATAATTAAATTTTGGTGGAGGAGTTACTAATAATTGAAATTTTTAGAAATAATTGAATTTTGTAAAAGTTTCCAATTAAAATCTTTAAGAAATTGAATTTTTCATACCTTTATTTAAAAATTCTATTCAATTAATTTTTTTCAAGATGTTTTTTTTCGAAATTTTTAAAAATTATTTCAAGTTCTTATTTTTTAATTTATATTTAATTGAAGAATTTTCCGAATAATCGAAATTTCGGTTAAAATTGAATTGTAAACAAATGAATCTGAAAATTCTCAAAAGAACTTTTTCAAAAATTATCAAAAATAATTGATTTAAAGAAGACCTTTACTTAAAAATTGTAGAAAATAATAATTGAATTGAAAGGATGAAAATAATTTTAAAGAAGTTAAGTACAGTAAAAATATTCACGAAATTAAAGTCCACAACGTTGATCAACGAAAAAAATTTTTTGTTTTTGAATATTGCTTTAAAGAAAAATACAACAATTATTATTAAAGCAAAAATAAAAATCTACCTTTTTTATACATTTTTGTGACAATATATTGTTGCGTTCTCTTTAAATAATATACTGATTAAGAACATTTTTTCGTTGATCAACGTTGTGGACTTCAACAATGTTATTATTTTTTAAATTTCCAATTGTGTCTTATATTATATTATAAAATAATGATTTTATCACTCGGTCACTTTTAATTATTATAAAACAAGAAGAAAGCGATCACTCCGAGTCGATAGACTCAGAGTGATCGATATCTTCATGTTTTATAATAAATATTCTTATTAAGTAATTAAATTTCAAGACTTCACTTTTTTTTTTGCAAATTTTTACCCTCTAAAAATGAAATCAAAGAGAAAAAAAATGAAAATCCATTTTCAAGTCAGAAAATTAAAATAAACAGAAAAGAGGACTGTGGGGTGTAAATTTTCTAATTTTGTCCGCGAGAAAAACAATCTGGGCGTCTCGTGTGAATGAGGTTGCAAGATTACAAGTTGCATTTCTTGGGGAATTTCAAATGACGGACTTTCCAACAAGACTGAGAGATCTCGTGAGATTTGTGTGTATGGAGATAAAAAATTAAGTCCGAAGAACGAATGCCACAGACACACGAGGGGAATCTCCTAACAGGCAAAAGAGGAATGTGGTTCGCTGATCCCACCCTACCAATTATTGCAAAACCCGCGAGCAGGATAACAAGAATTTTCATCCCCAAAAATTAAACTCTTTTCAAAACATTATTTTCACTTTTCCTACAAAAATGAAAATCATCACTATACAAAATTTGAAATGTCAACAATATATTATTCCACATTAAAACCTTTTATGTAGTATGAAAACAAACAAAGACGAGAATGACTAATTAGAGATAGAAAAAAGTAGAAATTGTAGATAATAAAGTAAGGATCGCATTTTAGTGACATTAGCATGACAATAAAGGGAAAAATTAAAAATAAAGAGAAGGTGAACGGTAAAATAAAATAAAAACTAGAGAGTATATAAAAGCGGGTTGGGTGGTCGTCGTGATATAAAGTCGGGTGGGTCGATACCACCGGCATATTTTTACCTTCCCGCTGTCTGCTGCAGGCGAATTCTCAACTATATTGTAGATGACATGAGGTAGCCCGGCAGTTCCCAATAAGAATCCAAATCCAGTTGTATCGTGTCTTGTTAAAGTAACCAGCAGCTCCTCAGCCATGTTTTCAATCACACATTGATCTCTCTCTCACCTTGCTGTCATTGAACGCACGCTCACGCACCACACACGCCACACTTAAATCCGCCGATAAACGAAAATGAAAACACGGACGCCTCTCTCTCTTTCTCTCTGTGTGTTTAAAACGAGGGCCGGGATAACGTCAAAGCTTTTTTACACGAGGGCACCCCGCCGCCCCTTTTGCCTTTAAACAAGGCACGCGAGTCCGCACTTCCTTCAAATCAGCAGGGATTCGTATACTTCTGCGCTAGAGAACATTTGGAATATACACTTGCGCAAGCCGCGGCGATAGCAACGACGTGGCGGCTCCCATCGCGGTAGAAATTCATTTAACATTCGTTAACAACTGGAGCACTGGACCTGGACATGACTTTTACAACGCCACCTGCGAGAATGAAAAAAACCTATTTCGCACGATACCCACTCTCTCTCATATCTCGAATTTCTACGTTTCGAATTGTTTTTTTTAAACCGAGAAATCTTATTTTATTCCCCGAAAAATAAATGTTATATCTTCTTTGTGTATAAAAGACAACCAAGACAACAAAAAATCAAGAATGAGAGTTGAACTGTCAATTTTTGAGGTTAAATTTTCAATTTGTTTATACTCTTCAAAAGTGCCAAAGTGCAAATATATTTTTAGAATTGTCCACTCCAGTCGTTATTAAACACACTGAATTTTTGTTAATCACCTGCGTAAAGTAATTAATATTCTTTTATTAAAAAAACACTTAAAGAAATTAAAAAGAATATACGTCGATTTGAAGTTTGCCCGTACACTGATACGAATGAGTAATACGGAATAAAATCGATAGACGGCGCGCCATTTTAGGCGGGAAAATTTGAACCTAGATTTCCAAATAGAATCCTTTTTTTAAAAAGCTTAAAAACCAAAAGTTTTATTACTATTTTATCATATAGATAAAAGAATTCAAGAAATAAAATTCCTTTTAGAAAAAAAAAACAATTTTGTAATTTTTTAATTCTAGAAACAATTTTCTTTTCACGCCTGCGCAAACGAAGAACCTTGGAGTTTTGACATTTCCGTTGCTAAGCGACGACGGAACATTCAGGAAACTAACCTCTGATAATACTTTTTTCTAAATTGTTATACGAGTATTATAATTTATAATTTATAGATAAACAATAAAATAAAGTGAAAAGAAAGTATAATTAATATTGTCAACTAATACATCTTCGATCAAGAACTAAATTTAACCTTAAAATCAAATCTAATTATGAGTGAGAGAAAGTTGTTTACATGTTTGGAAGAAATTTACATTTATCATTCAGCAGGATTTTTCGAAAAATAAATAAAATAAATATCAATGAATTTCGATTTATTCACAAGATAGTTCATAATCCAAATCGTGGTATTTTTTATGTAAAACTCGGAAACAATGGTAAGAAAACTTTAATTTTTCAACAAAAAAAAATTATTTCTGATGGAATTTAATTTGTTTTTCTTCCTTTTTGGGGGCAAAAGAAGAGAGAGCTGTTTTAACATATAAAAAGGATGGAAAAATCTTGGATTTACGAACAATTTCGGTTCCCAAGGAACATCAAGAAGAAGGTCTGGCACGACGCTTAACGGAGGTATTTTTAAAAAAATAACAGTCCTTGAATAATATGAATGGACTTCTTTTAAGGTCTTTCTTTTTAATTACAAAAATTCGACTTATTTTCAAAAAATACTATTTCTTCGATTTTTCTTACAAATATTGCAATGAAAAACCACTTTTTCTGGCATAAAATGCAAATTATTTTGATTTTTATACCGAGAAAAATAACTACAGTAAAATATCTTTAGAAAATTGTGTTTTGGATAATTTTTTTGTTGAGATAATTAAATTTTGGAAATAAGTAATTAAATTTTTTTTTGAATAATTAATTAAAAACTTTAAATAATTTAAATTTTGTCAAATTTAATTGAAAATAATTGATTTTTTTTATCAAGTATTTCATTAAAATTTTTGAAAATCAAATTTTTAATGATTTTAATTGAAAATTTTTAAAGTAATTGTGTATTCTCAAAAATTTTAATGAAAAATCTTTAAATAACAATTTGAAAATGAAATTATTTTCCTTAAACACTTGATTATTTCTTTATATTTTACAAAAAATCCAATAGTTTTAAAAAATGTTATCAAATTTTAATTACTTGTAAATTTTTCAATTATTATAAACTGAATTTAATTGAAAAATATATTATTTTTCAAAAAATTAATTAAAAGTATTTTTAGAAAATTAATTTAAAACTTTTTTTATTGTTTTTTTTTAAAAAATCAATTAATTTTAACATTTTTTGTTCAATATTTTCAATAATTTACCTCAATAAACTTTTTATTTACAAAATTTTTTAATAAATTTCTTCGAAAAAATGCAATTATTTTCATAAGCAATAAAATTTTCACAGGAATTCAATTATTTAAAATACAAAATTTCATAAAATTTTTCGAAAAATATCAATTATTTAAAAAGATTTTTATAAAATTCGTCGCAAGAATTCAATTATTTAAAAAAAAAATTGAACAAAGTTCTTTTCAAGAATTCAATTCTTTTTATAAATAATAAAATTCTTCACCGAAATTCAATAATTTTTATAAACTTGAATAAAATTCTAAAATTCTTCGCAAAAATTAAATTATGTTTAAAAATTAAAAAAAAAATTTTGTCAAAATTTCAAATATCTTTATAAATAAAAAAAAAAAATTCTTCATCAAAATTCAATTATTTTTATAACTTTTAATAAAATTCTTGGCAAAATTTCACAGGAATTCAATTATTTACAAAATTTTTAATAAATTTCTTCGAAATAATTCAATTATTTTCCTAAATAATAAATTTTTTCATAGGAATTCAATTATTAAAAATAAAAAATTTCATAAAATTTTTCAAAAAATATCAATTTTCAAAAAAGATTTTTATAAAATTCGTTGCAAGAATTGAATTAATTAAAAAAATTTAACACAATTCTTTTCAAGAATTCAATTATTTTTATAAATAATAAAATTGTTCGCAAAAATTCAATTATGATAAAAAAAAAATATTTTCCAAATTTCAAGTATCTTTATAAATAATAAAATTCTTTTTCGAAATCCAATTAATTTAGAAATTTTTGACAAATTTTAATAAGCATTCAATTATTTAATAAATTATTTATTTTTTATTTTTAATAATTGAATTCTTCTAGAATTTTCTAATAAAAATTGATTTAAAAATGAATTACCGAATAATCGATTTATTATTTATGAAAATAATAATTGAATTATTGCAACGAATTTTATTACATTTTTTTTTAAATAATTGATTTTTTTTGAGAAATTTTACTACTTGTAAAAATAATTAAATTTTTGCGAAGGATTTTATTAGGATTTTTGTAAATAATTAACTTTTTTTTGAAAAATTTTATGGTAATTTAAATTATTATAAAACATGAAGAAGGCGATCACTCCGAGTCGATAGACTCGGAGTGATAGCCTTCATGTTTTATGTAATAATATCCCTATAAATTGTTGAATTTCATAAAGGTTTGAATTTGAATGTTTTGAAAAATTTTAATTCCTACAGAAGATTAATAATGATTAAATATTTATTTAATCATTAAAAAAGAAGTTCTTCTTAAAAAAGAAGTTATTGATTTTTTTTCGAATAATTTGACAATTAAAGAAATTTGTAAATAAATGTAATAGAACATTTTTTTGAGTATCTAATAATTTTTAGAGTGAATCAGAATATTCTTCAGGGTCAGGGAAAAAGTGAAAATTTTGTCTGGAAATCAGGGAAAAATAAAATTAAATATTTGTGGCAACCCTGGTTAATGATTATTTATTGATTAGTTTTTAATTCGTTATTATTTAGTTATTAATTAATTATTAACTTGTTATTAACTTGTTATTAACTTATTATTAATTCGTTATTATTTATTTATTAATTCGATATTATTTAGTTATTAATTCGTTATTTATTAGTTATTAAATATTAATTTATTGATTTCAGGAAGCTTTCACGTATGCGATTGTCAACGATTATCACATGTACTTGACATGTGTTTACATTCAAAAATATTATCTTGTGATAAAAAATGCTGAACTGGAAGAACGAGTCATTGGACCACCAAATGTTTTAGAATTTCCCTATGCAGAAACTACGGATCCTGGTGCAATTTACGAAATTCCAGATCCTGAAGATTTTATGATCAAATCTCCCAAGTCTTGATTGTAAAAATTCTTACTGTCTTTATTTTAAATTGACAAAAGTAATTCATTTTCGGTTTTTGGTTGCCACCTTTTGAAAAACTTTGAAACATAGTAATTTTAGAAGATCAAAGTAAAAATGGATGAATTAGAGTACGAGAGTTTAATTCAATGGTCATGTCGACAGTGTTATTACAACGGAATGCTGTCTCATGCGAGACAAGCATGCGAATCGTATCCATCAAGTGATCGCTTGAAAATACTCCTCGCCTTGGCACTTCATTTAACGAATCAGGAACGTGAAGCATTGAAGGAAGTTTCGGGAATTATCCTCCATGGGGAATTTAGTCTCCCAGCTCTACTTGTCCAGAGTTTGATTCACAAATCCAGTGGAAATGTCGATCGAACAACTGTAGCTCAAATAGATGCAAAAATACGCGAGGATCGAAGGAAAGCCTCTCCTTCCGCACTATCTCTAGCAGCGATGATTCTCCTCTTGATTCGTCGTCCAGAGAAGGCGAAAGAATACGCCGATCGGGCATTCAAGCAAGATTCATCGGATTCAAATGTTTTGATATCGAAAGGCTGGACGGATCTTCATCTCAATACTCAGAGTACTTTTGGAAGATCGACAAATTTTTTCGAAACAATTCTCAAATCAAACAGCAAACATTTGAACGCTCTTTTGGGTTGTGCAAAATTCAAGGAATATCACGACGATCATTCAGGTGCAATTGCAATTTTAAATGCGTTAATCGTTCGTTATCCAAAGTACAGTTTTCCACTTGTTGAGAAAATGTTGAATCAACTTGCCATGAAGGAATGGGAACAAGTCCTCGAGACTGCGAATAGAATTCAATCAATCGATAACAATAGTCTCGATGCAATGAAGGCAAAAACATTTCTTGCCCTCTGCCGTGATGGTGATTATTCAGAGGGAGTGAAATACATTCAGCAATTATTTCGAAATATGGTAATAATTGAAACGAAAAATGTTGATCTCGTTAATGATAATATTCAACTATTCTCACGAATATCAGGTCGTGATAAGGAATTACTGACGGAATTATTTCGAATAACGGAAAAAATGGCACATCAAAATACACAGAGTGGTGAATTAATGGTCGAATTAGGAAATCTCTGTATTCTATTGGGTAAAGTTAAAGACGCAGAGCGATGGTATCAAAATACGGTACGAATCGATGAGTCTTCGTTCACCGCTCTGACAGGTTTGGCAAACTGTCAATTACTTGACACATCATCAACTGCCAAGGAATTAGCAAGTCAACAAGTCGATTTTCTCATGGAACTACAATCCCATTCGCCAACTCCCGAAATTCTCTTTATGTCGGCAAAATTATCAAATACAAATCCAAATAAAGCTTTGAAGAATTTAGACGCGGCGGCGATAATTTTGGGGAAAAATTGCGAAGGACTTCCCTATGGTTACGAGTATTTGAAGAAATTAAATTGTGATCTCTGTCTCGAGATAGTTAACGAGCATTTACTCCATTCCCCGGGCGGTGCTTCGAATGACTTGGAGAAGAGCCCCAAAATGAATAATAAATCGGATCTAAATAATCCATGTTTGGCAATTTTGGAAAAGGTCACTGAAGCGTGTCCTGGTCTCGGCAATGCTTTGCTAATGTTGGGAAAAATTAAAATGCAAAATGGCGACTACGAAGGTGCTTTAACGTCTCTAAAGAAATTATTGGACATTGTCGAGCCAACAAATGCCACTGGTCATTTATTGATGGCACAAATTTTGGTACACCGAGGACAATATCAATTGGCCTCACAAACATTGGAGGTGGGTTTGAGTTATAATTTTAAAGTGAGAGACAATCCGAATTATCACATGATCCTTGGTATAATAGCAAAGGAAAATGGTGATCTCGAGGCGTGTATTCAAAATTTTCGCACGGCAATGACTTTTGCTGGAATGAAAAATACCGATAAGAATACTGTTCCAATTCCGATTTCAATATCCGATAGGGCTACATTATTTACCGAATTAATTTTCGCTTACATAAAGATGAGAAATTTCCGCGAAGCATTGCTATTGATTGAGGAGGCGGAATTGAAACTTAAAGCTACTGCCGAGGAAGGTAGACTTATTATAGCGAAAGCGGAACTTAATTTAGAAATGGGAGATATTGATAAGGCACTGAATTTACTGTCCAAAGTTTTGCCTGGTGAACCGTATTATTTGCAGGCTCACATTAAATTGGCTGAAATTCACTTGAAATACAGAAAGGACCGCGACGCTTTCGCTAAATGTTTCAGGTAAATTTTTCAAAATAGTTGATAAACGAAACAAATAATCAATAAATTGTTTCCTAGAGTTCTGAACGAATAGTTATTTATCCTTCAG
The DNA here is from genome assembly GCA_032872505.1 of Leptopilina syphax. Lineage (NCBI taxonomy): Eukaryota > Metazoa > Arthropoda > Insecta > Hymenoptera > Figitidae > Leptopilina > Leptopilina syphax. The sequence goes on from CM065477.1 coordinate 16,529,439, forward strand.
AATAAAATTTATAATTATAATATTATTATAATAATTATTAATATATTAATTAAATTATTAATAATAATAATTATAAAGTGTTAAATATTTAATTTAGTTTCTTTTTATTGTAATAAGTAATTTATGAAAATATTTTCTATTAAATAACCGTTGTATTCCGGTAATCTGTTCACAGTTTGAAGTTAATTGCTATTTACTTTTTTTGTTTCCTAACTTTTTGAACGTTTAAAATTTTTAAATTAATTTACTGAAAATCATGCGCATTAAATCATTGTAAAGTATTTATCAAAAAACTTGAAAATAATTGAATTTTATGAAGAATTCAATTATTTTCAATAATTGCAATAAAATTCTCTAGTAAATTTATAAAAAATAAAAATCTTCGTAAAAAATTCAATTTTTTTTATATAAATAATAAAATTCTTATCAGAATTTCACTTATTTTCAATACAAATTTAATTGATTTCTTCGAAAATTTCAATTATTTTTAAAATCTTGTAAAAATTTTCCGAGAAAATTCAATTATTTTAAAAAAACAATTGAATTTTTCACAGGAGTTCAATTATTTAAAAAAAAACTTTTAATAAAATTCAATTCAAGAATTAAATTATTTTCATAAAAAATAAAATTCAATTCCTAGAATTCAATTATTTTCATAAAAAATAAAATTCAATTTAAGAATTAAATTATTTTCATAAAAAATAAAATTCAATTCCTAGAATTCAATTATTTTCATAAAAAATAAAATTCAATTCAAGAATTAAATTATTTTCATAAAAAATAAAATTCAATTCCTAGAATTCAATTATTTTCATAAAAAATAAAATTTAATTCAAGAATTCAATTATTTTCATAAAAAATAAAATTTAATTTAAGAATTCAATTATTTTCAGAAATAATTAAATTGTCGATGTACTGAAAAAAACTGAATTCTTGTAAAGTATTTATAAAAAAAATTTGAAAATAATTCAATTAATTTCAAGAATTTTATGAACTTTTTTTTAATAATTGAATTCTTTTCAGAAAATGGAATTGAAAGTGTATTGAAAATAATTTAATTTTTGTCAAGATTTTTATTAAAATTCTTTAAAATAATTGAATTGTTTTGAAGAATTTATTTCAATTTTCTTAAAAATAATGAATTTTTTTAAAAATAATTTTTACTTGAAATTTTAAATATAATTGAATTTTAATGAGAATTTCTTTCAAGTTTTTAAAATAATCGTGTTTATTATTAATTGTAATTAACGATTTTCCTATTAAATTATATTAAAATTATTGATAGAAACTTAAATTCTTTTAAAGAGTTTTATTACAGTTTTTGTAAATAATTACATTTTTTTTTAAAAATTTCATTAAATTTCGTAAAAATAATGTAATTTTTTAAAATAATTTTAATTGAAAATTTAGAAAATAATTGAAATTTACAAAGAATTTTATTAAAAACTTTTGAGAACAATTGAATTGTTTAGAAAAATGTTATTATTACAATTTTTAAAAATAATTAAAGTTGTTAGAGAAATTTTATTAAAATTATCTTGAATATAATTGAATTTTTTTCTAGAAATTTTATTAAAAATTGTATTGAAAATAATTGAAATTCTCAGAAGAATTTTATTATTAACAAAAATAATTGAATTCTTGCCAAGAATTTTACAATTTATAAAAATAATTTTTTTTTAAGAATTTTATTAGAATTGTTGAAAATAATTGAATTTTTATTAAAACTCTTGAAAATAATTGAATTTAAATAATATTTCAAAAAATAATTTTATTCTTTCGAGAAATTTTATCAAAATTGTATTAAAAATAATTTTCTATTAAATTTCATAAATTAATGATTGCAATAAAAATTGAAAACTTAAGCGTTGCATTTAGAAACTTAATAACTAATTTTCTTGATAGTGACGCAAAATTATTGTAATAATTTAATTTGAAGAAATAAATAAATTAATTTAATATAAATTAATATAATTAATTAAATAATAAAGTTAATTATTATATATCGTTTTCAGAGATCTGGTGGAAAATTGTCCTGGTTCAGAAACTTACAGCATGCTGGGTGATGCTTACATTGCAATTCAGGAACCGGAAAGAGCAATCGAAGCTTATGAACAGTCATTAAGAAGCAATGCCAGCGATAAGAATTTAGCTCGAAAAATGGGAAAAGCTTTAGTGAAAACTCATCAATACGAAAAAGCTATCGAATACTATGAGAGAATCATAAAACAAAAAGAATTCGGAGATTTGAAACTCGACATGGCTGAGCTGTTTATGAAATTGAAGATGTACGAGAAGGCAGAAACGAGACTCCTACAGGAATTACGAAGTAACTGTTAAAAAGAATCTTAAATATATTTTCAAACGGAAAAATTTATCATTTCAGTTTAAAAATTCTATCCATAAATAATATCCATAACTACTAAAAACAAATATTTGTTTTTAGTATTTTCATTAGTATTTTCTAGTTGTTTATTTAGTAATTTTTAGTAGTTTTTAGTATTTACTAGATGTTTATTTAGTATTTTTTAGTAGTTTATTTAGTAGTTCTCAGTACTTTTTTAGTCGTTTACTTTTTTAATTTTTAAAGTTTTTCAAACTCTGTTGTAAATTTGAATTCAAAATTTTCGTTTAAGCTTAATAGTTAATTGTTATTGCAGTTGGTTCTTCAGGTTCGGATCCCCAAGATCTGGAGATTCGAGGAAAACAATTATTGTTACTGGCTAAAGTTCGTGAAAGGAGTGGAAACATAAAAGGAGCACTTTCCACACTAAAGGATGCGAAAGATAATCAAAATAAATACGCTCTGCGAGCTGCTACGTCAAGCGATACGGCAATTCGTAAGCAAACTTTAACGCAGATTTGTTTATACATTGCTGATCATGCAACAACTTTGAGGGAATTCGATCAAGCAATTGATTATTACAAGGAGGCCTTAAGTTACAAACCTAATGATATCACTGCTCTATTGTCGCTCGCCAAACTTTATATGCAAGTGAGTAAAATATAAATTTTACTTCATTTTAAAAAAAAAATTAATTTTATTTAAATTTAAATAAAAGAATTTAGAGAATAAATATTTATTTACTCTTTTTATTTAAATTAGCATCTTTTTTATTTTTTTGTTTCTTAATTTTTTAAAAATAAATTTTCTCTTTAAATGTTTTGATGATTAAATAATAACAAAAAATTAATGAAACTAAATTGTTTTGAATTGAAAATGAAAATTTAATTTGGAAATTTAAATTAACATTCGATTAATGTTATTTTCCTGGTTATTTATGTTACAAGAAAAACTGGAGAAATTTAATTAATATTGTATTAAAAATAATTTAATTCCTAAAAAGAATTAAAAAATTTTTTTTTTTTTAAATTGAATACTTTCCTAGAATTTTATTAGAATTGTATCGAAAATAATTGACTTTTATCAACGTATTTTATTAAAATTTTTAGAAAAAATTGAATTCTATTGAGAATTTTTATTAAAATTGTTATAGAAAATATATGAAATCCTGTAAAAAAATTATTAAAATTTTTGTAAATAATTGAATTATTTCAAAGAATTCTATAGAAATGGTTGAAAATAATTAAATTCTTTAGACGAATTTAAAAAAATTGAATTGTAAATTATTGATTTGCTGTGAAGAATTTTATTATTTTTTAAAATAATTTAATTCCTGCAAAGAATTTTATTATTTAGGAAAAAAATTAAATTCTTGCAAAAAATTCAATTAAAATTTTGGAAAATAATTAAATTCTCTCAAAGAATTCAATTAAAATTTTACCTATTGAAAATAATTAAATCCTGTCAAGAATATTATTATTTAGGAAAAAAATTGGATCCTTGACAAAAATTCAATTAAAATTTTGGAAAATAATTTAATTCTTTCAAAGAATTCAATTAAAATTGTATTGAAAACAATTAAATCCTGTCAAGAAATTTATTATTTAGGAAAAAAATTGAATTCTTGCAAAAAATTCAATTAAAATTTTGGAAAATAATTGAATTCTATCAAAGCATTCAATTTAAATTGTATTGAGAATAATTAAATTACTGCAAAAAAAAATTTGAAATTTCGCAAAAAATTCCATTAAAATTTTTTTAAAATAATTGAATTCTTTCAAAGAATTCAATTAAAATTGTACTGAAAATAATTGTATTCCTGCGAAGAATTTTATTATTTATAAAAAAATTGAATTCTTTCACTAAATTTCATTAAAATTTAGGAAAATAATTTAATTCTCCCAAAGAATTAAATTAAAATTGTATTGAAAATAATTGAATTCTTTCAAAAATGTTATTAACATTTTCAAAAATAATTGAAATCTTTTGAGAAATTTTAATAACATTATTGAAAATAATTCAATTGTTTCGAATAATATTAACAAAATTTTTGAAAATAATTGAATTTTTCCGGGGATTTAAAAAAAAAATTATATTGTAAATTATTGATTTGCTGTAAAGAATTTTATTATTATATGAAAATAATTGTTATTTATGAATTATTTATGAAAATAATTGAATTCTTTTGAAGAATTTTATTAAAATGTTTAGAAATAATTGGATTCTTTCGAAAAATTTTATTAAAATTTGTTATTAAAACTATTTGAGTTCCTGTGAAGAATTTAATTATTTATAAAAATAATTAAATTCTTGCGAGCAATTTTATTAAAATTTTTTAAAATAATTACAGTTCTAAGAAGAAATTTATTATTTTTAAAATAATTGAATTCTTGTGATGAATATTGTTATTTATATGAAAACAATTGAATTTTACAAAGAATTTTATTAAAATGACTCAAAATAATTGAATTTTTGGGAATAATTTTGTTATTTATCGGCATATTTAAATTCTTCCGAAGAATTATTTATGTAAATAATTAAATTCTTGGGAAGAATTTGATTAAAATCTAAAAGAATAATTGGATTATTTGTAAAAAATGTAATTAAAATTTTATTTAAAATAATTGATTACTTTCGAACAATTTTATTAAAGTATTTGAAAATAATTGAATTCCTGTAAAAACTTCTAATATTTTTGTAAATAATTGAATTCTTCCAAAGAATTTTAAAAAAACATAATTTTAAATAATTGATTTTTTCGAGGAATTGAAATCAAATTTTTAAGAATAATTACATTTTTTGAGCAATTCCTGTGAAATTGTATTAAAAATAATTGAAATCCTGCGATGAATTTTATTATTTATGAACATAATTGAATAGTTGCTAAGAATTTTATTAAAATTTTCAAAAATAATTAAATTCTTGTAAAGAATTAAAAAACTTTTTGAAAATAATTAATAATAGTTATAATGAATTTATTAATTAGTTAATTAATAAGTTAATTTTAATTTTGAATCTATAATTATTGAAAAATTTAACTTGATATTTGATTATAAAAAATTTTCTAATTTGCTTAATAGTAAAAAATTGATTTATTTTATTTTCGAAGGTGAACAATTTGGACAAGTGCGAACAAACTTGTATGACTCTTCTAAAAGCCGATTCAAACAACGAAGCAGCTTCAGTAATGATGGCTGATTTAGCATTTAGAAAAGTGGATTTTGAAACTGCTGCGGTTTACTTTCGTCAACTTCTCCTTCAAAGGCCAACTTATTGGACAGCATTGGCGAGATTAATTGAAGTTTCAAGAAGAACAGGTGAAGGAAAAATTTATTTTCTCCACCATTTTATACACACTGCTTGTGTATAAAATTTCAATAATAAAAAAATAATTTTTAGGCAACATGGACGATCTGGAAGAGTGGGTCTCGCGAGCGGAAAAATCGATGGATCCCCTAAAGCAGGAAGCTGGCTATTATTATTGTAATGGTCTATTAAATTGGCGAATTGGGAAATTAAATACAGCTTTAAGAAATTTTAATGCAGCACGACGAGATCCCGAATGGGGTCAGCAGGCTATTTACAATATGATTGAAATCTGTCTCGATCCAGACGACGATTCGCCATTATTGAATGAAGCCTTCAATGACGAGGACGAGGAGTATGAAGACGCAAGGACAATGGCTTTAAAAACAGCTCAACGTTTATTGAATGAACTCTTTCCCACTGGCAGTCCACACGAATCTTTAACTCATCGTCTTTTGGGTAATTTTTTCCTTCTCGCCACTAAACAGAAATACAATATCGAAAAGGCTTTACACGATTGTACATCGATGGCGAGTGATGATTCTCTTCGCGATCATGTGGGTCCGGCATTGGGTTTAGCAATGGCTCATATTCTTCTGAAACAAACGCCGCGAGCGAGAAATCATTTGAAACGTGTCAGCAAGAATGTATGGACTTTTGAGGACGCTGAATATTTGGAACGTTGCTGGTTACTTTTGGCCGATATTTATGTTCAATCGAATAAATACGATTTGTCGAAGGAATTATTGAGACGAGCTTTGCAGCATAATGCGACTTGTATCAGGGCGCATGAATTGTCGGGTTTTATTGCGGAGAAGGAGCAAAATTATCGTGAAGCTGCGGCACGTTATGCTCAAGCATGGAAATTCGGAGGGAAATCAAAACTCTCAATGGGATGTAAATTGGCGTATTGTAATTTAAAAAGTAAATTGTACGCCGATGCAGTTGACGCATGTAATGAGGTGTTGAAACAAAGTCCCGATTATCCGAGAATCAAGAAGGATATTTTGGAGAAGGCTATCAATAATCTAAGGACGTAATTTGATCTATATTTTAGAAATCGTTTGTGATAGTTTTAAGTCCGTCCATTGAGATTCACTCATCGATTTTTATTTCAATAGTGAAAGATTGAAAGCAATAGTAAAAGATTGAAAAAAATACTGAAAGACTGAAAAAAAATAGTGAAAGATTTAAGAATGAATTTAATGAAAATATTTTTAATATTTTTAATAAACAAAAATTTACACTCGAAACCTTGTTAAATAAAATAATTATAAAATTACATATAGAATTAGTACGATTAGTACGTAAAATCTCGATGATTACATAATAAGTAGAAAAATCTTCTCTAATTAATTAATGAATTAATTAATTACTCTTTCTAAAGATTTAATTTTTAGAGAACAATTCTGATTTTATACGGAAATAACCAGTGATTGAAATTAATTACCAATATTTTGCAATTAAAAATATTGGAGTTTACGATTGACGCATGGATTTATAAAGAAACGGTCCTTCAAGCTGATTGAAACAAATTGCAAATTTTAACAAATCTAAGAAATGAGAAATTCTATTCCACGAATTTTAAATCATCAGCTCATCATTTACTCGTTCTTTAATATATCATATAATTTATGATCAAGTTTTTGGCTTTAATTAGAAAATCATCACTTAAGTATCAAGTGACATAGACTTTTTTTAAATAATCTTATAATTGAAATTGCCTCATGAGTTCACCACTATTTAAAAGGTAAAGTTTTTACTTATATTAATATATTTCATATTTTTGTTTTTTTCTGTTTTTTTTTACAATTTCCTCTACTTTAAATTCGCTAATACTAAAAATCAAAAGACTATTCTCAAAAATTATAATCAAATTCTTTCAAACGATTCAATTATTTTCAAAAAATATTCGAAATTCAATAATTTTTAATGTCTAGTATTTTCATGAAATTTAGCAAGAGAATTCAATTATTTTTTTTATAAAAATTTATAAAATTAAATTATTTTCAAAAAATAATAAAATTTCCACAGGAATTCAATTAATTTAGAATAACATTTTCATAAAAATTTTTGAAAAAATTAATTATTTAACAACATTTTCATACGTAATTCTTCACAATAATTCAATTACTTTCACTAATAATAAAATTTGTCATGAAAATTAAATTAAAAAAAAATTTTTTTGATAAAATTCTAAAGCAAGAATTCAATTATTTTTATAAATAAATAAATAATAAAACTTATCGAAGAATTTCAATTATTTTTAATACAATTTTACAGGATTTGCTCAAAAAATGTAATTATTCTTAAAAATTTGCTTTCAATTCCTCTAAAACAATTATTTAAAATAATGTTTTTTTTAAATTCTTTGGAAAAATTCAATTATTTACAAGAATATTAGAATTTTTCCCAGGAATTCAATTATTTTCAAATACTCTTTAACAAAATTTTTCGAAAGAAATCAATTATCTTAAATACAATTTTAATTACATTTTTTACAAATAATTCAATTATTCTTTTAGATTTTAATAAAATTCTTCTCAAGAATTTAAGTATTTACATAAAATGATTCTTCGGAAAAATTTAATTATTAAAGATAATTAACAAAATTATTCCCAAAAATTCAATTATTTTGAGTCATTTTAATAAAATTCTTTGCAAAATTCAATTGTTTTCATAAATAACAATATTCATCACAATAATTCAATAATTTTAAAAATAATAAATTTCTTCTTAGAAATATAATTATTTAAAAAAAATTTTAATAAAATTGTTCGCAAGAGTTCAATTATTTTCAAATACGTCAAGATCACGAAATGTGAAGAATTTTATGAAATTACTTTTGTTGTAAAAAATTTATAATAATATTATTAATTATTATTATATATGATTATTTGAATTGAAAATTAATGTTTCATTTGTTTCTTTCAGGCGGAGGAAATCGATAGACTTGCCGAGAAAAAAACGTGAAAGTCATTACTATAAGGAATATAGCAGCGATTTTAATTCATGAATATGCAAAATCAATAGCAGTGAAAAATACTACAAGTCTGGCATTAATATTTTCGAGAATTGGAGCAACTCAGGTAATAAATATTGAATTTATCGATAAACATTTCTTCCATCAGTGAAAATTAAATTATAAATAATTTTTAATAGAAAATTCAAATTTAAAAATTCTATTCAAAATAAAATTATTTCAAATTTCTAATTTCAAATTTTCTTTTCAGTATTAGATTATTCAACAAGTAATGAAAAAAATTCGCTCTGGCCGATCGCAGTAAAATTTTATTCAGAGGTACATTCAATGAGAAATGGACTTTAATGGGAGTTTATTCGGAGAGTTCAGCTGGAGGTTCGACTGGGAATATTTTTCATATTTTTCGTTTACTGTGAAAATGGAACTTAAAAAATTAAGGTAGATAAATAATTTCTTGTTATTTTGAAATTTTAATATTTACGCAGATGACAAATAGGGAAAAACAATATTTGAAAAACAATATTTAAAAACAATATTTGAAAACAATATTTGAAATTAAAATATTAAACAATTATTATACAAATTACCAAATATTTTATTTTCCAATATAAATTTTTAAATAAATTCTGATTTGAAATTTAAAATTTTTACTTAAATATATAATTAATCATCGCTTCTTTTTTTTCGAAAATTTTAATAAATCTCTTTGCAAGAATTTAATTATTAACAAAAACTCTAATAAAATAGTTTATAAGAATTTAATTATTTTCTAAAAGTTTTTAATCAAATGTTTATTTTCAATTATCAACAAACATGAGTACATATTTTAAAAACATGAAAGAAATTCTTTATAAAATTCAAAATTTTCAATCAAAATAATTTTATTATTAATAAAATGGAAATCGAATCGTCAAATATTTCAGTTTGAAATAAAAAATATAACGAATATAATAAATTTCACCGAGTGATAGTTTGTGCAGAAGGATAATAATAATAATTAATAAAAGCAGTGGAATTCAGTCATTTACGTACATATTTAAATGACTTGAATTTATTAATAAATCTAAGTTATCTAACACTATTTAAAAATTAATGTATTTTTACGTCACTTTAAATACTAATTAACTTTTTCTTAATGAAACAAAATTTAAATATAAAAAAAAGTTTTAATTTTTTGAAGTTAGAAAAAATTCTTCGGAATATTTTATTTTTGTTAATAATCATTAATTAATAAGAATTGACAAAAAATAATTTTTTTTTTATGATCCTTCTAAATTTATCTCTATAAAACGACAAATAATCTTTTGGCAAAATTAATTCCCATCGAAGTGAAAGGCGCATTCTGTATTTGACACGAAATTCCAAATTTAGTACCATTTTTGTTAAGGTCTAATTATTTTCTTTATAAATACTAATTTTTAAAGTTAAATTAATTAAATGAAATAAAAATGATAAATGAAGAAATAAATTATTAGAACCAAACAAAAGTAAACATTGAATATGTAGGCTAATTCTGTTTATAAGTATCATTATTATTTTAAATTGTTTTTTTTTTCTTTTGTATTTCAAATTAAATAAAGTGCATATGGCAAAATGACACTAATTACTATTGATTACTATTAATTTATATTTTTAAAAAATTTTTAAATCTATTTAAAAAAAAAATTTTAATTTTCTTTCATTAAGATGCAAATTTATCTAAAGTTATATTTTCAAATTAAAAGAAATTTATGAATTCAAAAAATTTAAAGCTTCTTGTTTGCTTGATTTTAATTATGATGAATTTTTAAAAATTTACAATACTTCCCTATTTTTATTATTTACAAAGTGATTAAAGACTATAAAGAATACAAATATTTTATTTTTTTTTTTTTGATAATGTGACGTATTTTATCATTAGATTTTGATTGTCTGTTTAATTGCCTGTATAAATTCAAATTTTTAATTTGAGGTCTTTGTGCTTTGAAATTAGTTCCTAATTATCTTTAAATCAATAGAAAGAGATACGATAATTAAAAATAACGTTCTTTCCAAAAAAAAAGAGAAAAAGATAAAAAATAGAAATTGGTTAATTTTAATTTTAATGTTTTATTTATTTTTTTTCTTGCATTTTTCGTAGTATTATTCCTTTTTGGCATTTTTATTTAACAAAGTATTTTGTGAACAATTAGTATTTATTTTCTGCGTAGATAATGTCGTGTAAATTTATTAGATACTTAAAGATATCATGAAAAGAAATGAATCACCCATTTATAAATAACATTGCTAATTTAATGCTTTATTAAATTTTCCACCGCGTTGAAAATTAGATTTTCCGATGATAATTTAATTTCAATTTTTAATCATTATTATTATTATTATTATTATTATTATTGTCTACCGCAGTGTTTATAATATGCAATTTAAGTAATTTCAACTTATTATTAAAGACAAAATCTAATTTAGACTTTTAGATATTTAATTGCTAATTTGTTTAATTAATCTAATTAATTGCTAAATAATTTTCACTATTTTCTCTGATAAAATTAATATTTTGCAATCTATTTTTTTCTATTATTTGTTACTATTATCTTTTTACTATTACTTATTATTTTTTTTTATTTTCCAAGTAAATAGGTATATATTTCTTGTTTCTTTTATTCTGTATTAAGTAAAATTTTTTTACTTTTAAAATTGCATATTTTTTGTCTCGTTTTATTTACCAGCAACATGAATCATTCTTCTCTCATTTACAAGTTTATTCATATGATGCTTTTTAATCGATTCACAATGAAGATTGATTTTCTTCAGTAAAATAGAAAATTTTTCCTAGGAATTGTTTATTGATGAAAAAGTCGTCGACTAGTACTTTGTTAAATAAAATTTTTATTTTCATTTTGAATATAAAACGAAAAATAAAATTGTTTTGAAAATTATTTATTTTGTCGGACGAAGTGCTGGAAATATCAATCAAAAAATTCTTTTTTGGAAAATTTTTTTTAATTCAATGAGTAAGTATAAAACTCGTTAAATAATTTGTCAATTAATTTATCAAATTTTTGTCAAATATAAAATTTTATATGAATTTATTTATAAAGAAAAATGTATTCCAATTTATTGAAATGAGTTTGAAATTCAGATTTATTAATACTTTTTTTGCTAGGATCTTATTACTATATAAGTGTTTCTGAACTATCTTAATATTTTTTTCTATTTATTTCAAAGCATATATATAAATTAATGAGAAGGTCTTTTTATAATGTGTAATTAATTATTTAATAATATATCATTATTATTTACTCACTAATTCATTATTGTGGTTACGTTTACGATTTCCTAGTTTTTTTTCTTTTCTTTTTACTAGACAATTATTTGTTTTTACTTATTATCAGGAAAATAATGGTGGAAAAAAATACGTTCTTTAAATTATAAAAATACAAATTTATTTAAATAAAAATTTATTCATTTTTTTTTTATTATTTATCCATGTTTTTTTATGAAATAAATTTTTTTCCGATTTAATAATTATTTGATTTTTACAGAAGACCAAACACAAGAGAGTGTTATACAACATGCAATCGATAACACAGGTGAGAAATAGAAAAATAATATTATAAACAAAATAAATAATACCTAATAAAAAAAATTAATATATCTTTGTCTTTTTTTCTAGGATTTGGAAAATTTAATTTAAAAATTGCAATTCTTGGGGCTGCGATTTATACAAATGCAGTTATCAATATTCTCAGCGTTGGCTTTATTTTGCCGGCTGCAGTTTGTGATTTTCAAATGACAACTATCGATAAAGGACGAATAGCGATTGCTCATGTGGTTGGTATGTCAATTTTTTATCCTAATAATAACGATAATAATTAGTAAAAATAAAAATAAGAAAATTAAAACTATGAAAAAAAATGTGGGACTAACTCTGCTGGGGACAAATTTCTTTGTGAATTTAATTCCGGAAAAATTCAAATCCATTAAAAATAAAAACATTTTCGAGAAAATTATTATACACTGAAATGAAAAATAATGTAAAATAAAAGTTAAGAATTAATTTTTTTTAATATAGAAGATAGTTTTTTAAATTAAATAAAAATTTAAAGAAGTAACAAAAAAAGTTATCGTTCATTTGATTGTTCGAAATTTTAGGACCATTTATTTATTAGCTTATAAATTTTCCGTTCAATTTTTTTTCAGGATCCTGCATTGGTTCGATTGTTTGGGGCTTTTTGGCAGATTTAAAAGGTCGCAGAATAGCATTAATGTCCGCATTGTTTATTCAAGGAAACGCGGAATTATTAATGTCTCTAGTTTCCAATTATTATGGAGTTGTTTTTTTCAAATTTCTAAGCGGTTTTGCGTGAGTATTTTTCATATTTTGATTTAAAATTTATTTTTTACAATGGATTTTTTGTATTAAACAATTTTTATTTGAATTATTTTCTTTTTTTTTTTGAGGGTAAAAATTTTACAAAATTTGGAAAATTAGATTCTAGTTAATTAAATAATTAAATTCCGATTAAAAATTGAAAATTAAAATATTCTTTCTAAAATTAAATTGAAAATTAAAATATTATTTTTTAAACTGAATTCAAAATTAAAATATTATTTTTAAAACTGAATTGAAAATTAATATATTCATTTTAAAATTTAATTGAAAATTAGAATATTTTTAAAACTTAATTGAAAACTAAAATATTCTCTTTAAAATTGAATTGAAATTTAAAATTGAATTGAAAATTAGAATATTAAAGAAATGGTTTTTATTTTCAGAGTAATCGGAGAAATGTCTATTTTATTTCCGTATGTGGGCGAATTTCAACCGTTAAAATATCAAAAGAGAATTTTGTCATTATTGAGCTTTATTATGGTCACTGGAATAATTGCCGTGCCTCGTAAGTGCGTAAAATTTGTTAAAAAACAAAAATTCATATTATTAGAAATTATAAACTATGTTTTTAAAAAATATGCTTTCAAATCTAATTTTTAATTACTTACTTCAGTTTTGGCCTGGGCTATCATTCCTCTTCAATTTGTATACCAAAGTGATTATTTCTTCTTTCGATCATGGAATCTATTTCTCGTTGCCTGTGCAATTCCAGCCGAAATTCTTGGAATTCGTCTCATCTTCTGTGCTGAGACTCCAAAATATTTGTCAGAATCCGGACAAACTGAAAAATTAATGAAAGTTTTAACTGATATGTACTGGGAAAATGCTGGTGGATCGGCCGAAGAATATATTGTAATAATTTTATTCTAGTAATTTTATTTTTTAAATTTTATTTTTCAATTTTATTCTTAAAATTTATTTTTAATTTTACTTTAAAAAGTTTATTTTTAAATTCCAATTTTAAATTGTATTTTTAAATCTTATTTTTAAATTCTATTTAAAAATTTTTATTGTTAATAAATAAATTTTGTACTTTTAGTAAATTAAAGTTGCAAAAAATTTCGTTTTTTTTGTTTCAGGTAAACTTGACAAATAGTAAACATCCGGGAATAAGAGAATTCATCAATGACGCTGTAACTAAATCATCTCCTGAGAATGAGAAAATTTCCAAACAAAATTTGAAGGCAATATTAAATGATTTCAAAAATCAAGGAGAAGCTGCCTTTAAAGCTCCATATTTGAAGAGATTAATAATTCTCTGCATTTGTTTTTTCTGCATTGCATCTTCATTTTATACACTGCTTACTTGGTATCCGGAGTTATTTCATAGATTTTCATCATTTGAGGCTCAATATCCAAATCAAACGGCGAGCGTTTGTTCAGTATCGAGTAAAACTTCAACTAACCTTCTTTTGGTATGAATATTAATACAGTTTATAGATTTAAACAACTAATAATAATAAATAATAATTATTAATATAATTATTATTTATTAGGAAAGGAATTATTTCCTTAATTTACAAATTATCTTCTATATTAGCTTATTAATAATTATTATGCAATTATCCTTTTTTTTCACTTTTCACTTTTTTTTCAACAATATTTTCTAGAATAATGCCTCTATTTCTTCAAATTGTCACCGAGAAATTGACACTAGCGTTTATATGAACGCATTGTTTCAAGGAATCGCTTGTTTAATACCAAATTTTCTAGTTCTCGTTTTGGTTGACAAACTTGGATTTAAATTTCTTGCTGGTAACTATAATTCTTAATGAATTAAAAAATTACATATAATTTTTGGAGAATTAAAAATTTTTGATTTATAATTATTATAATTATGTGGAAAATTTGAGATATTTATTTGAAAAATTGTAAATATTTGTTTGAAAGAATTTAAATATTTATAGAAAAAATTTAGTATATTTAAATTCTGTTTTCTTTTTTGCAGTGTCACTAACAGGATTAAGTATCCTAACAACATTTGGTTTATATTTCGCAAATTCCTATCTACAAAATGTGATACTCTCTTGCATTTATCTGGCAGTTATGTCATCAGTTTCTGGTGTCATGTATTCTTTTCTTGTCCTACTCTTCCCCACAAATATCAGGTAAATAATAAATAAATATTAAAATAAATTTTATTGTATTTTTTGGAAATAAAATTTTATTAAAACCAAAATAAAACAGAATAATTTTCTTTCAGAGTATTTGCTTCAACCATGTCAGTATTTTTTAGTCGTATAGGAACTATTTTTGGTAACGTAATTTTCACATATCTGATCGACGAACACTGTACCATCTTAATTGCAATTGTTCTCCTTCAATTATTTGGTAAGACACCGATAAGTTATTATAAGTTAAAGTTCAACCTGATATTAAAATAATGAAATATTTAATGATTTTTTTCTCTTATATTCTAGTGTCAGCTGGATTATTTATAATACTCAGGAAATGAAATTAAATGATCAACTTTTTGATAAGTAAATCATAATTATCTATTAAGTAATAATTCTTATGAAAAAAAAAATACATTTTAGTTATGAAACTAAAATCTATATTGGTAGTAGTATCAATAGTTGATAGTATTAATATACTATTAAATAAATATGTATTAAAGATATAATGTACAAAGTTGGTTAATTATACATTAAGTAAAAAAATATTAGTTTCCAATTACAATATCGTGACTTTAATTATTTAAAATAATACATATTACAATGTTCTTCATTTTAGACTAATACTAATCGTTGATAAGTTTATAAAATCATTAGATGTTTAGAAACATTTTTTCACTGCCTAGCAGCGAAGAATGTTAAGTAGTGGTTGTAAATAATTTTCAAATAATAAATTTTTATAATAGCAAAAAAAAAGAGATGTAAATCATACTATTCAATTTTTTTTCTCTAATAGTAATAAATTTGAAATTTTTTAAAATTCATTATGATTTACACGCAAAAAGTGATTAAAAATTTGGATTTTTTTTCTTTATAAGAATGAATAAAAATGGGTAAGTCTGGTGTGAAATAAATATTTAACTTTATTTTTGATCTATTTTTATAGAAAATTTATTGAAAAAATTTTTATTTAATAATTAAAACTGTTTTTTCTAATTTTCATTCGTTTGCTTCATTTTTTTTTTTTTTACAGAAAGACGAATACCGGAGATTTTCCATCAACTGGATATTAAATTGAGTGGTAATTATCTGACAGAAATTCTAGTTATTTCTATTCATCTGATGGAGATAAATGTTTTGATTTAATAGATTCTTTTTTAATGATCATTAGAAAAACCTGGAATAAATCAAGAGATTATTGTTCACGATGATACTGAAGGATCTGGTAATTAGTCAAAATAATAATAATAATTAAAAATATTCGATTTTATTTAGTTAAATTTAATATATTTTATCGAAAAGTAATTCAATTTTCAAATTCTTTTCCAGAAAGGGGAATTTCAACTCTTGTTGTTGAAGAGGCTGTGGAAAATATTGGTAATTGACACTATTTATTGGTTTTAGATATTAATTTTGTTAAATTCGTTAAATTAATTTCTCAAATTTTTATCAATTTTCTTTTTACAGGATTTGGGAAATTTAACTTGAAGATTACACTTATCGGAATTTTAATACACACGAATGTGATGCTAAATCTTCTAAATTTGGGATATGTTTTGTCATCTACGGTTTGTGATTTCAAAATGACAACTACGAAGAAGGGAATTTTAGCCGTGGCACCCACTGTAGGTACTAATAAAGTTATTGTTTAAATTTTGAATTTTTGTAAATTGAATTCAAATAATATTTTCTATATTTTTGATTTTATTTAAATTTAATTTGATATATTTTCGATTTTAAATCAAAAAGTTCGAAAATAAAACTATTTATATAAAAAAAAATTTAGCCAATTAATATAAATACAAGAGAATATAAATAAAATTTTATTTTCTATTATTTATTTATTTATTTCAATTTCATTTTCAAATCTACTAAAAATAAAAATTCCAAAAAATAGAAAAATGATTTTAATTATAATTATTGAATTATTTTATCGAAATAGTATTTTGCTGAATATTTTAATTTTTATACTTTCAGGTACCTGTTTAGGAGCTTTATGTTGGGGATTTATAACAAATTCGAAAGGATCCAAATTATCTTTAATATTCGTGTTATTTCTTCATGGCGGCACTGAAATTTGTCTTTCACTATTCGTGTACAATTACTGGTTCTTTTTATTCTTTAAAATAATCAGCGGCTTTGCGTAAGTATTTTTGTGACTTCGATTTACTAATTACGATTATCATTATTTTTAGTTTTATTATTTTTATTATTTATTTATTTTTATTATTTTTAGTATTTATTCATTTTTATTTTTATTATTTTTCGTTTCTTTGTATTTTTAATATTTTTATCATTTTTATCATTTTTATTTCCTATACACCGAAAAAAAGAATTTATTTAATTCAAATAATCGATTCCTTGTCTATTATCAATTGAATATTTACTTGAATTAAATAATGTTTGTTTAAATAAAAAAATAGTGAACAAAATAAAAAAAAAAATTTTTAAATTCGATAAAATATGAAACTAAGAAAAAAAAATTTAATCCAAAAATTTCACTAGTTGAAGTAAATTAATTGATTTAGATAAAAGTTTTTCAATTCGAGTATAAATATTTATTTGCTAGTAGAAAACTAATTGAACAAGAATTTTTTTTGATTAAATTATCGATTAGATAATTTCTAATTTGAATCAAATTTTTGTTCAGTGTATTATTAACAAATTTTGAAGAAAATTGATAAACAGATTTTTATTTTATAGTGCAATGGGGGCAATAAATTCCATATATACGTACGTTGGACACTTTCAACCATCGAGTCATGAAAAAATAATTTTCGCCTGCTTGAGTTTTGTCTATGCAATTGCCTTAATGATTTTGCCACGTAAGAAAAATGATTAATTACAATAGGATTCGAAAAATAGTGAAATCGAAAATAATTTTTCATTTAATGCTCATATTTTAAATTTAATTTTCTGAATTTTAAAGTTTTAGCTTGGGCGATTATTCCTTTGAGATTTGAATTCAGAATGGGTAATTTCTTCTTTGGATCTTGGAAATTATTTGTATTAGTGACTGCAGTGCCTCTTAATTTTTTCGCAATTCTACTTATTTTCATGCCTGAAACTCCGCAATATTTTGCGAAAATTGGTCATTATAAAGAATTATTAAACGTTCTCACGCGAATGTATCAGGAAAATCATGGAGGTTCCTCTGAGGACTACATTGCAAGTGAAAATAAATTTTACGCAATTATATTTTTATATAATTTACATTTATTTTTAATTTTTATTTTCTTTTTTATTTTTTTTTTTATTTTCAGTTTTAAGTTTATTTGTAATTTATATTTATTTATTAAAAATTCCCTTTGAGGGACATTTGTTTTTAATTTATTACATTTATTTTTAATTTTCTATTTTTTAATTTTCTTTTTTAATTTTTTTTTATTTTCAGATTTTTAAGTTTATTTGTAATTTATATTTATTTATTAAAAATTGCCTTTGAGTGACGTTTGTAATTTTCTATTTTGAATATTGTAATAATATTTTTCTCTTTTTGCAGAAATTTTTACTACATTCTGGAAATGCTGCCATGGTGGATTTGGTAAATCGTTGCCAATATTATTCGACGTTTACAGGAATGTCTAAAAAAGATGAGGATTTAAATTATATGCTAAATTGTGTTAAAGGACAAGGAGTAAATGTTTTAAAAGCGCCGTATTTACGAAGATTGATAATACTCTCAATAGCCATGTTTTGCGTATCTTCAGCAACATATTCACTGACCACATGGTTTCCTGAAATTATCCATAGATTTTCTCAATATGAAAAGTTGAATAAAAATGGAACGGTTGATGACTGCAGTAGTATTTCGAAAAGTAGACACACTTTCTTTGACGAGGTTTGCATAATAAAATTTTTTCATCTTACAAAAAATTCTTTTTATTATTATCGATTTGAGAATAATTGAAATTTTTCGAGGAATTTGATTATTTATGAAAATAATTGAATTCTTGTAAAGAATCTTATCAAAAAATTTGAGAGTAATTAAAATTCTTCGAGGAATTTTATTGTTTATGAAAATAATTGAATTCTTACAAAGAATTTTATCAAAAAATTTGAAACTCCTAATAAATTCTTTTGAAGAATTTCTTTCAATCGTAAAATTTTATTGAAAATAATCGAATTTTTGCAAAGATTTTACTATATTTAAAAAAATAATTGAATTGTGAAAGATTTATTAAATTTTTTTGAAATAATTGAATTCTTTCATGAAATTTTATTAAAAATTTAAAAAGATTGGATTCTTTTACGATATATTTTTAAAATTATATTAAAAATAATTAAATTGATTCGAAGGATTTTAAAAAATTTTAGAAAATAATTGAATTCTTATGAAAAATTTTATAACGAATTAAGAAAAAAATTGAATTCTTTCGTGAAATTTTATTGAAAGTAATTGAATTTTTGCAAAGATTTTACTATATTTAAAAAAATAATTGAATTGTGAAAGATTTATTAAATTTCTTAAAAATAATTGAATTCTAATAAGAAATTTTATAACGAATTAAGAAAAAATTGAATTCCTTCGTGAAATTTTATTGAAAATAATCGAATTTTTGCAAAGATTTTACTATATTTAAAAAAATAATTGAATTGTAAAAGATTTATTAAAATTTTTAAAAATAATTGAATTCTTTCATGAAATTTTATTGAAAAATTAAAAAAAAAATGGTATTCTTTCATGAAATATTTTAAAAATTCTTTTAAAAATAATTGAATTGTTTCGAAAGATTTTAAAAAATTTTAGAAAATAATTAAATTCTTATGAAAAATTTTATAACGAATTAAGAAAGAAATTGAATTCTTTTGTGAAATTTTTATTAAAATTAAAAAAAAATTGAATTTTAGCAAAAAATTTTACTATTTATAAAAAATAATTGAATTCTTCCGAAGAATGTTATTGTTTATGAAAATAATTGAATTCTTGCGAAGAATTATATTTAAATTTTTGAAAATATAAACAATAATAATTAATTTTGCACTTAATAAGTGAATTTTTTAAATTTTGATAATGAAATTATTCAAAAATTTATAATTGAAAATTGAAAATTTTTACGCTGGCGTGCGTAACATTTGCTAGTAAATTAAATTTTACAAGAAAATTTTTTTGCATTATTTTCGCGAAAATAATTCAACACTTAATAGATTTTACTTATATTCTATTTTATTTAAATATACTTTTATATTTTACTGTAGTTTATTTTAATAATAAAATTTGAAAATTGTGAATTTTTAGTAAAATTTTTTTCATCAGAATGGAATTTTCCACGCTGCTTCTTGCAACCAGACAATAGACACGAGCGTCTATCGTACTTCATTTTTAATGGGTCTTTCGGTAGTATTTCCTAATCTCTTGTATCTTTATTTTGTCGATAAAGTTGGCTTCCAATTTATTGTAGGTAAGTCTATCGAAAAATATTTTTAGTTTTTTAAAATTTCAATTTAATTCAAATAATTTTTTTTATTTTGTTACAATTTTGTTGTTGTTATATTTATAATTTCTATTAAAATTGCAATTTTCTTTATAATTTCTATTAAAATCACTATTTCTATTTTCAATTTTTAATATAAATTCTATTTTATTTACAATTTTCGGTAGAATTCCTTTTTTATTTATAATTTTCAGTATAACTTTTATTTTATTTTAATTTTTCGTATAATTTCTTTTTAATTTTAATTTTTATTATAATTTTTATTTTATTTACAATAATTTTTATTGCAATTTTCATTTTTATTTTGAATTATGGAATTATTTTTCTTTTATTATCACACAATTATTTATTAAATTTCTATCTTATTTATTATTCTGTACAGTTATAATCTTATTTAAATAATTGTGTAAAATTTGTTTTAGGTGTGTATTTCTGTGTTGGCCTCCTGGGAACTTTAAGTTTATTTTTTATTAATTCCTTCACTCAAAGTATAATACTGGCATGTATTTTTAAAGCAGTGATGTGCACCACTTTAAGCATTTTATTTCAATTTAACGCTGAACTTTTTCCTGACGATATTAGGTATTTCATTTTTATTTTTATTCACTTTATTAAAAACTAATTTTCCTACTTATATTCATTTCTTATTTATTTATTTTTTTAAGTATATTTTTTAAATTTATTTATTATTTACTTTTTTAACTGTTGAGTTTATTTTTATTTATTTTGCTTCCACGTGGAGGAAGGTTTTTTTTTATTTATTAATATTTCTTTTTATTTATTTTTTACTTTTTAATTTCCATAATTGATTCAGTGAAAGAAATTATGGTCTGACTATAAATTGTCATTTCTACTAGTAATCATTTAGATTTTGTTTATGATAATTGTAATAATTTATAAATACTAACGGAAGAAAAAGTTAATAAAAAAACCAAAAAAAAGAATAGAATTATTGAAAGAAGAATAAATAGAAATTATTTTTAATATCTTGCATTTCTCCGGTAATTACTTTCCAAATTTTTTTTTATTTTTCTTTTTTAAATTATAAGTTTTTATTTTCTTTTTTATAATAATTGAAATATTTTTTAGACTTTTCACCGGTTCCATAGCCTCATTCTGCAGTCGTTTGGGAATTATTTTTGGAAATGGATTATTCGCCCATCTAATTGATGAATACTGCACTGGTTTAATTGTCGTTGCAGCCTTGCAATTATCATGTGAGACATTTAAATTTACTTATTGTAAAATAATTGGATTTTATATTCTATGATTTATTTTTGATAATATTGAAATTTCAAAAGTAAAATATTTTACAAAAAATCTAAATCAATGTTTTTGTTTTCAGTGGCTATTATTTTATGTGTCACACTGCGAGCCTGAGACTGAGAGTAAAATGAAGTTGCACTATTTATTGGACAATATTAACAATGAAAGTGTATTTAAATAAATATATTATTTATTTAATTTTAATTCATTTCACTTATTACAAAAATACGCTGAATATTAAAAGAATATTTTTGCCGATTTAAACAAAAATTCCACCAATCAGCAGCAATTTGAATTAAAAATTTTCGCCGACCATGAATAATTATTTTTACGGCAATTTTATAAAACTAGAAAGAAAAAAGTGATTTTCTGGGTTTTCCCCAAGATTTTATTAAAATCTGATAACTAAAATTGTTCCATTAAAACGATTTCTCAATGAGCAGTTCCATTAGTTAATTTTACTAATTGGAAAATAAATTGGCTTAAGTTTGTCGATATAAAAATAACTTTATTCTTCATTGTGATAATTAATAATCATTTAGTTATATACATTTAATTTTCTAAATGAAAAAAGGACCGTCAGACTTTACTTATCACGTTAATTAAATATTGACAAAATTATTTTTTTGTACACTCTGTCAAGTGCCACACATTTTTAGAAAGAACATTTTAGAAAGACGAGACAGTATCAGAAACAGTTTACAATTTCAACAGACAACTGTTTCGCGGAGATATTATTTGAATTTATCAAAAAAAAAAAAAAAATTATTAAAGACTTTTTTATTCTCAAAACAAAATTTGATCATTTTTTTGCTTTAAGTTATTGAAAATGAGTGAGTATGAATTTTTAAATAATTACACACTAGAAATATTGTGAAATTTTTTTTAGCAATTGGTGTCGAAAAAGTGTTTATTTTTTTAATTAAATTTTTTTTTTCCTACATTTTCTACTATTGCTATTTTTGTCAATTTTCTCTATTCAAACAAACTTTTCGTTTTGTATCGTCGTATGATTTTTGATGTGACACTACTTTCAATATTAAATATTCTGTGTCTTTTTTTTTTGTTTGAGTTACATAAATTTCGAAATTTTTTTCATTATTTGCTTCCTAACTAAAAGTAATAAGACGATAAAGGAATTTAAAAATAGAGAAATATTTGTTTTTTTTTCAGTAAAAAGGAAATAAAAATAATTTTATTATTAGATTCTAATTTAAAGAAAATTTAGCATTTAATTTAGTAGCTTTGTTAATTTAATAAATAAATAATAATTAGGTAGAAAATTGGGATAATTTTGTCAAATTGTTAAAATTTTTTATCTGTTGTCATTTATTTTTTTAGAGGTACAAACGGAAGAATCTGCCGTTCAAGAAGCCATTGATAAAACAGGTTTTTAGCATTTTTCTATTATTAGTAAATTAAATTAATTATTAATTAACTAAATAATAATTTGATAATTTTTTTGCAGGTTTTGGCAAATTTAATTTAAAAATTGCAGCTATAGGGGCCGCTATTTATACAAATGCAGTTATCAGTATTAGCAGTATTGGTTTTGTTTTACCAGCTGCAGCGTGTGATTTTCAAATGACAACAATTGATAAAGGACGAATTGCTATCGCATCCGTTTTAGGTAATTTTCTCCTTCTTTTCTTTTTATTTTTTTTTCTTCTTTTTTTAAATTTTATTACATTCAGAATTAAAATACAAAAATAAGTTATAAGGGATTTTGATTAAAAAAAAATAATTCCAATCTTTATGAAAATTTATTTTTTGAAAAAAATGTTAATTAATAAATTTTTAAAGAATGATTCCAATATTTATGAACCGCCTCCGTTTTTTGATAATATCTTTCATTTTTTTCACTTTTTTTTCTCCTCGTTTTTTTTTAAATTCATTTTCATTAAAATAAAGGAGAGAAAAAATGAAGAAAATTTATCACATTCAGAGTTAAAATACAAAATTAGTTATAATAGATTTTTATTCAAGGAAAATTAATTTCAATCTTTGTGAAAAATTTTTGAAAAATTAATAATTAATTAATAAAATAATAGAAAATGATTTCAATTTTTTATGAAAATTTATTTTGAGGAAAAAAATATTAATTGTAGAATTTCATGTTGTGAAACAATTTAATTTACAGGCTCATTGTTTGGACCATTTGTGTGGGGAATTTTAGCAGATCTGAAAGGCAGAAGAATAGCTTTAATAACGACATTATTTATTCAAGGGAATTGTGAGATTCTGATGTCAATAATCTCTAATTACTGGGGATTTTTATTCCTTAAATTATTAAGCGGTTTTGCGTAAGTAGATTTCCATCATTTTTTTTTTTTTACTTTTAATTTTACTTGAATTATATATTTTTTTAAATTTCTTTCTCAAGTTTTGCATTTCTTGAATAATTCTTTAATTTCTCAATTAATTTTTTAATTTAATCGATTTTTAAAAATTTCTGAATTAATACTTTAATTTAATTGGTTTTTTAATTTCTAAACTGATTTTTTATTTTCTGAATTGATTTTTTAATTTCTGAACGGATCTTTTAATTTCTGAACGGATCTTTTAATTTAATTGAGTTTTAAATTTCTGAACTAATTTTTTCATTTCTGATCTAATTTTTAAAATTTAATTAGTTTCTTAATTTCTTAACTAATTTTTTAAAATCGAAATTAATATTTTGATTTTTTATTTAATTATTTATTTATTGAGCTACATAATGTGAAAAAAACTCTTTTTTAATTCAGGGTGATAGGCGAAACAACGTTACTCTTCACATACGTGGGCGAATTTCAGCCGAAAATTCATCAGAAAAAAATTCTATCATGGATCAGCTTTGTAATGGTGGCCGCACAAATTATTGTGCCACGTAAGTTGAATTTTTTCAAATTTCATATTTATTTTGATAATAATTAATTTTTAGAAATTAAATTCATACTCAAGTTTAAATTCAAAATTTTTTATTTATATTTAAATTAAAATTTAAATTGATATCTTAATTTTCAAGTTTTTTCAAAATAAATTTTGAATTTTATTTCTTTTTTTTTATTCACCGTCCAATTTGTGTTATAAAAATTTTATTAATTAACAATTATGGTAAAATGACATTAACAAATGTTGATACCGTTTCTAAATGTAAATTAGATTTGTCACCAATAAAATGAATAAAATGCGATGATTGATTATTTATGTAACGAAATGATTATTCAAAAAATTGTCTATTACGTAAGAAAAATTACGTTTAAAAGTTGTTTCTTCTATGTATTTTATTTTTTTTTTATTTTAATGCATATATCCTGTTTTGCTTTGTATTCTTATCTTAGTGATTCAATATTCTTTATTCAATTTTTGTTCAAGTTTTTGTTCAAATTTCTGTTCAAAAATTTTTTGTTTAAATTTTGCTTTAATTTTCAATGTAAATTTCTCTTTTATTTTTTGTTTAAATTTTGGTTTAATTTTCTATGTAAATTTCTCTTTTATTTTCTGTTTAAATTTTGGTTTAATTTTGTGTGAAAATTTCTCTTTTATTTTCTATTTAAATTTTTTGTTTAATTTTCTGTGAAAATTTCTCTTTTATTTTCTATTTAAATTTTTTGTTGAAAATTTTGCAAAAATTTTTGTTTAATTTCCTATTGTGTTGAAATTGAAATTGAAATTTTTTGTTACAGTTTTGGCGTGGCTAATAATACCACTGGATTTTGAATATAGACGTGAATACTTTTTATTCCGTTCATGGAATTTATTTGTTCTCGTGTGCGCCTTGCCTGCTGAAATTTTAGTTATTTGGCTCATTTTTTCACCCGAGACACCAAAATATCTTGCTGAAACTGGTCAACATTTTCAGCTAGTCAATGTCCTCATTAATATGTATGAAAAAAATAATGGAGGAACAAGTGAAGATTATATAGTATGTAAATTTTTGTTTCGAAAATAATTTATTACTACGTGCAATAAATTATAGTGAATAATTACTAACATCTGTTTCAATATTCTGTTTTTGAATATAAAAATTAATACGTATAATTATAATATTATAATAATTAACAATACGAATAATTATAATATAATAATAATACGAATCATTTTTAATTTTTAATTATTAATTAATAATTAAATTAAATTACAAAAATAATTAATAATAATTTACTGTCATTTTTATCTTCTCTTTTTTTTACAGAGAAAATTGGGAACCTGCGAAAGTCGCGGTATGGGCGATTTAGTTAATTTCTACAACAGCAATATGTCATTATATAAAGGAGACGAGAAAACATTTAAGAAAAAGGAATTACGAGCAATGTTGAATGATTTTAAAGTACAAGGGAAAAATGTCATGAAAGATCCATATCTAAAGCGATTGCTCATTCTCTCGATATCGATGTTTTGTTTTTCCTCATCGTTCTATTCTCTCCTCATGTGGTTCCCAGAAATTTTTCAACGATTTTCACAATTTCAAGCACTTCATCCAAATGAAACGTCAAGTGTTTGCTCAATTTCTAAGAATCTTTTGCCACAAAATAATACACAGGTAAAAACAAATCCTCAAGTACTTTTAATTTTAAAAACAATATTTGCATTAAATAGTCTGAAAAAATAATTAAAAAAAAAAAATTATTTTCCATTTTAAAAAGAAATTTATAATTTCGAAAATATAATAATCCTTTTTATCGCAAATAATGTTTTATTAGACTCATGTATATTTTAATAGTAAAAATTATTTCAAAATTAAGTATACAATTTATTGTCTGATTATACCATGTGTTGCGGTCTTACTACTGTCAATATTTGTGGAAATAAAAAAATTGTCTTTAGTCTAATATTTAATTTGCTATTCACTATACAGAATAGTGAATATTTTATTTAACACAAGTATATAATTAGGAATTATAAATTCGACTTCCTAATAATTCTTCTTTTATTATTTTCGATAGAAGAATAATTACTTTTTTTACAATATTACTAAACATGACAAAAAAAAATTGTGATTTCTTAATTTTCATTATTATCTATTTTATTGTACAAGCTTAAAAATATTTCTAGATAAGAGAAATTTAACATTTAATTTATACATAAATTATAATACAAAATTACTATAATCATTTTCCTTCTAGTTTAAGGAAAATAATAAATTGTAATTAAAATTCATTTATTAAATTTCTAGAATATCCGTTTTAATTTTAATTAATTATTTCTTGTTAGTGAATTTATAATTTTTAATTTTTATACTAAAAGTTTTTTTCCTAAATTTCAGAATATTTTGATGGAAAAATCGTATATTAATGATTTTTTTTTCTTTTTGCAGAATTTAATCTACAAATGTCCGAAAGAAGTAGATGTCAGTGTGTATAAAAATTCATTGTTGCAAGGATTTAGCGCAATTATTCCTAACTTACTTTTACCACTTTTCGTCGATAAACTTGGATTTCGATTTTTCGCAGGTTTTTTGAATTTTACATTTTTATAAAATGAAGTTTGATTAATTTAATTCACATTAAATTAATTCAAGTTTTAATTCAATTATTAATTCACATATTAATTCAAAAAAATTTCGAATTCAACTTTTAATCGAAACATTATTTCAATTTTTCATTCAAATATTACTTCAATTTTTAATTAAATTGAATTATTAAATTAGCTATTAACATAATTATAAAATGAATTCAATACAATTTTAATTAAATTCCTCGAAAAAATTCAATTATTTTTGAAAATTTTTTTAAATTTCTTAGCAACATTTCAATTATTTTTCTAATTATTTTTCTTAAAAATGTTATTTTTTTCGTAGGAATTTAATTGTTTTAAAAAATTTTAGTAAAATTCTTCGCAGAAATTCAATTATTTTCAATACAATTTCAATAAAATTTCTCAAAAAAATTCAATTATTTTTAAAAATTTGATAAAATTCTTTGCACAATTCAATTATTTTCAAAAATTTTGTTTAAATTTATTCTTTATGTGAATTGAAATATTTTCAATAGAATTTTAATTAAATTTCTCGAAAAAATTCAATTATTTTCGAAAATTAAAAACAAATTCAAGCAAGATTTCAATTATTTTCATAATTTATAAAATTTTTCGCAGTAATTTAATTATTTTAAAGAAATTTTTGAAAATTTAAATAAAATTCTTAGCAAGAATTCAATTATTTTCATAATTAATATTATTTCTCAAAAGAATCCAATAAAAAAAAATAAAAAAATTTTCTTAATATTATTAATAATATTAATTACCTAATATTAATATATTATTAAATATAAATATTATTAATAAAATATTATATTATATTATAGAAATATTATTAATTATGAAAATAATTGAAATCTTGCTAAGAATTTTATTTAAATTTTCAAAAAGAATTGAATTTTTATTTATTTTTTTTTATTTAAAAAAAAAAATTGTAATCAAATTTCTCGAAAGAATTCAATTATTTAAAATAAATGTTAATTGTAACATTCTTTGCAGAAAATCAATTATTTCCAAATAATTTGATAAAACTCTAAAGGTATAAGAATTTAAATATTTTTAATATTATTTTAATTAAATTTCTTGTAAGAATTAACGTATTTTTGAAGATTTTAATTACATTTTTTGCAAAGAAATTTAATTGTTTTGAAAAAATTGGATAAATTTCTTTATAATAATTAAATTATTTCAGATTCAAAATTATAAAAGAAATACAAAAAAAAAATATTTTTTACTGAAAACAATTTGGTTTCAATTAATTTTTGAAATTTTTTAATCTTTAAAGTATTTAATTACAATTTCATTACTTTTGAAATTCAAAACATTAGAAACAAAAGATATCAATAAAATTAGGAAACAAAAAGCAAACAAAAAAATACTAATTTAAAATTATTATCAGTTAAATTATGAATTACATATTAGTTTAATTATTTAATTAATTATTTACGTAATTATTAATTTAATTATCAATTGAATTTTGAGTTTTGGATTTAATAATTAATTAAACTAATACAATAGTTTAATTAATAATTTAATTATTAATTAAAAATTGAAGTTAAGTTGCTGTTTAATTATTAGTTAAATTACTAATTTAATTATTAATTTTTTTTTTCGTTTTTTATTTGCATTAAATAATATTAAGTATTATAATTAATATAATAATACAATAATCGAATGTTTTTTTTTACAGTAACTCTATTGAGCATTGCATTTGCTTCGACGATAGGATTATTATTTGCAAATACATATTTACAAAATGTGGTACTCTCGTGTACTTTTAATGCAGTAATGTCTGCATGTGCCAGTGTCATGTATTCATTTCTTGTTGTTCTATTCCCAACGAATGTGAGGTACTTTTAAAAAATACTTTTATTTATTCCGGCGATGATGCACAAGTTTTGAATTTTTAAATGAACGAAATAATTTTTATTAAAAAATTCTCATAAATTACTGATTGTAATAAAAATTAAAGACTCAAAAGTTACATTTAGAAAGTTTATAATTAATTTTCTTGATAGTGACGCAAAATAATTGTAGTGAATAATTAATTTCGTTTATTCGAACGTTTATAACTTTTGGATCATTCGAGTGATTATAAATCGAATATAAAAATTAATTATATATTTAGTTGAATATAAAAAATAGTTATGAATATATTATTAATTAATTATTCATAATTAATTAATATATTATTAACTAATTATTTATAATTAATGAATATATTATTAATTAATTATTCATAATTAATTAATATATTATTAACTAATTATTTTTAATTAATGAATATATTATTAATTATATGAATATATTTATTTAAATATACAAATTAATTACAAATATATTTATTCAAATATATATTTTACTTTAAAAAAATTGCAAATTTTTGAAACAACCAATATTTTTAATTTAATTTAAATTTTTTATTTTCTAGAATATTTGCATCGACAATATCAGTATTCTGTAGCAGATTAGGAACGATTTTTGGCAATGTTACGTTTACCTATTTAATCGACAATTACTGTATAATTCTGATCTCGAGCGTTGCTGTCCAATTATTAGGTAAAAAATTTATTAAATTAAAAATACAGATTTTCTTGACTTGTTCTCGAATATAAAGTACATAAGGAATTAATTAAATTTTAAATGTCATTTCTTTAGATTATGATTTATGACTTGTGATTCAGTATCAGAAAAAAAATTATATAAAATTTTTATAAGTTTTTTCTCCATAGAATGTTAACGTTCACGTTCAATCCACTTAATATATGTGTAAAATTATTAATTAATTTTAAACTTTTCCTATATAAGAGATTCAATTACAATTATTTAGTTCAGTGTTTGTTTGATCAGTAAAACTTAAAGATTCTTTTGAAAATTTGATGTTCTTCTTTAGATTTTTTTAAAATAAATAAAATAAATAAATAAATATTTAAATATAAATTTATTACAGAAGAATAATAATTTCGATAATTAATAATTTCATAATTTAATAATTTTTATTAAGAACTTTTTATTGTAAAAATATTGTGTTAGTATTAATTAAATTAAATAAAAATATTTTCTTTTTATAGTAAATAATAATAATTTATTATTATTATTATTATTATTATTATCTAATTATATTTGCAATAGATAAATTTTTTAAATATTAATTATTCCTTATTATCAATTGATAATACTTTTACATCGACTTCAAAATTTTTTCCTACCTTTATTTTTCATAAGTAAATTGCTCACTTTGATAGTATACTTTTTTATCAGTGTAAAATAATTATTTGTTATTTTAATTTTTGTTTCAGTGGCGACAATACTTAGTTTGACACTTCGGAAAAAATAATACAATTTTCAATTTGTGTATGAGTGTATGTATTAAACCAGTAGTTAAATATTTTTGATAATTTTTTTTATCGTCCATTAAATAAGGTAATTAAGAAATATAGGTTAATTTAAGTTTCTTGTTATTTTATAAACAATGTAATATAAAAGCAATTCATAAATTTTTACACAGTTTCCTGTTATATTTAAACAAAATAAATAACTTCTTGTATTTTTTTTCTTCATTTTGGTTATTTAAATTGTTTTTAAAATTTTTATTGACTGAAAATCGTAATATTAATGATTGGACTTTTATAAATAATTAATAATAATCAATTCAAATTGGTAATTGAAAAAAAGAACTTAAAATTACGAACAATAATCTTTTTTTAATGTAAATGAGGAAAAAAATTAATTTTATATTTATCCAAAGAGTGTTTTTTTCTAATTAATTACTTTTAAATAAAAGAATTTATTTGTATCATGGACAAATTATTTAATTGAATGAATTGAATTAATTAAATATAAAGTTATTTAATTTACACTCTAAAGGCACATTTTATTTTTGTATATTATTATATTACAAAAGAAAATGCGCACATATATATATATATATATACAATGAAAATTTAATTATCCAATATAATGTTAAATTTTCAAAAGAAAAATTGTATTTTTATTTATAATTGTTTATGATAATCAGAAAATTAGCTTATCTTCACTAGTTTATGATGTGAGTTAAAAAATAATTACGAAATATTTTGCGACGTTCAACATTTATATATTTATAAATTGCAAATAAGAGGAATCAATTCTTTCAAAAATAAAAATGTTATGTTAATTGTAAAAAGGAAAAAGAAGTTCATTCAACAAACATAGATATATAAAGGTGCACAATTTATTTTATCTCCCACCTAAGGTTTAAATTACGCAAGAGAATTATTTCCATTTAATTTATATATATTTTTTTTTTATAACAACGAACAGAGTCAAGTGCAAAATTGTGGTTCACATTAGTGCGTGTGTGATTGAAGATCATCGGATTAATTACTGCAATATTGGATAAAAAATTTTTATTTTCTAACGAGGTAAATGGAAGAGTAAAATTTTCACTCTCTCAATTTTCAATTCTTTTTAATTTTTGAATTTTGAATTTTGAATTTTAATTTTTTTTAAATTTAAAAAAAAATTTTTTTAATTTAATTTATAATTATAAAATACAGTGTAGAATTAATTTTAATTATAATCTTTTGAATTTTAATTTAAAATTAATTTACAAAAAATGTTTAGAGTGCAATTTTGTTTTGAAAATAGAATTTAAAATTGATTTTAATCTTTTAAATTAAATTAAATTTTGTAAATTGAATTTAAAATTAATTTTTAATCTGATTGTAGAATGAAATATAAAATTAACATTAATAATTACTTTAGTTATTGTTATAAAAAAAAAATTGTTATCGTTTTTTTTTTCTATTAATGGAAATTTGTCATTACTATTAACTAACTCTGTTGTTGTAAACTTAAAATTAGGTGAATAATATCATTATTTTTTTAAATATAAAAATTAAATACAAAAAATTAAAATTTCGCGCAACAATAATTTAAACTTAATTTATTATTTAGCAAATATATTATTTTCTGTATCATATGTCATTTGCTTCTTAAAGTTTCAGTATGTGACTCGAATAACCTTGACTTTTATTCTCAATTTTCTTCATTTTCTAATATTAATTTACCCTTAAAATATTAATTAAATACAATTAATTAAAATAAACTAGATAAAATAAATTAAAAACAAAATTAATTGAATTAAATTTAAAAAGAAATACATTAATGTAAATTTTAAAACAAAATAATTTTAATTAAAATAAATTAAAAATAAAAAATTAATTTAAATAAATTTCAATTTTTTATTAATATTAATTTTCTACGAGAAAATTTTTGAATGTTCGAATTAAAAAAATTTTCCTGCTTCTATAAATACTTCCAGAAATTACTTAAATAAAATGAAAAAAAGAATAAAGTACCTAAGCAATTATTTATAGTTGAAAATTACTTTATTAAAAAAAAATATTTTATTTAAAAATATTTTTAATAAAAATTCAAATTTAAAAGAAATACATTAAAAATATTTATGAAAAGAGGCGATTTTTTTGATGATTCAATATTCCAAATTAGAGCGTTTGGAACTTTAGGGACATAATTAATTGAAAACTATTGGAAATTTTTTATTAATTTAATTTTTTTTTTAATTTTAATAATTTAATTAATTGAAAACTATAGCAAATTAAAAAAAGAAAAATATTTGAATTACATTTCAGTTTTTACAATTATTTACAAAAAAAAGAAATATGGGCAACAAGCAAACATTGAAAATCACTTCAATTGGACAAAATGAAGAATCAGGTAAATTATTGTTTCACAATATTATAAATCGTAAACTGAAGATGATTCCATGTGTATAATTCTTGGAATAAAAAAATTTTCCTTGGTAATTATAAAATTGAAAACTTAATGATCAGGAAGATCCGCGGTAATTTTAATGATAGAGTGTGTTATATATTTATATATTCATTAAATACACCATTTATATTATTCAATCATAATAAACATACATTTTAAGTATCTAGTTGAAAATTTGAAAAAAAAGTCATTCCAATGATTGATGTTAGTTTTTATAATAAACACAGTAATAAAATGAATGTGTTTATTAAATATTAAATCTAATTTACGATCATTGTGAGACTTTAATGATTGATAATAATTAACTTCTAGATTCGAAATCAAAAGAAGGAGTTGCTGAAGATTCAATTAATGCAGCAGGTATGTAATAATTGCGAATACATTTTTTTATTATTTATTATTTTCACTTATGTTATCATTATTATTATTTTACTTTTAATTTAATTTTAATTTTAATTTTTATATTCTTATTATCATTAAATTAACGCACATAAAAATTTTGCATTTTGCAAAATTAATAATTATAATTATACTTTATAATTAATTATATATCAGTTTCTCGCTTTGCCATATAAAATAGAATTTATCCCAAGTCGTGTAATTTATTAACGATTTTATTTTTATTGTTAAATTAAATTTTGCAGAATTTAAAAAAAAATTAATTTCGTTTTCGTAATTTTATCTTTCGATTATTTCTAATATTTTTGTCGATTATTGTATTTTGATGCATAATGTCTTCTTTTTTCTAATATTCTCCTGATACAAGTTTGATGGAATTTTTTTTTCTTCTTCTCTGTCTTATACAATTTAAATTTAATGAATTTTATTTTTTATTTATCTAATTTAATTTATATGCAATTTTTTAATTTTAACTATAACTTTCTAATTTAATTAATGTTTCGATTTCATTATTCTATTAAATTAGTTTTTTTAATAATTAATATTTTGATTCTTAATAATTTTTTAATCCATTTTTACTTCCTTATTTTATTTATTTTTAAGTATTTTTATCTAATTCATTGTCTTTTCTCCAAGAAATATTGTTCTACTTTTTTTTAACTAATTAATTATCAACTAATTTTTTAATTTAATTATTGTTTTGATAGAATAATTTTTTAATCAATTTTTTTATTTAATTCATTACCTTTTCTCTAAGAAATATTGTTCTACTTTTTTTTAAACTAATTAATTCTAAACTAAAAACTAAAAAAAGAATTATAAACTAATTTTTTAATTTGATTAATGTTTTGAATTTTTGATTAAATTGATTTTTTAAATCAATTTCTTAATTTAATTAATTTAATTTATTGGATAATATAATATAATTAATTATTAAAAAAAAGGGGAACAATATTCCTCAGAAAGATTTGAGTTTTTATTGTCACTCTTTTTTTAAATAATTAATAATAAATAAATTTCTTCTTTTAATTTATTGACCTCTTTCTGAGAAGTATTGTTTCGCTTTCTTTTCTTTTCACAACAATTATAAATTTTTGTTATCTGTGGAAGCAAGAAATTTTTTTTTCTCTATTTGCTCATTATAATATTTCCCATTGTTGCATCATCCACAGTGCATTTTCAAGTTCACTATTTATTTATTTTTTTTTTTTGTCTCTTATATTTATCTTTTCAATTTTTCTCCTTGAATTTTTTTCTTCAATTTTACGTTTATAATTCATTTTTTTAAAATAGGTTTTGGCAAGTTCAATTATAAAGTAACAATTCTCTGCTCATTGATTTACATAAATGCGGCATTTAGCATTCTCAGTACAGGATTTATTATTCCGGCTGCAGCTTGTGATTTTAAAATGACGACAATTGATAAAGGAAGAATTATCACAGCTCCTATATTGGGTATGAATCATATGGAAAAAAGGAAAAATTTATTTTTATTCCTTTTTATTTTCAAAATTTTTCTTTGTTCTTTTCTATTTTATTTATTTTGTATTTTAGGAAACAAAAATAAATTTTTTTATTTCTTTTTATTAAATTTATTTATTGATTATTTTTTTTAGGAAGAAAAAGTAATTTTTTTAGTTCCTTTTTAATTTATTTATTTTTGTTCCTTTTTAGGGAACAAAAATAAATTTTCTTTGTTTTTTTCTATTTTATTTATTTATTTTTCTTTTTAGAAAACAAAAATACATTTTTTTTGCCTTTTTTTCCTTGCGTAAAATTAAAAAAAAAAAAAAAAAAAAAAAAAAAAATCTTACTCTCAGGATTTTATCAGTAAATTTTTGAATTTATAAATACAATTTTTAACAAAATAAAAATAAAAACAAAATTTATAGGTTCCTGTTTTGGTCCATTTGTCTGGGGATTTTTGGCTGATGTTAAAGGACGAAAATTTTCACTCATTATTGCCCTATTTTTACAGGGAAATTGTGAATTATTGATGTCTATTGTTCCAAATTATTGGGGATTTTTGGTATTGAAATTTTTCAGCGGCTTTGGGTGAGTGAAGAAATAAATTAATATAATAAATTAATTAATTAAATAAATTTAATATAATAGTTCATTAGGAATAATTAATAAATTATTAATTACTAAAATTAAATAATTTATATTAATTACTAATAATTAATTATTTATTAATAAATTTAATAATTAAATTTAATTTAATTCATAAATTCAATAACTTTATAAATAAAAAGGCTTTTTTAAGCTATAAAAATTTATTTTAAATAACGTTTTTAATTTTGACAAAATGCATTTCCGAAATTCTTACTATTTTCTTCCCATTTTATATCATTAATTAAAAAATTGGTTAATTATTATTTTTGGCTTTGAATTTTTAACGTAAATAAAAAAAAATACTAGTAAATAATTAAATACAAATAACAAATGAAAATTGTTTATTTTAAATGTATAGGAATAATTTTCTGCCTTACAGAGTAATAGGACAATTATCTTTATTATTCACCTATGTCGGTGAGTTTCAACCAACAAATTATAGAAAAAAAATTCTCTCATTAATGGATTTAGCTTTGATTGTTGGAATGATTCTAGTACCACGTAAGTAATAAAAATTAATGCAAATAGAATTTTTTATTTTATTAATTATTATTAATTATAAAATATTCGCCTATATTTTACTGCTGTATTTTTCTTTATTTTCTATTATTTATTTTCATTTATTTAGTTTTGTTTATTGCTAATTTTTTTTTATTTATTTTATTTTTATTGATAATTTTTTTTTATTTATTTCATTTTTATTGCTATTTTTCTATATTTACTTTCATTAATATTTATTTATTTATTATTTTTTATCAATGCTTAAAAAAATTTATTTTGATTTCATTTTTGTTAACGCACTTATCGAATTTTGTTTATTTATTGTTTATGTAAAATATAATATTATTTTAAAATATTTTAAAATATAAAAAAATAGATAAATTTCCAAAAAATACTTGTATTGACTTTTTATTTTTTTTTAAAGTTTTAGGCTGGTCAATAATTCCACTGACATTTCAGTATCGAAACTCCTTCTTTTTATTTCGATCTTGGAATTTATTTATTGTCCTATGTTCAATACCAGCAGAAATTATTGGACTCTGGCTGATATTTTTTCCGGAAACGCCAAAATATTTAGCAGAAACTGGACGGAATATTGAACTCTTCAATGTTCTCGTCAAAGTTTATACCGAAAATACAAATAAATCTCCGGAATCCTATTTCGTAAGAAAGCCGAAAATTCAATTTTTTATGCAAATCATAATAAATTTAATTTTTAATTATTTATTTTTTTCTTTCATTTATTTGCATGAATAATTAATTTTTTGAATAATAATAATAATAATAAAAATTTTGCATAATTTCTTTTGACTCATTTTTCTGAAATATTTTTTGTAAATAATTTTTTTTTGTCTCACTTTATTGAATTAGGTATTTTTTTTTCTAAATATAATTTTGTTATTTCTTTTTTTTTCATGTTTTGCAGAAAATTCTAAGCGAATGCAAAAATCCATTAACTCAGAGTCTTGCATTAAATTATGTGAAGAAAAAAGATTTTGAAGAGGAAATTGATTTCAAGAATGATGTGAGATTAAAATCAATTTTATTTGATTTTAAAAATCAGGCAAAAGCCATTCGTGCTGCTCCTTATTTAAGCAGAACTATATTGGCTTGTTTAATTGCATTTACAATAACATTAGCGTATTATTCATTTCTTTTATGGTTTCCTGAAGTTTTTCAACGACTCGCTCAATTTCAAAATAAATTTCCCAATGAGACTGCAACAATATGCTCTATTTCTGATCGAATGTACTCAAGATCAGTTAATTTAAGTGTAGAGTAAGTATAATTTCATCGATAAATATTAAATAATAATAATAATAATAATAATAATAATAATAATAATAATAATAATAATAATAATAATAATAATAATAATAATAATAATAATAATAATAATAATAATAATAATAATTATAATAATAATAATAAAATTCTATAATTTTATAATAATACAAATAATAATAATCGAAAAAATAAATACAATTTTATTTTTCAATTAAATATTGTATTTTCCATTTTCTTATTTTTTTTTAACATTTTAAATTTTTATCAACATTTTTTTATTAAATTATTATTTGAAATTTGATTTAAATTATTTCATTATTATTTAAAATTTTCATTTAAATAATTTATTTAATTATTTAAAATTGTTATTTAAATCATTTATTTAATTATTTAAAATTGCAGTTAAATTATTTTTTTAAATTATTATTTAATTAGGGTCATATGCGAGACAATATTTTGCGGTTGACGTCAAATAGTGTAATTAGAAAAAATTGAAAAAATGGTTAATTACCAATTAAAATTATTAAGATGAAAAATAAAAAAAAAAATTAATCGAAATAAAATCAAAAAAAAAATTATTATTAAAAATTTTTAATGTTTCGATTTAGTGACGTCAGGATATGTTGATGCATATTGACCCCTATGAAGCAATTCTTTTAATTTATATTTGTCAGCGTAATTAGTTTATCGCTTCTTTTTTTATTTGACAGACAAATCGACCCTTTTGGATGTGATGTTCCAATTGATACTAGCGTGTACATTAATTCATTATGGCAAGCCGTTGCCTGTATACCATCGTCCATAATTTTAATAACTTTCATTGACAAAGTGGGATTTAAGTATTTTTTAGGTAATTCTCTTTTTTTTCTCTTTTTCTCTAATTTTAATTTTTCCTTATTAACATAATTGAAAATAATTTAATAATAATTAGATGCAACAATTTTGATATTAATAAATTAATTATTAACAATTTTATTATTAGTAAATGTTACTTTATAACTATATTATTCGAAATTTTTTATTTTCAAAAATTCAATTATTAACTAATTGACTATGTTTAATTATTATTTATTATTTTCAAAAATGCTAATAAAAGTCTTCGAAAGAATTCAATTATTTTCATAAATAATAAATTTCTCCGAAACAATTTCAATTATTTTCCAAAATTTGAATCATTTCTTTGTGAAAATTGAATTATTTACTTAAATAATTCAATTTGTCTAAAGAATTCAATTATTTTCCGAAATTTCTCTGAAATTCTTCCAAAAAATTCAATTACTGTAAAAAATAATAAAATTCTTCGCAAAAATTCAATTATTTTCCAAAAATTTGAATAATTTCTTTGCGAAAATTCAATTATTACAATAAATAATAAAATACTTCGAAAAAATTCAATTATTTTCCAAAATTTAGATAAAATTCTTTTAAAGAATTCAATTACTGTAAAAAATAATAAAATTCTTCGAAACAATATTCAATTATTTTCCAAAATTTACATAAAATTCTTCGAAAGAATTCAATTATTTTCATAAATAATAAATTTCTCAGAAACAATTTCAATTATTATTTTCCAAACTTTAAATCATTTCTTTGCGAAAATTGAATTATTTACTGAAATAATAAAATTTGGTTAAAGAATTCAATTATATTCTCCAAAATTTCTATAAAATTCTGTCAAAGAATTCAATTACTGTAAAAAATAATAAAATTCTTCGAAAAAATTCAATTATTTTCCAAAATTTGAATGCAACTTTTTGCAAGAATTCAATTATTTTTAGGTCAAATTTAATAATATTATACAAAAAAATTCAAATGTCTAAAAAAATAACAAAATTCTTTAAAAGAATTCAATTATTTTCAATAATTTTAATAAACTTCTTTACAAGAATTCCATTATGTATTTCTAATAACATTTTTTAATTAAATTCCATGAAAGAATTTTTTAATTATATCCTCAAAAATTTTAGTAAAATTCTTCACAGAAATTTAATAACTTTCAAAAAATTTTAATGAAACTCTATGCATAAAAAACAAGAATAAAATTATTTCAAATTTAAAATTATAAAAATTATAAAATTAAAAAAAAAAGTTATCTTTTAAAATTATAAAATATTTACTTACTAACCAAACATTATGGAAAATAAAATAAATTTCTACATTTTTCTTGCAAAAATAAAATATTTTCATGACCAAAGAAATAAAATTAGTGGAAATAATTATAGATAATTTTTTTTTCTCTTTAGTAATAATAATAAAGTAATGAAAGATTTTTAAAAAACTAAAATAAATATTAAATCAATGAAAAAGTAAAACGAAATTTAAAAAAAATTAAAATTCGACTTAAATTGCGAGAGAGAGAAAAATTGATCTGAATTGATTATTTCTAAATTAAATAATTAAATAAATATCTATACGTAAAATTATTTTTCAGTTGCTGCTACATTAGCAGCGTTTTTAACAACAATTGGAATGTTTTTTGCCAAAACTAAATTGCAAATTATGATTCTAACGTGTTTATTCGAATCCATGACATCGATTTGCATGAGTGTGATATTTTGTTTTGTCGTTGTTATATTTCCAACAAATTTTAGGTAATTTTTTGATTTTATTTAAAATTTTATACAGAATTTTATTTTCATGTAATTTTTTAATTTTATTTAAAATTTTACAAAGAATTTTTTTTCAGATAATTTTTTGATTTTATTTAAAGTTTTATAAGCAGAAAAAAAAATAAAATGCAATTTAAAAAAAAAATATTTTTGAGAAAAATTTAACACACATACTTATTTAATAGTATATTAAAATTTTTCAGAGTATTCGCGGGAGCATTAGCTATATTTTTCAGTCGAGTAGGAAGTTTAATTGGAAATATACTTTTCAGTTATTTAATTGATAATCATTGTGTTCCATTAATTTACATAATTGCATTTCATCTATTATGTGAGTATCGGTGTTTGGAAATAATTATTAAAATAATATTTTTTATTTATTTATTTTTATTTTTTTTATTTTTTACACTTATTTGTTGTATTTTGTTTCATACAGTTTTCAATTTATTTCACATTTTTTCCAATATGTATTTTTTGATATTTTGTTCTATATTTATTTTTTGATTATTGATTTTTATTATTTTTATTTTATAAAATATTCATTTTATTATTTATTTATTAATTTATTTCTTTCTTTATCTAAGCAATGTATTTATTTTATTTACATATATTTGTTTTATTTTTTAACATTAAATTGTATTTGATGTTAAAAAAATCAAAGATCCGAAAGTGGGGTGAAAAAGATATTCCCCCCCCCCTAAATAAAATTAACAAAATAAAACTAATTTTTAATTTTATAATATGTTTCAGTGGGAGCAATATTTTGTTTAATTGTCAAAGAACAAAAATACGTTTAACTGTGATTTTAATGAAAATTTTGTATACATTTGATCAAACAAAAAAAAAAAGAAAAAGAAGTTGTTTTTATTCGCCGTCGATTAAAAGAAATTTACATTTATTTTTATACATCAAATAGATTATAATTGACTTGCAAAAAGAGTACTTCTAATTTGCAAAAGACTTTGTATATATATTTAATTGTTAATTAGCACTATTTGTAGTATTATTATTTTTATTGCTGTTCTACCTCTTTACTTCTACTTTTCTACTCTCTACTATTATTCAACATTGTTTCTCAAATTTTCATTTTATATTGTATAAATAAGATTCTATTAAATTTTGTACTGAAAATCGTTTCTTTCTATAAAAAAATAATTGAAAAAATGTCCTACAAAAATATTAGGTATAAAAAAAAATGTTCTACAAAAATATTTTCTAATTTTGTATAATTTTTTAATTTTCTAATTTTCCAGTTTTATATTTTTCTAATTTTCTATAATATTCTACAATCTTTCAAGAAAAGCGACATTTATTAATATTCAAAAGAACTGTGTACTTGAATATATTTTAATAAAGAAGTATTACCAAAAATTAATTTTTTTGTTTATTAGAAAGAAAGTGCGCGTCCACGTGTGTGGAGAATATTGAAGAAAGAATTGACTATATGACGTAAATCTCAATATGTTTCCTGTTTATTAACCCGATAATAATAAGTACATCAGAAAATTTTTCAAGCCAACTCTAATTCGTATATGGAATTAAAATTAATGGCCAATTAAAAAAAAAGTTCCTATATAAACAATATTTGTATACACACGTATTGTTTTATACGCACAAGATTTAAAAAGAATTTAATGGAAGAAAATTTACAGTATTTTTTGGGGAAAAAAATAGAATTTTTTAGTAACCTAATTTTCAAATAATGTCAATATAATTATTATAATTAATTCTATTGACATAGATAGAAATTTAAACATGTCATTTTTTAAAACACGTGACATAATTTTATTTGACTATAGTGTGTCGAAATAAACCTGACATTGAAAAAAAACAAAATTATTAAATATGCGTAATTTTTCTACAAAATATCGAAATTTTCGTAATGTACTTATTATTTTCTATTTATAAATTAATTTACTACTCGCAATTTCGAGTTTTCTTATTCGAAATATAAATTATGTTTATATATAATAATGATAATAAAAATAGTAAATCTTTCAAATTTTCTTAGAATAATTCACAAATAAAATTAATTTTTCAATAATAAAAAAAATAATAATAATAATATTTATATTAACAATTTTTTTTCACAGAAAGAAAATGGTAATTTTAAAGAAAATCAAATTAAAAAATTATTAATAAATTAATTAATATTATGATAATTGATAATAATAAATAGTAATAACAATAATAAATAATAATAAAAAAATATTAATAAATAAAATAATATGTTTGAAAAACAAAATTTTGTTGTATAATACAAATAAAATAGATTTTTTCTATATTTACAGGTAATTTAATTATTTTCCTTTATCAATTTTATCGTTTCACCAAAATAATTACGTAATTGTTTTCTATTACAATTCTTTTTTCAAGTATTTTGAAAAAATGTGCAAAAATTTTATTTTTCTCAGTATGTACAGTTTCATCTTCAATTAAAAAAAAATTGTTCCATTGTGATCTCTAATGTAAAATAAAAACAATTTTATTTTTACTCTCGCAATAATTATGTTTTATCATTAAACGTGTATCATAAAAATGAACTTCTCAGAGTTCATTGTATAACTCCCGTGTTGAGGTTCAATACTTTTTTTATTTTTAAATTATTTTATTCTTTTTGAACATTGTTTCGAATATTTCTTTTATTTTGTTCTGAATATTTTTGAACTATTTTTTTTGTTTCGAATATTTTTGCATTCATTTTTTTTGTTTCGAGTATTTTTTGTTTGGAATATTTTTTTGGTTTCTAGTATTTTTTTGCTTCGAATACTATTTTTGTTTCGAATATTTTTTTTTGATTCGAATTTTTCTTTTTTTGCTTCGATTATTTTTCTTGTTTTGAGTATTTTTTTGCTTAGAATATTTTTCTGTTTGGAATATTTTTCGATTCAAATATTTTTTTTTGTTTCGAGTACTTTTTTGCTTTGAATACTTTTTTTGTTTCGAATATTTTTTTCGATTCGAATTTTTCTTTTTTTGCTTCGATTATTTTTCTTGTTTTGAGTATTTTTTTGCTTAGAATATTTTTCTGTTTGGAATATTTTTCGATTCAAATATTTTTTTTGTTTCGAGTACTTTTTTGCTTTGAATACTTTTTTTGTTTCGAATATTTTTTTCGATTCGAATTATTTATTTTGCTTCGATTATTTTTTTTCTTTCGAGTATTTTCTTGTTGCGAATACTTTTTTGTTTCGAATATTTTTTTCGATTCGAATTTTTAACTTTGCTTCGATTATTTTTTTGTTTCGAGTATTTTTTTGTTGCGAATATTTTTTTTTTGTTTCGAATATTTTTTTTATTTTGTTCTGAATATTTTTAGGACTATTTTTTTTGTTTCGAATATTTTTTTTTGTATTGATTATTTTTTTGTTTCGAGTATTTTTTTGCTTCGAATATTTTTTTGTTTAGAATATTTTTTCAATTCGAATATTTTTTTTCTAATATTTTTCTTTGTTTCGAATATTTGTTTTCGTTTCGAATATTTATTGTTATTTTTTATTTTATTTACATTTTATTTTGAATATTGTTGAAAAATTAATTTCCACCCCAAAAATTCAGATGGAGTTTGTTTATAAAAAAAAAGAATAATATTATTGTGCTTCTTTTAAATCATTTGATATACATGATTTACGGAAATATAATTTTGTATGAATAATTTTCGGTCAAAAATAAACATTATCTAATCTAATTTCGGGCTTTATTATTACATTACCATTTATTAATCTAATCA
Organism: Leptopilina syphax; assembly: GCA_032872505.1. Taxonomy (NCBI): domain Eukaryota; kingdom Metazoa; phylum Arthropoda; class Insecta; order Hymenoptera; family Figitidae; genus Leptopilina; species Leptopilina syphax. The sequence continues at coordinate 16,573,135 of CM065477.1, forward strand.
TAAATCTAGAGTAAAAAGACCGGGATTTCCCTTATTTCACATTTTCCAATACACTTCTTTTTCTATTATATTAATTATTATTTAATTTAATGATATTAAGGTAAGAAAATAAAAAATAAAATAAAAAAAAGTTATAAATATTTTTTCAAAATAAATTCTATCGAAAAATTATTGATTGTAATATAAAAATTAAAAAACTATGAATGTTAAAAAAATTCTTCAATATTTTAATATTAATTTAAAAATTGAAAAGTTCAAAATTGAACAATCGTAATTTTATGGAGGAAAATTAAATTATTTTTTAATTAATTTTCTTGACGGTTTTTATTTTCTTTTTTAAAGCAGATATTAATTATTTTATTGAAAATCAGGCGATGATTAAAAATAGAAAAGGCAGAAATAAAAATAAACTAAATTTATAAATATTGATTTATAATTGATTTCTAATGTCATTATGGGAATACATTCAGTAATTACAAAATTAATTATTTATCAACATTGTGATGATAATAATGATTTTTTAAGTGACTTAAAATATTTTTTCCTATTATTTTCTTTATTTTTAGCTTTTTTATTTATTTATTATTTCTACCGAAAGATCGTTTGCTTTCCTTTTACACCTGTAAGCGAACCTAATATTTAATTAACTGACACGTTTTTTTGATTGATTATTATTTCGATTATTATTTTGATTAAAATTATCATTTTCTTTTTACGAAAAAAAAGATTCGAAGAATAAATTTTATTTTGTATAAACAATCAATAATCAGTACGGTAAATAAAATACTTTTTATTTTTTTAATTTTTTATAAACAAATAACTATTTGTTATTAATTATCAGCCCAGTGAATAAAATATCGTTTTCGATTAATTATTATTTTATTTTGATTAACAGTACTATTTTTTTCCTATAAAGAAATATTCTAAATACAAATTTTATTTTGTGTAAACAAATAATTAATAATCATCGCGGTAAAGGAAATATTATTTTTGATTAATTATTTTATTTTATTTCAATAAAAATTACACCATTTTATTAACAAAAAAATAATTTAAAAAATAAATTTTATTGAACAAATAGTTATAGTCAGTCCGTTGAATGAAATATTTTTTGATTGATTATTACTTCGATTAATTATTATTTAATTTTATTTCGATTAAAATTACCATTTTTTTCTGTGAAAAAAAATTCGAAAAATAAATTTTATTTTGCATGGACAAATAGTTAATAATCATCGAGGAAATTGAAATTGTTTTTTTGATTAATTATCATTTTAATTTTATATTGATTAAAATTACAATTTTATTTCTAAAAAGAAAAAATTCTAAAAATAAATTTTATTCCTATAGAAACAAATAATAATCAACGCGGTATGAAATATTATTTGTAAAATAAAAGAAAATGTTTGTATATGAGATTAATTTCAATAGTGGGTTAAATAAACCTCTTAATATGACCTTTTCAGTTTTGGTAATTTAATGACTGTTTGATTTTTCATTAATAGTTTTATTACAACCTTCTTCGGATATTATACGATGTGATATATTAACTGTTAGACAAAAATTTTCAAATAATAGCTTATTTTTACATTAGGACAAAACTGATGATTTTTTGATAAAACAAAAATCATTCTCTTCGATAAGAATTACAGATAAAAAAAAATTTATACTTTATCATTGCGGGGTAATGCGTTATCTAATTATAAATACAAATGAATAAGTTTTTCTGGGGCTAAGAAAAGGAAGGAAGGGGAGAATCTTTTTTGTCATTTGTTTCGCATTTCAAATATAATATAGTGTAAACATTTGGAGAAAAAAAAGAAGAATTTTTTTTTTCCTTTTCCCCAACTCACTGTCAGCAGAATGGGAATAATAATCATTGTGATTATCAATTAAAGATTGACAACACTTTGTCAGCCCTGTATTTAAAAGAGAGCTCCTCCAATGAATCTGAGGAATCGAGAACACAACGCATCACCAGTAGCTTCTTGTTCTACTGTCGAAATGGAATTCATTGTGATTTGAAGAAAGAGAAAAAAAAAAATTCTCTCATTTTTTTTTTGTGAGAAGATTTTTCAAAATTTCGAAATATTTTGAGAAACTATTTCACGAGGGACTTTAAAAAAAAAAAAATGGTTGTCAGTGTTATTACTCTGGATCCGAATCTTCTTCGGATTTCTGCCAGCCAGAAAATCGGTGAGTTATAAATTATTTTCGAATTTCTAATTTTTTTCCTTTTCTTTGAGCTTCGTATAATTTTTGACAAGCGTTCATATAATTTGATATAATTGTGTATTTATCGAATAATGAGTAATAATATTTTATTCATTTTATTTATTATTATTATTATTTGGTTTTACTTAATTCTTTTATTTACCAACCTATACAGCCCTTAATCCCAAAGATCATTGATGGACACGAATTATTACAAATTATAACAAAATTATAATTATAAATATTATAAATTTAAATAAAAAAAATTATAATTCATGAATTACAATTGCAAAAATTGGTTGTCGGTTTGTAGGTTATTGTTAAGTAATATTAATATTTATGTTAATAAATATATTATTATTATTATTATGTTAAATAATAAATACTAAATATTAATTTTTATTTATATTAATAAATATTTATTCACATTTTTAATAATATAATTTACTGTCAATATAATTATAATTAATACATTATTTTTATCAAATTTAGTATTGATTTATTAATTATAAATTATAATAATTAATTTATTATATTTTTATATTAATTATATTTTTTTAAAATAATTATTAATTAATATTTGTGATCCATTTACTTGTTAAATAAATAAATTATTATTTATTTACGTTTTTAATAATGTGATTTAGTAGCATTAATAATAATTATTTAATATTCATTTCTCTGATTTATTAGATTTTATTCATTAATTTTCATTTATTAAATCATTTATTAAAATATTTACCAAAATTTTAATTTAATACAAAAAAAATTTACGTTTCTTTGTTTATCGAAACATATAATATATATTTATTTGGGTTTTGTCCAAAAAATAAACGTAACTCTCACTTTCCAAGGATTTCTTTTGAAATATATAAACAGTGTGAAATTGTTTGAATTTTCGCCAATTTTTCGGTTCAGTGGAAAAAAAGCAGTATTGTTAAATTGAAGATGTGATAAAAACGTGTTTCGTCTAAAAGGATTAATAAAAAAAAAAAATAATAGTGACAATATTAATTTTTTCTTTTGAACATTTTTTGTTTTTTTTTCATTTTTATTTTGAGAAAAATACAATAAGTGCGTGTTCAAATAATTTAATTCTCACCAATTTTGAATAATTGATTTCGTATCTTTAATTTTGATTTGGTTTTGATGTTTTGAATAATACTGTCATCTATTAGTTTTCTATTTTTGATTTTTTTTCAGTGATTTTTTCTATTTTTGACTTAATAACATGTTTAATAATACAAGTTTTTTTTATTTATAATATTTATTATTTTAATTATTATTATTATATAATTTTTTATTACAAATATATTATTACATTATCTTCATAATAAAACAATGACAAATTTATCAACTTTTTAATATATCAAAAATAGATAACTAAATTGTTTCGTTTCTACGTATTGAAAATAAATAATAAATAAATAAAAATATTATTTATAATTAATAAGAAAAAATAAAATGTTAATATCGAAATAATGTGAAAAATGAGTTTAATTAATTAGTGTTAGAAAAATTCTGTAACATTATTTGTTTGAAAAAAGGTGAATTTTAATAACTATTTTAATTATTGTTGCTATTTTTTTATTTCTTTATTACTCTCTAAATTAGAATTAGTGATTGAATTTTCGCTTTCAAATTAGTAAATTTTATTAATAAATTAGTAAAAATTTCTATTTATTAGTAAAATTAAAAAAAAAATTCATTTAAAAAAGTTAATTTTTATTAACACAATTTTTTACTCATATTTTCTATTATCAATAAAATTACATAAAAAATAAAAAAAAAAGTTGATGAAATTTCCAAGATATAATTTTTTTATTGCCAAGAAAAATTATGTAATTATAATACACTGATAAAAAATTGATTTTTATTTAAATAATCGATTACTTGTTTATGATCAAATAAATATTTACTTGGATTAAATAAATATTTACTTGGATAAAATGAATATTTGCTTGAATCAAATAAATATTTACTTGAATCAAATAAAATTATTTACAGTGTAATTAATTTAATATTATAATTATAATAATATATATTATAATAATTAAAAAAATCTAATAATAGTACAATAATATATAAAATAAAAATAAAATGCAATAAAAACAATATAATAACTACAATAATTTAATAATAATAATAATAAAATAATATATTTATACAATAAATGAAAAATTTTTATTAATCAAAAATAAATTATTTTCACTTATTTATATTCAATATATGGGGGCATATTTTCGAAAAAAAAAATATTCATGACGTAATTAGTCCCGGTCAACTAATAAAAGAATCGCTTGTGTGAATGACCTGATATATTAAATTGTATAAGCGTAAATAAAAGGAGATAACTCCTCATAAGAAAATTAGATTCTCAAAACAAAAAAGAATTTACATTTAATTCACTTGAATGTAAAATTTTTAAACATTTTATGTTTTTGTTAATTTTCTTTCGTTGTTATTAATTACATGTTGATAATTGAAAAATTGATTTTCATTAATTGAAAAATTAATTAATTGTCATTAGTTCAAAAATTGATTAATTGTCATTAATTAAAACTTCAATTAATTTTCATTAATTGGAAAATTGATTAATTGTTACTAATTAAAACTTTAATTAAATTCCATTAATTGAAAAATTAATTAATTTTTATTAATTGAAAAATTACTTATTTTTTATTTATTCAAAAATTAATTAATTTTCATTAATTGAAAAATTACTTATTTTTTATTTATTCAAAAATTAATTAATTTTCATTAATTGAAAAATTAATTAATTGTCATTGATTGAAAAATTAATTAATTGTCAAAAATTTATAATAAAAAAACACTAAAAATTGTTGAAAATTTCCAAAAGATAAATTACATTTATTTACAGCAATGTCTCAACTAATTGTTTTGTTTTCAACGATTTTTTTTTTGTAAATTAAAAAGAATTTTAAGAGGTCCGAGAGTTTTTTTTTGTAACGTTTGAGAAAACCGTATATATATATATATATATATATATATATATATATACGTATATTATAGTAATAATTGAGTCAATTATAATCTGTTACAGTATGTCGCACGTGCTACACACTATGTTGCAAGTGCGGTAATCTGATACTAATTTTCTTCTCTTGTTTGGAATTGCTTAATTATCTGTGAAACGTTTAACTTAAATGCGATTTATTTCAATTAAACAAAAAAAAGCTACTTCATTATTTAAATGTTTTTATTTACACTGTACTACGAAAATAATAGCAAAAAAAAAATTTGACGACTTTAATTAACAAAATTAAAATTTTTTCTTCTCGAAAATTTTTCTTTTTTAACAAATCTAAAGGAATTAGGGAAATAAAAATATTTGCAATTATTAACAAGTCGTGTCATTAATAGACAAATTAAAAAAATTACTGAAAAAATAGAATAAATTTTTATTATAAATTTTGTTTTGAAAATAATTTGCTAAATTTTACAGTACGAACAAAATATTGACCAGTTTGATTATTAATTTAATTTATTTTTTCAATTTTCGATTAAACAATAATTTAATAATATTAACTTAATAATTTCTTTTAATTGTGTCAATTTTTACTATAATTGAATCAAAATATTTTTTAGGGGCCCCTATTTTTTACAATTGAGTCAAATAATTTTTTTTTATAAATTGAGTCAAATAATATTTTTTCAATATTTCTTTAGAATAAAGTCAACTAATTTTTAACTGAATTATAAAAATTGAGTAAAAAATTTGTGTTTATTGAATTAAATTTTTTTTTATAATTGAGACAAACAATTTTTATTACAATGAATAAAACAATTTTTTTAAGGAAAGGGAATAATTCTTTTCTAATTGAGTCAAAATTTTGTCCCTGTGATTGAATCAAACAAATTTTTTACAATTAAATCAAATAGTTTTAAACAGAAATAAATAAAATAATTCTTTTCTAGGTAATCGAGTAAAAAATTTGTTTCTAAAATTGAGTAAAAAAATTTGTGTTTATAATTGAATCAAATAATTCCTTTTATGATTGAGTCAAATATTTTTTTTTTCACAATTGAATCGATCAATTTTTTTACAATTGCATCAAATAATCTTTTTAGAAGTAAATAAAAAAAACTTCTACAATTGAGTAAAATATTTTATTTATAATCGAGTCAAATAATTTATTTTATAATTTAGTGAAAAATAATTTATCAAAATTGTTTTTGTATACATTAAAATTCAAAGGGAATAAAAAACAAATAAAAAATTACGATAATGAGTATGTCAAAAGTCATAAAAAAATTTTCATCTCTAAAATATTGCAACATTTATTATTATACTGATTCTGCACTAAAATAAATAAATATTCAACAAGTTCATTTCTACTCCAATCCAGATAAATCTCACATCCAACTGGTTCGATTTGAAAAAATAAAAAAAAATATTTGTAAATATAAATATAAATATTATAAAATGTAAAAGATTTTCTAAAAGAAAAAATTATTATAACAAAATATAAAATAAAAATATAAAATAAAAATATAAAAATTTTATAATAAAATACAATATAAATACCTATAAAATGTTTAATAAAAAAAAATTACAAAGATCTCGTAAAAAAAATTTGAATTTGAATTTATTAAAAAAAATTAAAAATTACTGCGTTCTCATTAACAGAACATTAAACAGACGTTTATAGACTAATTACGATGAATTATCGGAGAAGTGAACTTATCGTTTGGAGGACGTTAATCGTATTCATTGTAAATGTAAATTATAAAATTCTTCTAAGGCTATATTATGTTAATTTTTTCGTTTGCAATATTACTTTGTGTTTACAACTTTTGCCAGACAGTGTGCTGCAACATTTAATACCAGGTGCTTTAAATATAAAAATTGATCCCAAAAAACAGTGATACGAGAGCGATGAGGAAATTTTTAAACACATCTGTTAAAATTTCTTTCATTAAATAATTAAATTGTAAGTGCAAGTGTATGTGTGTCTTCTACTTTTATTTCTTATCTTACTTTGTGGTCTCATTTTTTTGCAAATTTTAATTAAAACTTCAATTAATTGGAAATAAAAATTATAATTAATTGCGAATCAAAATTCAAATTTCAATTAATTGAAAATCAAATATCAACTAATATTTGATGAATTAAAATTTGACGAATTAAAATTTGAAGAAATAAAATTTGATAAATCAAAATTTGAAAAATCTGTATGTAAATATTTTTCAAGGGATGAAAGTAAATAAATTTCCGGGAAAATTGTTTTTATTGGTAAAATTTAATGCATTAATTAATTATAATTTATTTTCTTAATTTTTGTAACTTTTAAGATTTTGAATTTGAAATTATTTTATTTTTGTTTTGAATTTTATAAAAAATTTTAAACAATTCAATTCTTGAATTGAAAACAAAATTGAATTCTTATAAAGAATCTTATCAAAATTTTTGGAAAGTAATTGAATTCTCAAGAAAAATTCAATTAAAGTTGTATTGAAAATAATTAAATCCTTTCGAGAAATTTTAATAAATAATTGAATATAAAATAAATTGTATTTAAAATAAATGAATTGTTTCGAATAATTTAAAAAAAAAATTTTTGAAAATAATTCGATTCTTTCAAAGAATTTTATTAGTTTTAAGATAATTGAATTGTTTTGAGAAATATTATTAAAAACGCATTAAAAATAATTCATTTCCTAAGAAGAATTATATTATTTATGAAAATAATTGAATTCTTATGAAGAATTTTAAAAAAATTTTTGAAAATTGTTAAATTCTTGCAAAGAATTTTAATAAAATTGAATTGAAAATGAATAAATTTCTGCAAAGAATTTTATGGTTTTTAAACAATTTAATTGAATATTTTTGAAAAAAAGTAAATTCTTTTGATAAATTTATTTAAAATTCTATTAAAAATAAATTAATTCTTTTGTAGAATTTACTAAAATTAAATTGAAAATAAATGAATTCTTACGAAGAATTTTACTACAATTGAATTCCTGTAAAGAATTTCTTTATTTATGAAAATAATTGAATTCTTGCGAAGAATTTTATAAAAATTTTTGAAAATAGTTAAATTCTTGACAAAGAATTTTAATAAAATTGAATAATTGAAAATTAATAAATTTTTGCAAAGAATTTTTTGGTTTTTAAAAAATTAAAATGAATATTTTTGAAAAGAAGTAAATTCTTTTGATAAATTTATTTAAAGTAATTGAATTCTTTTGTAGAATTTACTAAAATTGAATTCAAAATAATTATAAATTCTTACGAAGAATTTTACTAAAATTGAATTGAAAAATAATTGAATTCCCGTAAAGAATTTTATTATTTATGAAAATAATTGACTTCTTGCGAAGAATTTTATTAATATTTTATTATTTTTGAAAATAAGTAAATTCTTTCAATAAATTTAATTAAAATTATATTGAAAATAAATTAATTCTTATGAAAAATGTTATAAAGAATTTTGAAAATAATTGAATTCTTACGAAAAATTTGACTAAAATAAAATAGAAAAATAATTGAATTTCTGTAAAAAATTTTAATATTTTTGAAAATAATTGACTTCTTGCGAAGAATTTTATTAATATTTTTGAAAATAAATTAATTCTTATCAAGAATTTTATAAACATTTTTGAAAATAATTGAATTCTTGCGAAGAATTTTACTAACATTGAATTGAAAAATAATTATAAATTCCTGTGAAGAATTTTATTATTTATGAAAATAATTGAATTCTTGTGAAGGATTTTATTAATATTATTTAAAATAAGTAAATTCTTTCAATAAATTTAATTAAAATTTAATTGAAAATAAATAAATTCTTATGAAGAATTTTATAAAAATTTTTGAATATAATTGAATTCTTTTGTAAAAATTTTACTAAATTTGAATTAAAAAATAATTGAATTGCTGTAAAGAATTTTATTATTTATGAAAATAATTTAATTCTTACGGAGAATTTTTCTAAAATTGAATTGAAAATAATTGAATTGTTTAGAAGAATTTTATTAAAATTTGGGAAAACAAAAAATTTTCTAATTTTCATAATAGGATAAATTGAATACACATATCGCTGATAAAATTTATATTAATAAACAATTATATTAATAAACAATTATATTAATAAACAATTCTATTAATAAACAATTATATTAATAAATAATAATAATAATAATAATATTAATAATAATAATATACAATTGTATAAAAAAATATAGAATAGAATTTTTTATGAATGTACTAATATTAATAAAAAATTCTATTAATATATTATTATTTATTAATAAATAAAAAGACTCACTTTTTAATAAATACAAAAAAAAGAAAAATTCTTTGAAAAATAAATTAAACAAAATCTACATGAATCAACAGTAATTATAATACAAAATTCAAGACGTAGTCTGGCAATAATAAGAAGTCGTAAAAATTAAGTCACTTGTTAATCCTTCCTAGTGTTAATCAAACTACTCCAGATACGACGCTTATCATTTATTTTCCTTCAAAAAAAAAAAATAAAGTCAACTGATTTTCATAAAACATGTGTTTAATAATTGAGAAACGAGAAAAAAAAGAAATAAACAGCAATATTATAATTAATGTCTCACGATAAGCTTTGTACACTAAATCATCAAACGACTGATAACTCGCAAAGCTTTCACCTAACTCTGAATGATTCATACGTCTCTAACGTTTGCAAAAAAAAAAATATATTCTCACGATGTATTTTCCCCAACTAATCATCATATTTGCACAAAACACTTTAAGATCATAATATTATCTACAAAATAATAAAATAATTGTCCCATTTTTTTCAATTCTTATCATTATATCCTTCGAAACTTTATTTTTTCTTTCACTTTATCCCTTATATCAAACAAAGTGTCATCAACAAAGTTAAATTATTATTTTATGCATATATATATATTAGTACTTTCCTGCTTTGTTTTGCACTTTGTCCGGCAGTCAAGCTGCACGTGAAGAATTGGATAAAAACAAGTGATCTAATTTATAAATTAATTGAATATAATGAAAGCATATATAAAGTCGTTACCGTTAAATATGTGTATATGAAAATAAAATACATCGTACACCAGAAAAAACTGGACTTTTCTCATTGTCAGGGGAGTATATAATGAGTGAGAGAGAAAAGAGAGAAAAGAGTGTAAAAGCTGATGAAATTTGTTTTTTTTTTTTTTTTTTTTTTCATTCGCACAAAAAAATGAGAATGTAAAAATGAAACCACAATAATTTATACAATAATATACCAATCACATAAAAGTGTAATTAAAATTTTTTAATTGAAAATTGATTCAAATTGGGTCTATTTAGGGGGAGAGGGGGGATGGGAGGGATTTTTTTTTTTTTATTAATTATTCATCAGGGACATTTTAAATACGGGCATGAACATTATTATCAGATATGTAAACGATAAGTAGAAGACACATTATATGGGCATTTGAGTTTTGCGAATTGAAGGAGCACCATGTCACGTCTCAGTTGCAATAAAATTTCTGATTGTTCACAAGAATTATTTCGTAATGATCGGCATAAAAATTTATCGGAAAGTAATTCCGAGGATTCATCATTTTCTGACGCTGATGATTTCGAAGGTCAGTAATCGAGTTTTGTTATAACGTAACTCAAAGTGTTATAATAACAATAAAAATATGATTTTGATTCAATTAATTCAGTTTATTTGATTCAATTAATTCAATTTATTTCATTCAATTAATTCAATTTATTTCATTTAATTAATTCAATTTATTTTATTTGATTAATTCAATTTATGTCCTTCAATTTATTTTATTCCATTAATTCAAATTAATTGATTTTTGTTTGGATCTAAAAAATTTATATTTGATTCAAATAACTTGAATTATTCGAGTAACATTGATTTGAACCAAATAAATCTCAATTGGATCAAGTAAATAATTAATTGAATCTAATAAATTAATTATTTAACACAAATAATAATTTGAGAAATAATTAATTATTTGAAACTAATCATTTATTGATTTCACTCAAATATTTGAGTTTTTGATACAAATAAAAATTACTTGGCACAATTTATTTATTTTATGAATTCAAGTAAGCTGACGTATTCGATACAAATAAATAATACATTTTATAAAAGTAAGTAAAAAATATTTAAATCAAGGAAATAATTTATTGAAACGAAAATAATATATTTGAAGCAGCTGGTTTATTATTTTTTATTATTATTATTATTTATTTTATTTTTATTATTTATTCAACTGAAGTATTTTATTATTTGACATAAATAACAATTATTCGACACAATGAAATTGTGTTATTGGTTCAACTAAATTAAATTATTTCATATACAAATAATGTATTTTTTAATGCTAATATATTATTTTATAAAAACGAATAAAAAAATATTTTAATTGAGTAAATAATTGAAACGAAAATAGAGAGTTATTTAAAACTGTATTTATTTATTTATTTCACTCAAATATTTAGTTTTCTGATATTTAATTACAAATTATCTGATTGACTAACTTAATTCTATTGACTCTTAATTTTATTACTTGTAGAACAAATTGTTTCTTTTGAAAAATAAATTTAAATTTATTTTAACTAATTAAATATGAATTAGAATAGAAAGTTGAAATGATGAAAAATCATCCACCAAATGATTTATTAGTAATTTTACTAATTTCGTAGAATTTTACTAACAATTAGTGAAATTTTACTATTTTCGTAGAATTTTACTAAAAATTAGTGAAATTTTACTAATTTAGTAGAATTTTACTAACATTCAGAGGAATTTTACTAAAAATTAGTGAAATTTTACTAATTTCGTAGAATTTTACTAACATTTAGTGGAATTTTACTAATTTAGTAGAATTTTACTAAAAATAAGTGAAATTGTACTAATTTCATAGAATTTTACTTTAATTTCGTAAAATTTTACTAACATTCAGTGGAATTTTACTAATCTACTAGAATTTTACTAAAAATTAATAATATTTTACTAATTAAAAAGGGGAAAAGTTATAAACAATTAGTGATATTTTAATATTTATTAGTAGAGTTCTACTAATTCAGATTTAAAAAGTAAGATTTTAATACCAGCCTAATATTTTTTGAATAAATAAAAAAATTAATTGAAGTAAATTTATATTTTTTTAAAAATAATTTTATTATTTAAATGAAAATTTAGATTTATTAAAATTTTGGTGAAAGTGAAAATTTAGATTTATTAAAATTTTGGTGAAAGTGAAAATTTAGATTTATTTGAATTTATGCGAAAGTGAAAATTTAGATTTATTTAAATTTTCGCTCAAGGCAAAATTTAGATTTATTTGAATTTTAGTGAAAGGGAAAATTTAGATTTATTTAAATTTTCGTGCAAGTCAAAATTTATTGCAGTACAATTTGTTTTTCTATAATCCATTTTTCTCTTCATGTGAGAAGATATTTTATAGAAAAATATAAAAGTGTTTTCTCAGATTACTATAAAAGTCTCTTGTTTCAAAACCAGCTAACACCAGTTTTTCAAAGTCAATGAGAAAAACATCTTACGACGTGCATTCAATTCTTTTCGTATTTTTCTCGCAATTTTTTTTTTGATTTTTTCTTTTAATACAAAATTTATTTCTAAAAATTAATTATAACAATTTTTCGTCATATCATTGATATTTTTTTTTTTTGCTTCTACTTTTCTCAAGCTCGAAAAAAATTTTTCTGCAAATTTTATTTGTACACAATAATTGTATAAATAAAAAACAGTATAAACAAAATTGCTATCAACAATTGTTGATAGCAATTTTGTTTATATTTCTTAATTTTTTTGATTTAAATATATTGTAATATTTATTAAGAAGTTAGAGTAAAATTTTATCCTGTTTATATATGGCAAATAAATAATAAATTTTAATTAGTAAAATTTATTAATTCAAAAGCAAAAAGTCAGATTTTCAAATTAGTAAAAATTATTACTAATTCAAATTTAGAGAATAAATAATTCGTTTTATAACAAAAATAACAAAACAGAAATATTTGCAAAATTTTATATACATAAAATTTTTTATTCGTAAAATTATAAATTTATAAAAAATAAATTTCTTTAATTAATTAATTTATCTGTTTTAATTTTTTGTAATTAATAAATTATTTATTACTCTTTTTATTATCTTATTATTTTGTATTATTTTTTATTAGTATTATTTTTCATTTATTTATTTATTTAAGACTTTTTTAATTTATTTAAATTATAATTATTATTATTATTAATTATTTATTATTTATTATTAGTATAAAAAAATTAATTTGAATTTTCTTCACAGTACCTATTGTGTTTCTGATTTTTTTTTGTACTTTTCTTCATTTGCTTATAAAGATGACAAATCATGAATATAATGATTGTGCGTACGACAATTTACTCACGAGTCATATCAAATTGATTGAAATGAAGATGGCTTTCATTGGGGTCGAATGTAAACAATCATATTCCATTGACTAGAGGATCCAACAAAAGGGGCGCGTTATAAATTTTGTCAAATGATTTTTTAATTTTTAATCAACAAAATCTTATCTCAATTCTTTTATTATTTCTAGTCTCGTGTTTGTTTATTTAACACTCATTTATGTCTTTCTACTCTAATTAACACAGTGCATAAATCAAAAATTTTGGACTAGAAAAATAGAAAAATAAAATTTTTTTTATTTCCTCACCTAATTATCATAAATTATTTGTTAATTGATGATTTGGTGAATTAGTGAAATAGCAATAAATTAAAAATAGTGAATTATATTTGTTGAATAAATAATAGGTGAAAAAAAATAAATAAAAAAAATAATATAGCAAATAAATAGAAAATATTATAATAAATAAAATGAATAAAACATAAATTAATATTATTAATTAATAAAAAGCTAATTAATTAATAAAAATGATTATTTACTGTCACATTATTTATTTAAACTATTTCTTTTTAATAATTATTTATTGTCACACTATTTATTTAAACACAAGGGAATATTAATTAATAATTATTTATTATCACTCTGTTTAAACCGAATAGAAAGTATTTCTGTAAAGTCAAAAAAATTTTCGATATTATTTTTTGATATTAATTTTTTTAAACATAATTTTTTTCCTCTATAAACCCTTTTTTGGAAAAAAATAAATATATTGTAAAAATTTGAATTCGAGTTTTAATAAAATAAACTGTAACTCACCAATATTGGTAAAAATGTGTGAGCGAATTTTTTTTAACACGAGACATAATTAAGTACTATTTTACACGAGGTTTTATGAATATTTGACAAAAAAAGAAAAATGAAAAAAATGAGGAAGTATTTTTATGACAAGCTGCGTCATAATTGATCCTTGAAAGAATTCTCAAAAATTAAAAAAGTCATTACTTGCATAACTACTGTTTGCAACAAATTATTAAACTGTATATAATTTTTATGTATCCACTTTGTTTGTATTTCATGAAACTTGAGTAAAAGCAAAAATAATTTACTGATAAATATAATTAAATTAATAATAACAATTTTTCAAAGAAGAATTTTGTCATTCCCTCTTGGTAAAGTTAGTTTTTCATTATTCACACATGAAGTTAGTGAAGTGTTTCATTATGAACACGGGTAATGAATAATTTATATTTTGCAAAATTAATATCAAAAATAACAAAAATAAAATAAATAACTAAAATTATATTTTATACTTTTAGTTTTATTTCATTTTTTTTATAAAATAAAACACAAAAAATAAATCGAAAATAAAATAAACAGTAAAAAAGAAATAAAAATAAAATAAATAATGAAAAATCGATAAAAAGAGAATAAAAATTAAATTAAAATAAGTGAATTGTTAATTAAATAATTAGCAAAGTAATAAAAAATTATTCAAATAAAGTGGATCTGCATAAAGGAAATTACTAAATTTTACAAGAAAAACAATGCTTTTTTATAAATGTAGAAAAATTGCGTCAAAAATTAATTTTAAATGAATGACAGTAAAATTCAACTAATAATTATTTTTACTATTTCAAATTTAATTTGGAATTTATGAATAATAATTTTTAAATTATTACAGATTCACAAACAGACGAGGCCGTAGCTCAAAATGCCATCGACGCTACAGGTATTTTTTTCTAATCAACAAATTAAAAGAAGATTTTAAAAATACTTTCCCAGAAATCTTGTAATTCGCTATTTTTTCAATTTCATCAAATTTTGATTTCATCAAATTTTATCAAATTTCATCAAATTTCATCAAATTTCATCAAATTTCATCAAATATGATAACAAATTAATTCAATAACATAAGAAAATAATTAAATATAAATAAAAATAATAAATTGGATTAAAAAAAAAGAAAAAAAAAAATTTTCTAAAAATTCTTGTAATTTGCTATCTTTTCTAATTTTATAAAATGTGCGACAATAGTTTCTATATTAAGAACCGAAATTAATTTTAAACTGAATTAAAATTGAAAAAGAAAGATTTTTTAAAAATCTAATAACTTGCTCTTTTCGTACATTTAATAAAATATTATTTATTAATATTAATATTAATATTTGATTTTTATTAATACTTTTGAATATTAATATTGAATAAATATTATTTATTATGATAATAATTTGTACTTCATAAATAATAATTATTAATAAATAATAAATTAATAAATAATTAAAAATTAAAAATTGAAAATTAAAATAAATTTAATAGAATAGATTGTTATTGCTATTAATTTGATTTTAATTTTAATTTTTAATTGTAGATAATTTGTAATAAATATTTGAAAAATGGTTTTTAATTTCAGGTTTCGGTAAATTCAATTGGAAAATATCGATATTGGGTGCCTTAATATTTATGAATTCTGCAATCAGTATTACCAGTGCTAGCTTTATCATTCCTGCTGCAGTATGTGATTTTCAATTAAAGACAATTGATAAGGGGCGTATAGCAATTGCTCCTTTATTGGGTAAATTTCCATTTTTTTCTACTTTTTAAAAATTAAAAAAATTATTTTAAATAAAATTACTTTCAAAAAATCTCACTATTCACTATTTTTATTATCTCAATATTTGATCGATTTTATTCATTTAGTACATCAATTGTCAATAAATTTTTTTTTGTATTCATTCGTAAATTATTTTTCTATTTATAATCGTTTTGTTTATTTTCACATACTATTTTTATTTATATAACAAAAAAAAAACAGGACAAGTTCTTGTCTTGTTTTTTATTTATTTAAATAAATAAATGGAAAATAAAATTAAAAAAATTAAAAAATTTCATTGAATAAATAAAATAACAATAAAAAATTATTTTGAAGAAAAATATATTTTATCAAAAAGATGATAAAAAAAATCATACTTTTTAGTATGAATAAGAAAATTGCTTACAGTAGATAGTTAAGTTTTATTGACTTTTTTTTATCTTTTGTTTTCGAAAAACTATATTTATTTAATAATGTTACAATAGTTTCTCTTATTTTTAGGCACGTGCTTTGGATGTTTAATTTGGGGTTTTGTTGCTGATATGAAAGGTCGTAAAAAGGCTTTAATTATGACTCTATTTATTCAAGGAATCTCAGAGGCCATTGCTTCTATTGTCAGAAATTATTGGGTTTTTTTGTTTTTCAAGTTCCTCAGTGGTGTGGCGTAAGTAGAATATTTTTTTCTCTCTTTTTCATAATAATAAAAAATAAATTACAATTAAAATCAAAATTGAGATAAAAATAAAAATAACAATAATTTTTCTATTTATTTTTCTATTTATTTTTTTATTATTTATAATTTGCATATTCCCAATAGATAATTATTTTTTTAATTTCATTTTTCTTTTAACTAAAATTATTAACAAATGATTATTTAATTAATTAAATTAATTATAATTAATTAATGATTATTTAATTGATTATAAATTATTAATTAACATCACAATAAAATTATTAATTTTAGTTACTTTCTTTTAATTTTAATTTCAAATTTTTTAAATTTAAATATCAATTTATTTTCAATTTTAATTTCAATGTCCTTTAATTTTAGTTTCAATTTCTTTTCATTTTAATTTGTAATTTTTTTTTTTAATATTAATTCACGTTATTCAAAATGATATTTTTACTAATTTTCTTTTGTGTACTTACGAAAATTTTTGCAGAGTGGCTGGCCAAGTAGCTTTATTATTTACATACATCGGTGAATTTCAACCAAAGAAATTCCGCAAAAGAATTCTTTCATGGATGGAGGCAGCGTGGATCGTTGGCCTTTTAATTTTACCTAGTAAGAAAAAAAAGTCCATTATTATCACTTTAGTTAAAAATTAGAAAAAATATAAAAAAATAAATTTTTAAAATAAAAAAAAAAATAAATTAAAAAACAAAACAAAAATTAAATGTGTCATAATGGTTCAAAAGCCCTTAAGAAACCAAAAAAAAAGATTAATTAAAAAAAAAGAAAAAAATTAATGAAATGAATGAAATGAATAAGTTTTTTTCGTTAAATTCAGTAAATAAACAAATAAATTATTTTTCAGATTTAGCATGGATTATTCTTCCACTGGAATTCGCTTACGAATCAGAATACTTCTTTTTTCGCTCGTGGAATTTATTTATTTTAGTCTGCTGTTTACCAGCGGAATTAATAGCGATTGCTTTATTCTTTTTCCCCGAAACACCAAAATATCTCGCGGAAACTGGACAAAATGTAAAACTATTAAAAGTTCTTGGGAGAATGTACGAAGAAAATACTGGATTGTCATCACAAAAGTACTTTGTAAGTTAAATTTCTTCTTTTTAAAGAAGATTTTTTTTTTAATTTTCGAATTTCTTTTTTTTGATTTTTTCTTTTTTTGAAAGAAAAAAAAATTGATCATATATAATTTCATCTCCTTTTTGTAATAAAAACATTCTTCTTTAATTTTTATTTATCATCATTATAATTCTTTAAATACCTGAAACTTTTTTTCCCCAAAAAAAAAAGAAAATAGTTTTCTTAATTTTCACTTTTGTACTTTGTACAGTACAAAAGTACAATTTCATCTTGTTATTATTTTCTGAAAAATCTGTTTTTTTCCACAAAAGAAAATATCTTTTTCTATATTAAAAAAATCCCCTTTTTCTATAAAAACCCTTTTCTCTGGATAAACATAAAAAAAGGAAAAAAAACATTCTTTTTTCCAGAAATCCAGTTTCTCGTCTCACAACTCTTGTTACAGTTAAGTACCATGTGTAGTTGAATTATTTCTGTTAAATGTTTTTTTTTTAATTCGCAAAAAATAAATAATTCACACGAGAGTATTCAAAAAATAAATTTGTCATTATTTGATTTTTTTTTTGCAAAAAGGAAAATTTGTAATAAGGAAAATATTTAAATTTTGTTTTAGGATATGTTAATGAATAGTGAAGATGCTGCTTTGGCAAAATTGGTGGCGCAATGGCAAAATAAATCTCTCGAGGCAGAAAAAATGACGAGGAGAAGTAAAAAATTTATGGATATTGTGAAAAGTTTTAGAAAACAGGCAAAAACACTCGTTAAATCAGCGGCATATTTAAAAAGTATTTCTGTTGCTTGTATCATTGGATTTTTGGAATTGTCATCATATTATTCTCTACTTTTATGGCTGCCGGAAATTTTCGAAAGATTTGCCAAATTTGAAGAGCATTTTCCCAATGAGACAACAAGCATTTGTTCTGTTTCAAAGCAATTGATTTCTCTTAATTCAACTTCGGTGAGACTTTCATTATATTAGAAAAAAAATATTTATATATTTATTAAAAATTAAAATTTTTTTTTACATAATATTAAATATTCTTGTTTATTAATATTTAAGATTTTTAATAAAATTTGTCACAAGAATTTCATTATTCTCATAAATAATAAAACTCTTTAGAGCAATGAAATTATTTTCAATACAAGTTTAATAAAATTTTTCGAAAGAATACAATTACTTTTTAAAAATATTAATTAAATTTAATTATTTTCAAGAATTTTAATATAAATTTAATTATTTTCAAGAATTTTAATATAAACTCAATTATTTTCAATAATTTTGATAAAATTATTTTTAAAAAATCATTCTTTTTAAAATTTTTAACAAAATTCCTTAAAAAAATTTAATATTTTTGAAAAATTCAGATAAAATTCTTCGAAGCAATTCAATTATTTTTATGAATTGGAAAATTTTCCGCAAGAATTCAATTATTTTCAAAAATAAGAAAATTCTTCGCAAGAATGAAAATATTAACATAAATAATAAATTTCTTCAAAGGAATTTAATTATTTTCAAAAAAAAATTTTAATAAAATTTTTCAAAAGAATACAATTATTTTTAAAAATATTATTTAAATTCAATTATTTACAAGAGTTTTAGTAAAAATTCAATTATTTTCAACAAATCTAATAAAAAGTTCTTCGAAATTAAATTATTTTAAAAAATTTTTAAATTCTTGTCAAGAATTCAATTATTTTTTGTAAATAATAAAATTCTTCTGAGAAATTCAATTATTTTCAATACAATTGTAATAAAATTTCTGGGAAAAAATTCAATTATATTCAAGATAATTTTAATAAAATTTCTCTAACAGGTTCAATTATTTAAAAAAAAATTGTAATAAAAATAATTTTTCTAAACAATTTAATTGTTCTCAAAAGTTTTCAATAAAATTCTTTGTAAATTTCAATTATTTTCTAAATTTTCAATTAAAATTACTTTTAAAAAATTCATTATTTTTACATAATTTAATGAAATTCTTCAAAAAAAAAAATGTAATTATTTACAAAAACTCTAATGAAATTGTTTAAAAGAATTTAATTTTCTATGAATAATTTGAATATAATTTAATATTTCAATTTAATTATCAAATTTTTTTTATAAATACTTTACAAGAATTCAGTGATTTTCAGTACATCGACAATTTAATTATTTTTGAAAATAATTGAATTTTTGAATCGAATTTTATTAAAACTTTTTTAAATAATTGAATCCCTGTGAAAAAATTTATTATTTCTACAAATAACTGAATTTTTGCCTAATTTTAAAAAAATAAGTGAATTTTTGAGAAGAATATTATTAAAATTTTATTTAAAATAATTGAATTCGCGTGAAAAATGTACTATTTTGTTGATATTATTGAATTCTTTCGAAGAATTTAAAAATAAATTTTTTTAAATAATTTAATTTTCCCTGGAATTCAATTAAAATTATATTTAAAATAATTAAATTCTTGAATTGAATTTTAAAAGTTCTTTAAATAATTAAACTCTTGTGAAAAATGAAATTATTTTTTAAAATAATTGAATTTTTTTGGAGCATTTTTTAACAAGATTTTTAAAAATAATTGAAATTTTCGAAGAAATTAATTAAAATTATATTGAAAATAAGTGAAATCCTGATAAGAATTTTATTATTTATATAAAAATAATTGAATGTTTTTACGAAAATGTTTATTATTTATAAATTGACTTTTTGCAAAGAATTTTATTATAATTATTGAAAATAATTGAATTCTTCTTAAAATTAAATTATTTTCAAAATTTTCAGTAAAAATTATTAAAAAAAACTTTATTATTTTCAAGAATATTGAAATATATTCTTACAAACAATTCAATTATATTAAAAAATGTTAATTAAAAGCTTGCCAAGAATTAAATTTTTTTTGATACAATTTTAATTACACTTTCTCGAAAGAATTAAATTATTGGTAAAATTTTTGAAATGAATTCAATTGTATTCAAATTTCTTAAATATACTTCACAAAAATTCAATGATTTTCAGTACTTTCATTTAAAAATTTTAAACATTTAAAAAGAAAAATTATTTAAAAAGTCAGGAAACAAAAAAGCAAACAGCAACTAACTTCAAACTGCGGACAGATTACCGGAATACAATGATTGTTAATTGTTAATATAGATTATTAAATGTAAATTATTATTTTTATTTCAAATTACTTTATATTTTTTTCTTTTTTCTACTTTTTATTTTTTCTTTTTTTTCTTTTCCTTTTTATTTATTTATTTCCTTTTTGTTTCTTTTATTTTTTGTTTTGTTATTATAAATTTTTCTATTTTTTTTAATGAATTAAAAAATATTTTTTAATTAGGTAGGTATATAAAAAGTATTTTTTAATTATATAAAAAATATTTTTTAATTACATAAAAAATATTTTTTAATTACATAAAAAGTAATTCTTTAATTAATACACATATGTAAAATTTTATTAATGTAAAAATTTTTTTTTCTTACAGGAAGTTGATGTTCCGTTAGAATTTTGTAATCGACATATAGATCCCAGTGTTTTTACAAATTCTCTATGGCTAGGAGTCGCTTGTGTTCCTGCAGCTGTAATTGTACCACTTTTTGTTGATAGGATGGGATTCAAATTCTTTTTAGGTAATAATTGAATTTCATTCTAATTTTGATTCAATTGCGTATTTTTTCGATTCAGTTTAATATTCTCTCTAAACTTTGAATTAGTACAAATTTTTATTAATTTTTGAATTTTAAATTAGTGACTGTCATTTTGCTTTTGAATTAGTAAATGTTATTAATAAATTAGTAGAAATTTTTATGTATCGTATTACACTGAAAAAAAAATTTAATTGATTCAATTAACCGATTAATTGACTATTATCCATTAAATATTTAATTGAATTAAATAATATTAATTGGAGTCAATTAAATGGTTCACTGCATATTTGCTTCAAATACTGAAATTATTGGTTCAAATACCATTTAATTGACTCTAATAAATATTATTTGATTCAAGTAAATATTTAATTGATAATAGTCAATTAAATGGATATTTGAATTAATTAAATTTTTTTTTCAGTGTAGTAAAATTTACTAATTTAGAAGCAAAAAGTCAGTCAGTAATTTTAAATTAGTTTTTTGTTAATTCAAATCTAGTAATTTAATTCATTAATTTTTTTTTGATAAAATTACTAAAAAAAATAATTAATTTACAGTATTCACGAATGCCGTGGCATTTGTTGTGACCTTAGGACTATTTCTGGTGAAATCCTCCCTTCAAAATTTAGTACTTTCGTGTATTTTTGAATCAATGACATCTCTGGCTATGAGTCTCATGTATTGTCTATTAGTTGTTACTTTTCCAACAAACTGCAGGTATTTTATCATTTTTACATGAATTTTCTTCTTTTACTTTACTTTGAGACTATTTTGTTTATTATTTATTTATTTAAAAAAAAGTGTATAAACTTTATTTGTATTTTATTTATTTAAATGGAATTTATATTTTTTAAATAAAAAAAAGTAAAATATACTTTTTTGTCATTTTCCTTTTCTATTTTCTATTATTAAATTTTTTCGTTTTTTTTATTTTCTTCTAATTATTATTTATTTATTAATTATTAGTATTTATTTTATTTTTAAATTTATTTTAAAATTTATTTTAAATTAATTAAATTAATTTAATTGTTCTTAATTAATTTATCTCGTTTATTTATGAGAAAAATAAATAATAATTTTTGTTTATCGCTTGCAGAATGATTGCAGGAACACTTTTAGGATTATTCGGTAGAGTAGGAAGTCTCGTAGGAAATTTGATGGTCACTTATTTGATTGACGACTACTGCGATACACTAATTATCATAGTTGCAGTTCAACTTCTTGGTGAGAATTATTTTTTTTTTAATTGTAATTTATTAAAGCAATTATTGATTTTTACTACTTGTAACAAAATTTTTTTATGACTTAATACTGAGTTTTATATAAATTGGATAAAAATTTCTAAGTCTGACCAATATTGATATTGTAACTATTAAGAAAAAAATTTCAAGTCTGATTAATACTGACTTTTACCACTTGTTCAAAAAATGTTCAAGTCTGAGCGAATATTGACTTTTACTACTTGAAAAAAATTTTTAAGACTATGAGCAATACTGATATTAATTATACTGATAAGAAAATTGAGCCTGACTAATAATGATTTTAAGAGAGAGGAAAAAATTCGAGTCTGACTATTGATGATTTTAACTACTTGTAGAAAAAATTTTATGTCTGACCAATACTGATTTTTACTACTTTGACAAAAAATTTCAATGTCTGATTAATCCATTATTATAAGAAAATTTTGCGTCTGATTAATACTGACTTTTACTACTTACAGAAAAGGGAATTTAAATTTTGGCAACAGTCTGACTAAAAATGACTTGCACTACTGAAACAAATTTCAGAGTTTGTCTAATACCGACAGCAACTACTGATAAAAAATTCAAGTCTGACTAAAACTGACTTGTACTACTGAAACGAATTTCAAAGTCTGACCGATACAGACTTCAACTACTGAATTCAAAATTCGAGTCTGATTTGAAATGACTTCTTCTACTGAAACAAATGTCAAAGTCTGTCTGATACTGACTTTTACTACTGATAAAAAATTTGAGTCTGACTTAAAATTGACTTGCACTACTGAAACAAATTTTAAAGTTTGTACTAAACTGATTTTAACTATTGATAAAAAATTGAAGTCTGACATAAAATTACTTTCACTATTAAAACAAATTTCAAAGTCTGTCTAATACCGACAGCAACTACTCACATAAAACTCGAGTCTGACTAAAACTAACTTGCACTACTAAAAGGAATTATAAAAATATAAATAAAAAATATACATTTAAAATAATTAAAAAATATTAAAATAAAAAAAAATATATAAAAAATTTTGCATGTCCTACCAATACCGACTTTTTCTACTCATAAAAAAAATAACCAAAAGAATATCTTCTTCCAGTGGCCACAATTCTAAGTTTCATCGTTCGCTAAGGAACACAATTACATCACCTAGATGATCGTAGTTTTAATTTAATTTATTCAACTAAATTAATAAAACTCATTAATTTAATTTGCATTTTAAAAAGATATAAGACCGAACTCTTGTCGAGCATGAGTCTCTCTTTATATCCTCGAATTGTACACAATTTTTTTTTTTTTTGTTTATTTTTTAACGATTATCTTAAATACAAGATTTTTATAAACGCGAGAAAACCAATTACTTTATTTATATAAGAAAAGAATAAGAAAAACTTCGTGATAAAAAATTGGTGCTCTCAATGTTCTGTTACTGCAAAAACTTTCTAGATAATTTTTTATCTGTTTTAATCGTCGATTACATACAAAATAGTATTATTTCTCATATATATATATAAATATTAGAATTGTTATTTTACCATTTTTTCTACTACCGTTATACACTAAACTATTTATATATATATATGTATAGTTAATTAAATTGTTAATTTAAGTTACATATTATATATATACATAATTTTTTTTCTGTATTACGTGATTTTGAAAAGTTTTTGTCGTCTTTTTTTTTTTTAATGAAAATAACTGATATAAATGTGCAATATATGTTGAGTGTGAAGTGTTTTTCGCGAGAATGTTGAGAAAAGAGAATAAAAATTGTTATTAAATATTTTTTAAAATAATGAAGTTTTTATTAATGATCCTGTGATTTATATTCTATTTTTTTAATTGTAAAATATTTTAAAATATAAATAAAATATTTTAAAATATGAATAAAATATTTTAAAATATAGATAAAATATTTTAAAATATGAATAAAATATTTTAAAATATAAATAAAATATTTTAAAATATGGATAAAATTTTTTAAAATATAAATTAAATATTTTAAAATAAAATTTTTAAAACAAAATAATTGTAGAAAAAACAACAAAATCTGGCTGGATTCGAACGTAAGACAGTTTTTCCATAAGCCAGACACGTTACCACTGGTCCAATTCGACATTTTTTTTTATATTCTATTTTCTTTTTCTATTTTGTGATTTTAATAGTTTAGTTATTGTATGATAAATAATAATTCGGTGGAGGAACATTAATAATAGTTTAATTATGAAAAAATTAGAAATAAATAAAAAAATAAATTATAGTAATTATAGTTTTATATACAAATTTTGTAAATTTCTGAAAAGAAAAAAAGGAAAAATAAATTTTACTATTTTTTTGAAATTAATTATCAGCACATGTAACAAAATTAACATTTAATTAAAAAAAAATAAGGAAAATGTACGGAATAATCCATCTAACTTTTGTCAGTTTTACATTCACTATTTCCTTATATAATATTTACAGGTAAATTTTCATTGTTAGAGACTAGTTTATTTATCAGTACAACTATTACTTTGATAACTCCGAATCCTTCATTTTCGTTAGTTGTAGTTTCGCTTTCTTATGTCACGTAAGTAGACAAAAAAAATGTCTTTAGAACTCGTGAATTTAATTTTTTTTGAATAATTATCGTTTTAGAAGATAAATTTTTAAAAAATTATTTAAGAAACAATTTTCTTTAACATAGGTACTGCAAAAAATGAATTTCAAGATGGATTCGATATCTACGAAGCAGGCAAGAAATTACTGTCACTAATTTTTTTATCCCTACTTTCCAACTTTGTAGTAAATAGATATTTTTTTATTTACATTTTTCTAGGTTTATATCGAAATTAATTCTCTTGTTGTAAATTTTAGATTTAAAAAAGAAAAAAAAAATTTGCCGCATATAAAAATATTCATTTTACCAATTAAAATTATTTTTACATTTCATAATTTATTACTATTACTATTAATTACTACTATTACCATCAATTAGTTAATAAATTCATAATTTAGATTTAGCCTTGATTATTCTTCCAAAATTAATTTATTTTTATAATTTTTTTCTAAAAATAGAACTAGGAAATTTTAGTAAAAAAAAAAATTTACAAATACGCGGAAAATAATTATTTTCCGCGTATTTGTAAATTTTTTTTATTTTTTTTTTTTTTTTTTTTATTTTTTTTTTTTTTTACTTTCGCGTTAGAAATAACATTGCTGAAGGAAATATTGATTTAAAAAACAAAATAAATTTTCGCGGAAAAAAACTTAAATTATCGATTTTAGAGTTATTGATAATAAAAAAGATGTTAATATAAAATAGTTTCAAAATATTTATAACCAAGAAAAATATTTCTCAATTCAAAAATTATATTTTCTCTTTACAATGTGATTTTTATTTTTAAATAATTTCTTTCAAAAAAAGAAAATTCTTTAATAAAAAAAAAAAATAATAAACTTTAGTTTTCAATTTCTCACATAAATATTATTTATTTACAATAAATAATTATTATTTAATTAGACAAACGAATTGACGAATCAACAGCCGAAATTGCTATTACCGAAACTGGTAAGAAATATAAAATTCATATTTTATATTTATATTTTAATAAATTTGAAACTATAATAAATAATAAAATTGAATTAAATTAAAAATCAGGTTTTGGCAAATTTAGTTTCAAGGTAACAATAACGTGTTATCTAATTTATTTAAACATGAGTATGGGAGTAATATCCACTGGCTTTATACTACCAGCAGCTGCTTGTGATCTTGAAATGAATACCGCTGACAAAAGTTTATTGAGCTCAGCATTTTTCATTGGTAAAAATGGAAATTATATTTTTATTAATAATAACCAATTACTAAATGAAATTAAAAATTTGAAAAACAAAACAAACAAAAAATAGAAATAAAATAAATAACTAAATAAATTTCTAAATAAGAGAAAAAAAATATATAATTGTTTTAAAAGAATTTTAATTCATTTAATTTTAATTTGAAAGAATTTTAATTCGTTTAATTTTAATTTGAAAGAATTTTAATTCATTTAATTTTAATTTAAAAGAATTTTAATTCATTTTATTTTAATTTTAATTTGAAAGAATTTTTTTTTTCATTTAGGTGCTTGTTTTAGTGCAGTGATTAGTGGATTTTTGACAAATCTGAAAGGTCGCAGATGGACTTTACTGATGTCATTATTTCTCCAAGGATTCTCTGATTTTTTGCAATCAATTTTATCCAATTATTGGATTATTTTTGGATTGAAATTTTTATCTGGTGCTGGGTAATAGGTTTTTTTCTGTAAACTCTCATAATTTTTTTCCTATTTTTTTTCGTCTATTTTTATTTATTGCATTTTTTATTTCCATTCATTAATTCATTCATTCATTCATTATTATTTAGTTCTTATTATATTTTTTATATTTTTATTTATTTCTTTTATTATATTTTTTTTATTTACTTTTATTCGTTTTTATTTATTTATCTGTATTTATTTCTTTATTTTTATTTCTTTATTTTTATTTCTGTATTTTTATTTCTTTATTTTTATTTATTTATTATTATTTCTTTTTATTTATTTACTTTTTATATATTTTTTATTTATTTGTATTTATTTCTTTTTATATATTTCTTTTTTATCTATTTATATTTGTATTGATTTATTTTTATTTTTGTTATTTATTACGTTTTATTTTCTCTTTATATTTACTTTTATTTTCCGTTTATTTAAATAAATAAGATCATTCAAAT
Organism: Leptopilina syphax; assembly: GCA_032872505.1. Taxonomy (NCBI): domain Eukaryota; kingdom Metazoa; phylum Arthropoda; class Insecta; order Hymenoptera; family Figitidae; genus Leptopilina; species Leptopilina syphax. Next base: position 16,600,710 of record CM065477.1, read on the forward strand.
ATTATTAATTTTTCTTGCTTTGATAAATTTATTTATTTATTCAATTATTTATTTATTTATTTATTTATTTATTTATTTATTTATTTATTTATTTAAAATTTAAATATATGATAAACAGATCGGCTGGACAAAATATTGCCTTCACTTATTTGGGCGAATGTTTGCCATTGAAAAATAGGAATTTTTTATTATCAAATATGGAGTACTTTTGGATTTTTGGACATGCTTTTGCAGCAGGTAATTTTATTCTAATTTAAAACGAATACCTACTGTTTAAAAAAAAAATTTTTTTTTTATTGTTTTGAAATTATATTATAATTATTATTTTTCATTTGAATTTAATTATAGCTATTGGATTAGCTATCATTCCACAACAATTGTTCATCAAAAAATTGATTTTTTCCTTTCACTCTTGGAATCTCTATATTTTAATTTGTTCATTGCCTGCAATTACTCTTGGATTTTGTTTAATATTTTTGCCTGAAACGCCAAAATATTTGGCTGAAATGGGATTAAGAGGGCAATTATTGCAAGTTCTCGTCAATATGTACGAACAAAATGTTGGAAAATCAGGAAAATTGTATGTGGTAAGCGAAATATATTTATAAAAAAATTTCTTGTTATAAAATTTTAATATATTCAAAATTATTTTTTATATTATTCAACTTCTAGAGTCAAATTGTTGTAAAATAATGTTGTTGTTTAGTAAAATAATAATTTTGGTTGTTTTATTTTCATTTATATTATTGTTTACAACAAATACAAAAATAACAATCTAGAACCAAAGAAACAATAAAATTCATTATAAAATGTTTTTGTTTTTTGGATTGTCATAATTTAGTTAGATGTTGGTTTGTTAACCCAAAAAAATTTATTGTTATTAAATAAATAATTGTATTAAGTTTAAATAAATAAACAATATTTGCATATTTTGTTAAAATCTTTTCTTTTTATTTATATAATTTAATTATAAATAATTAGAATTATTTATTTATTTAAGTTATTTATTTATTAAAATAGAATAAATAATTGTGTTCAATTGCAATAAATAATTATTTTTTATGCTAAAACTGAATACGATTATTTATATATTAATATTAATATAAAATAAACAATTGTATTAAATTACAATAAATAATTATTAGTTATTTAGTGAAACTTAAAATTAATTAGGAATGATAACTAACTATTAAAAACGAAACAATGCTATTATTACTGTAAACAATTTTTCAGGAAAAATTATTGAGTAGTGGAAATGAAAAACTTATAGAATTGGTACAAAATAATAAAGAAGAAAAAATGGAGAATTCGGAAAAATTAATTACAAGAATAATTAATCAACTGAAACAATTGAAATTTATTTTTAAACCGACAATTTTAAAAACTACTTTACTCGCATGTATCACTGCATTTACAGTAACATCAACTTATTACGTATTTTATCTCTGGTTGCCAGAAATTTTTCAGAGATTCGCAAAATTTGAAGCTGATAATAATGAAGAATTATCCACTTTTTGTAAAATTTCAAGTGATTCTTCATCAACTAAAAATATACTAAAGGTAGAAAGCATAATTTTTTTGTTTCTTCCCTTTTTTCTATTTATTGTTAAATAAATAATATTTATATTTATTTTTTCATTATTTCATTCATTAAAAAAAATTTATTCAACGAATTATTATATTTTTAGCACGTCTGTGACACGCCAATTGATAAAAAAGTATTCGTGAACAATTTAATATTGTGTGCATCTTGTTTTCCCACAATTATCATAATTACATTGTTAGTCAAACATTGTGGATTAAAAATATTATTAGGTAAAATATTTATTTTTATTACTTATATTGATAATAACTACTCATTTTTATTATTTTACTGTAACTATTATTACTTGATATTTTCTTTTTCGTAGACAAAGGATTTTATTTTTAAATTTATTGTTATTATTAATATTATTAATTATTTATTTATTAATTATTATTAATTCATTAATTATTATTAATTATCACATGAAAGTAAAGAGTTAGAATTTAATTAAACAATTAAAAATTTATTTTTAACTATTTATTTTCATTAATAATTAATTTACATTATATTATTTAATTAATTTACATATATGGCTCAAAATTTCTGAAGCGTGCCACTAATTTTTCGATAGAGATATTTCATATTTATTAACTTTAATTAAAAAAAATAAATTATAAACAATTAAAAACTCAAAAATAGGCCTCAAGGGATGTCTAAAGAATTTATTCCCCTTTAACTCAAATCGATCAAAAATTGTAGGCTGTAGACATTTTTGAACAGTAAATTGTAAGAAAATCTCACTGTGTGGCGAGTCAATAATTTTAAACAAATTATGAACAAAATTTAACAAATTTTTTTTTGTTCGAAAGCAGGGTTATTGTATATTAGTCATTTCAAATTTTATTAAAATCCATCAAATAGAATGGTAGAAAAAAATGTTTTAATAATTTGATGCTTAAAAATTGTTTAAACAAAAACTCTTGAAAAAATTAAAATTTTACAAAAACAACTTTGGGGTCATATTATGGTACGAAAATACTATAAAATTATTAATATGAAATATAAAAATATCTCTATCGAAAAATTAGTGTCACGCTTCAGAAATTTTGAGCCACATTCGAATTATTTACAGCTTCATGTTGCCTATTATGTGCGACCATTATTGTTGGTATTTATTTTTCAAATTCATTTCTTCAAAATTTAATTTTGTTATGTATCTATCTATCACTATCATCCACGAGCATGACTCTTCAGTTTGCATACTTCGTTACAATTTTTCCTACGAATCTCAGGTATTTATTATTTTAATTTATTATTATTATATTATTATTTTTATTATTATTATATTATATTTTTTATTTATTTTATTGTGCATTTCATTTTTTGTTATTTAATTGAGAATTTTAATTTTTAATTTACAGATCGTCAGGTATAATTGTAACTAGTTTATTTGTTCGTGCAGGAGCAATGTTTGGCAATTTTACTTTCAGTTTACTTAAAGATGAATGTCTCTATTTTATATTATTAGTATGCTTATTACTAATAGGTAAGTGTTATTTTTATTTTTTAACTGAAGTGCAATTATTATATGGATTATTTTTTTTTAATTTCACGTTTCTAAATTTATTTTTATAATTATTTCAGTTGCTGCAGTATCAACAATTTCAATTCGCGAGAGAAAAGATTTATAGAAAAGAAAAATATTGATTAACGGTAATTGAATTAAAATTTAAGCTATAAGCACTTTATATTAATATTGTTATTACTGAATATATTTTTTTTATAATAAAAAATTTTTTATAAAAAGAAATATTGTAATTTTTTTTTATTATTAATTGCATATATTATTAAATTAGTAAGTAATAAATGTTTTTGCTACAATAAATATTTTTTTGTAAATGAAGAATGAAACGAAAAAAATTATTTTAGAATGAAAAACAGGAGAAATTTTCCTTTTTTATTAAAAAATACAAAAGAAGTATTTTTTATTAAAAAAATATAAAAGAAGTATATTTTTTATTAAAAAATACAAGAAAAGTATTTTTTATTAAAAAACAAAAAAGAATTTTTTTTTCACTAAAAAAAACGTGATAGAGGAAACACGAGAATTTTTTTTTATTCCAAAACACATTCACAAAAAAAGAAGATAAAAAAATTTTACTACGCGTATTCAAATTATTTAATAATAATATTAATAAATTACAATTGACGTAAATTTCTTAGTGCCCACGAGATAAATACATACATAATATTGCATAACGCCGCATGAAAAATATCTGTACAATAAATTTCGAGTTTAAAAAATTTAAATATATTTTAAATATTCTCCGCATTATATTAATATAATAACCGACTTCAATACTAAAGCTTATGTTATTATTGTGCTTAGTTAACTTGTCAGTAAGTGTTGTAAACAGCCATTAAAAGTCTCTTTTAATAACCATCACATAATGCCCAGTAAGTTTTAATTTGCCAATCTATACAATATAAAAATAATTGAGAATTACCTGTTGTAATTTATTTCTTTATTTATTTTTTTGTAAATAAACTTTTAAAAATATGGTTTTACATATTAGACTCAAGAATAGAGGAATCTGTTGTCGATATGGCTGTCGACGAAACCGGTGAGTTGTTTTTGTCTCAATAAATTTATATGACGGGAAAAAAAATTTACTTAAATTTGTTATTTAGATTTTAATTAAATCTGTAGTGTGCGAGAAAAAATGAAAATCCACATTTGGAGAATAGTAAACAAATTTTTTTTAGTAGTAAAATTATTGTAGTCAAAATTGTTATACTAGAAGCAAAATTATTGCATTAATATTATTGTAGTAAAATAGTTATAGTAAAATTTTTTTTAGTAGTAACATTATTGTAGTCAAAATTGTTTTATAAGTGATAAAATTATTGTCGTAACATTATTGTAGTAAAAATGATTTTTTATTTCTAAAACCATTGTAGTAAAATTATTTTAGTCAAAATTGTTTTACTAGAAGCAAAATTATTGCATTAATATTATTGTAGTAAAATAGTTATAGTAAAATTTTTTTTTAGTAGTAACATTATTGTAGTCAAAATTGATTTATAAGTGATAAAATTATTGTCGTAACATTATTGTAGTAAAAATGATTTTTTATTTCTAAAACCATTGTAGTAAAATTATTTTAGTCAAAATTGTTTTACTAGAAGCAAAATTATTGCATTAATACTATTGTAGTAAAATAGTTATAGTATAATTTTTTTTAGTAGTAAAATTATTGTCGTCAAAATTGTTTTATAAATGATAAAATTATTGTCGTAACATGATTGTAGTAAAAATGATTTTTTATTTCTAAAACCATTGTAGTAAAATTATTATAGTCAAAATTGTTTTATTAGAAGCAAAATTATTGCAGTAATACTATTGTAGTAAAAATTGTTTTTCAGTACAGTAAAATTATTGTAGTCAAAATTGTTTTTAAGCAAAATTATTGCAGTAATACTATTGTAGTCAAAATTTTTTTTAGTTCTTTAGTGGCAAAATTATAGCAGAAAATATTATTTTTCTAGTGATAAAATTATTGCAGTAAAAATTATTTTTTAGTAACGAATTATTGTAGTAAAATTTTTTAGTGATAAAATTATTGACGTAATTTTATTTTAGTAAAAATGATTTTTTAGCTCCAAGACTATTGTAGTAAAATGATTATAGTTTAAATTGTTCTTTAGTGTCAATATTATAGTAGTAAATATTATTTTTCTGTCAATAAAATTATTGCAGTAAAAATTATTTTTTAATAACGAATTATTTTAGTCAAAATTGTTTTACTAGAAGCAAAATTATTGCATTAATACTATTGTAGTAAAATAGTTGTAGTTAAAATTTTTTTAGTAGTAAAATGATTGCAGTAAAAATTATTTTCTACTAACGAATTATTTTATTAAAATTTTTAAATAATAAAATTATTGTTGTAACATTATTGTAGTAAAATGATTGTAGTCAAAATGGTTTTATAAGAAGCAAAATTATTTCAGTAATACTACTGTAGTAAATATTGATATTTAGTAGTAAAATTATTGTAGTCAAAATTATTTTATTAAAAGCAAAACTGTTGCAGTAATACTATTGAAGTAAAATGATTGTAGTAAAAATTGTTTTTTAGTAGTAAAATTATTGTAATAAAAATTGTTTTATTAGAAGCAAAATTATTGCAGTAAAATTGTTTTATTAGTGATAAAATTATTGTCGTAACATTAATGCAGTAAAAATGATTTTTTGATTCCAAAACTATTGTAGTAAAATTATTATAGTTAACATTGTTCTTTAATGTCAAAATTATAGTAGTAAATATTATTTTTCTGGTGATAAAATTATTGCAGTAAAAATTATTTTTTAGTGACGAATTATTGTAGTCAAAATTTTTTTATTAGAACCAAAATTATTGCATTAATACTATTGCAGTAAAATTTTTTTTTAGTAGTAAAATTATTGTAGTAAAAATTGTTTTTAGTAACTAAATATTTTAGTAAAATTTTTTAGTGATAAAATTATTGTCGTAACTTGATTGTAGTAAAAATGATTTTTTAGTTCCAAAACTATTGTAGTAAAATGATTATAGTTAAAATTGTTCTTTAGTGTCAAAATTATAGTAGTAAATATTATTTTTCTGGTTATAAAACTATTGCAGTAAAAATTATTTTTTAGTAACGCATTATTTCAGTAAAATTTTTTTCTGATAAAATTATTGTCGCAACTTTATTGTAGTAAAAATGATTTTTTAGTTCCAAAACTATTGTAGTAAAATGATTGTAATTAAAATTCTTAGTTAATTGTAAAATTACAGTGGTAAATATTATTTTTTTCTAATGGTAAAATTATTGTAGTAAAATGTTTGCAGTAAAAATTATTTTTTACTAATGAATTATTGTAGTACAAAATTTTTTAGTGATTAAATTATTGTAAAAAAAGTTATTTTTTAGTGGTAAATTATTCTAGTAAAAATTTCATCGATAGTTGTAAAATTATAGTATAGTAAAATTGTTTTTCGTAAAATTACAGTCAATAAAAATTGTTTTTCGTAAAATTTGCTCTTTTTCAAAAATTAGGTTTTGGAAAATTCAGTATAAAAATCACAATAATATGCCTTCTAATTTATTTAAATGCCAGTCTAAGTATCGTCAGTACTGGTTACATGCTTCCGGCGTCGTCATGTGACTTCAAAATGACGTTGTTCGACAAAGGATTATTACTCACTTCATTTCTTATAGGTAATTAGAATTACAATTCTTCTCTATTTGCAGTCATTGAAAAGATAAATATTCATTCAGAAAAAAAAGAATAATATAAACATATAGACATATATGGAAATTACTATTTTCTAACGACTAACAAAGAAAGTGTAAATATAAAAAATATTAGGTTCTTGTTTCAGTCCCGTCATTTGTGGCTTTTTATTTAATTACAAAGGAAGAAAATGGACACTACTGCTAACACTATTTTTTCAAGGAACTGCGGATTTTTTAATTCCAATTTTTCCCAATTATTGGATATTAATGATATTGAAATTTTTTTCCGGTTTCGGGTAAATACGAGCTATTAAATTCATTATATTACTTAATGAAATTTGTGGTAATTTATTGTTAACGTAAAGTTAAATGTGAATATATTTTAAATTTTATATTTCATTTATATCTGGGTATTTGAATAATTTTTAATAATCATGGATTTTTAATAATCAATAATAATTTAAATAAGATTAAAATTTTTAAATAGAAAATTTTATTAGATAAAAAGTTTTTATCTTTTTTCAAAACTAAATTGTCTGATAAAATTTTCGTAATATTTGCAAATAGTCGCACATTATTTACTTACAAATAATTATTATATTTCGTATTTGAATAAAAAACGATATATCAATTTTTTTTCGAATTATTTATAATCAAATTTAGAGAGAATTTGCAAATTAATATAAACGGATTTCAATTTTTAATTTACTTGCACTTTTCGATATTTTTATTTCTTTTAATTTTTTAGAGTCTTGGAATTAATTTTTCCAGTAAATAAATTGTTTTTCAAAAATTCGGTTATGAAATAGTACCATTAGTGAATTTTTGAACAAAATAAGTATAATTATTAATTTGAATTTTCCCAGAATTTTCCACGAAACAATTGTCAAATTGTTAAATTTATTTTTCTATAATTATTAATTTATAAAAATTAACTAAATAAAAAATGTAAATTACAAAAAAATCCGAGGTTTGAAATAAATTTGCGGACTATGAGAGAGATTTTGAAGTATTTTCAGAAAAAAAATTTAAAAATCCTTTCTTACAGTTGATATAAATTTTTATGTGTAAAAAATATTATTTTCTATATTTAACAGAGGAGCGGGACAATTATTTATTTTCACTTATATGGGTGAATGTTTACCCTCAAAGCAAAGAGATATTCTTATGTCTTTAATGGAATTATTTTGGATTATTGGAGATGCTCTTGCCTGTTGTAAGAAAATTAAAATTTTGCAAAAAACAAAAAAATTGTTTTCTTTTGAATTTAGAAAAAATTTCTTTTTTTTTATTTTAGCATTAGGTATGGGTATTCTTCCCTTAAATATTGACATTCGGATAAATTCATATTTTTTTCGTTCTTGGAGTCTCTATATTTTGATTTGTTCAACATTAGCAATTTCTCTAGGATGTTGGCTATTATTTTTGCCTGAAACACCGAAATATTTGGCTGAAATTGGTTCTAGGGAAGAATGTCTCTTTGTTCTAAAGGATATGTATAAACAAAATACCGGAAAATCAGGAAAAGAATATTTAGTAAGATTTAAATTTTAAACATTATATTTCCTTATATTTATTTTTTTAATTTTATTTTTATTTTCTTTATAATGTATATATTTAGTTTAATTTTTGTTTATTTTTAATTTATGTTTATTTTCTTATTTTTTTTAAATTCTATTTTACATAAAAAAAAATGTTTACAAATGTAATATAATAATTAATTATCTAATTTACATTAATTTCATTAATTTTATTGAAATAAAAAATTTTTTTTTTACAGGAAAAATTAATGAACAGTGGAAAAATTCCATTAATGCAATTAGTGAATGATAGTTATAAGAGTTTTACAGAAAAAATTGAAAAACCTCTGATCGGTGAACAAATTATCCTTCAACTAAGGGAGATAAAAAAAATATTGAAACCGCCATTTTTGAAAAATACTTTTTTAGCATGCCTTATTGGATTCAGCATTAATTTCTCCTATGATGCATTTTATATTTGGTTTCCCGAGATATTTCAACGTTTTTCTGAATTTCAGTCGAAAAATACAAGTGCAAATTTGAAATTTTGTTCAATTTCAAATGATTTTATCAATGCAGGTGAACAATTGGTAATAACAATTTTTTTTAATATTTAAACATCACGTCTGACTGCCTTTACAATAAGTATAAAAAATTTTTCTTTGATTTTAATTAGGAGAATGATGCTTTTGAATGCAACAGTCCAATAGATACTCAAGTATTCATGACAAATTTATTATTATGTGCCTCATGTGCTCCCGCAGTATTTCCACTTTTACTTCTTGTCAATCGTTTCGGATTTAGAACTTTATTAAGTATGGACTGCTTTCCAATTAAGTACTAATTAATCTTTTTTTGTTAATTAAAGTTAAAATAGTTTTATTATTATTTACAGTTATTTTGATTACTATTGTAATTATTATTAGTATTTCTTTGAACAATATAATTAAGTTAGTTAAAGTTTTATAGTTTTAATTTTTAATTTTATGTAACTAATTTAATTTTTTAATTAATTCTACTAATTAATTACTAATTAATTATTAATAAATAAGAGAAATTACAAATTATTGCAGAAATTCAATTATGTTAAAAAATTTTACATAATAATTCTCGTCAAAATTTCAATTGTTTTTAGAAATAAAATTATTTTCCGAAATTCAATTATTTTCAAAAAATTCAATAAAATTATTGGCAAAATTTTAATTATTTTCAAAAATTTTTCTGAATTCAATGATTTTTATATCTATTATTTTAATAAAATTTTTCAAAGAATTTAAATTTAATTTTAAAAAAATTGAATAAAATTCTATACTCAAACCATTAATTATTTTCATAAAATAATAAAAATTTTACAGGAATGCAATTATTTACAAATTTTTTCGCAATCATTCAATTATTTTCATAAACAATAACATTTTTACAGGGATTCAATTATTTTCGTAAATAATAAAATTAGTTTTAGGAATTCAATTATTTTCGTAAATAATAAAATTCAATGCTGAATTTCAATTAGTTTTAATAAAATTTTAAGGGAATTTGCTCAAAAAGTGTAATTATTAAAAATATTAAAATTCGTCGAAAGAATTCAATTATTTAAAAATTTATTTATAAAATTCTTTATAAGAATTTAATTTTGAGAAATATTCATAATTATTCAATAAATTATTTATTTTTGTATTTAATTAATTGTAAAATAAAGAAATAAATAAAATAATAAATAAATAAATAATTGAATTCCGGTAGAATTTTCTCATAAAAAATGATTTAAAAATGAATTTCACTTAAAATTTTAGATTATAATTAACCGATTAAAAGGATTATAACGTGAATTTTTAAAAATAATTGAATTTTGAAAAATTTTCATATTAAAATCTTTGAAATTCTTAATTTTTCATACAATTAACTAACAATTCTGTAGAAGAATTAGTTATTTTGAAAAAGTTTATTTCAAATTTTACTTGAAATTATTTTTTTGAAATTTTTATTTTCTAATACGTAAATTTAATAAAAGAATTTTCGAATAATAGAAATTTTGTAAAATTGAATTGTAAACAAATGAATTTAAAAATTTTTAAAGAATCTCAAAGAAAAATTCTTCTCCGAAATATTTTCAAAAATTTTAATAAAATTCTTGGCAAAATTTTAATTATTTTTAAAAATTTTCCTGAATTCAATGATTTTCAAATCTACTATTTTTTATAAAATTTTCCAAAAGAATTCAATTATTTACAAATTTCCTACAAATTTCTTCGGAATAATTCAACTATTTTCATAAATAATAAAATTTTTGCAGAGATTTTTTTATTTTCGTAAATAATAAAATTTAATTATTTTCATAAATAATAAAACTCATTGCCGAATTTCAATTATTTTTAATAAAATTTTAATCAAGTTTCTCGAAAAATGTATAATTATTTTTAAAAATTTTATAGAAATTCGTCAAGAAAATTCAATTATTCTATTAATTATTTTTTTATATTTAAATAATTGAATTCTAGTAGAATTTTCAAATAAAAATTGATTTAAAAATGATTTTTAGTTTAAATTTTACATAATAATTGAATATTATAAGCATTTTTGTATAAATTTTTAGAAATAATTGATTTTTGAAAAGGTTTTATTTTAAAAATTGGCAAAGTTTCAATTATTTTCCAATATTTTCTTCAATTAAATTATTTTCAAATCTACTATTTTAATACAATTTTCTAAAAGAATTCAATTATTTAAAATAAATTTTACTAAAATAAATTAATTAATTTTCATAAATAATCAAATTATTTTTTAGGAATTAAATTATTTTTTATTTAAATAATCAAACTCGTGGCAAAATTTCAATTATTTTTAATACAATTTTAATCAAATTTCTCGAAAAATGTAATTATTCGTAAAAATTTTATTAAAATTCGTCAAAAGAATTCAATTAGGTATTTAAAAATTTATTGATAAAAATTTATGAGAATTCAATTTTAAGAAACATTCAATTAATTCAATAAATTAATTATTTTTGTATTTAATTAATTGAATTCTCGTAGGATTTTCTAATAAAAATTGATTTAAAAATTATTTACAGATAAAAATTTTAGATAATAATTAAATATTAAAATACAATATGGCGAGAATTTTTAGAAATATTTTAATTTTGAAATTAATTTTTTTGAAAATGTTTAATTAGATTTTTTTTTATATTATTTGAAGTTTTTATTTTCTAATACGTAAATTTAATAGAAGAATTTACGAATAATTGAAATTTCGTAAAATTGAATATTGTGAACAAATGAATTTGAAAAGTCTCAAAAAGAACTTTTTTTCGAAAATTAATTGATTTAAAGAAGAATTTTAGTTAAAAATTCTAGAAAATAATTTTGAAGATGTATTATATTCTTATAATATAAAATAATGATTTTATCAGTGATAGCCCTGTACTTACTGGTTAATTAACTAATTACTAGTTAATAAATTAATTACTTTTTTCTAGGTAACTAATTAATTATCAATTACAAGTTTTATTAGTTACTTAATTATTTACTAATTACTAGATAATTAACTAATTACTAATTACTATTTAATTAAGTGTTAATTAATTTATTATTTTTATTACTATTCTAATTATATTTATTAATATTATTTATTTATTATTTATTATCTTTTATTTGTTTGATTTATTTTACATTATTTTTTTTATTTCCAGTCATACATTGTTCACTGTGCTCGGTCCTGATTCTCGCTCTTTATTTTGTAAACTCATCTCTTCACATTTTAATCATATTGTGCATCTACGTACCACTGATCTCAACGAGCGTAACAATGTCAAATGCACTTTTTGTTCACATTTTCCCCACAACACACAGGTTAGGAAAAATAATTATTGTTAATAAATTTTTTTATTTTTAAGAAAGAAGTTCAAAAAAAAAAATTTTTTTTTCTTTTCTAGATCATCAGGAGTTGCTCTAACATCAATGGCATGTCGTATTGGTGCTATATTTGGCAATATGGCATTTACTTATCTCATAGATAGTCGTTGTTTTATTTATATTATTTTAATAACTCTGCAACTTGTCGGTGAGTATTTAATAAAAAATAATTGTAAAATTATATATTTTTATTTTGATTGATTTTTTTTTATTTACGTTTTTAGTTGGAGCGATATCAACATTGCTAATTCGCGAGAGAAAGGATACATAATGAAATTAATCGATTTAGCATCTTAATTTATTATTCAATTACATAAGTTTATAAAATTTATATTAATTTTTACTTCACGCACTGAGAATGATTTTTTTACTTGAAAAAATTGTTATTTTTTAATAAAAAGAAAATTAAAAATTAATTTTTTCCTCTTTTGTTTACTGTATATATTGTTTGTGAACCAAAAAATAAATGTAACAATTAAAAAATTTATACAAAATTCAAATTAATAAATAATTCAGGTAATAAAAATGTGAGAAATAAACAATTTTAACGTAAATTAAATTAAATAATGTAAAAATAATATAAAAATAAATAAAATATAAAATAATCAAAAATATTAAATCAGTAAAAGAAAAAATAGAAATATCAAAAAAATAATTTGCATTGAGTTAAATAAATACAATGGCATTAAAGAAATATTTATTATATTTTTCGTCTAGTAAATATTTATTTATAATTTATATTTTTTTAATTTTTTTATTCTTTTACCTTTTTAAAATTGAGCACTGAAAAAAAATTTATTTCTTTCCAATAAAAATAATATATAACAAAATAAATATTTGTCTAGAATCAAATAAATATTTACTTGAATAAAATAATTTTTTATTCAAATCAATTAAACAGGGTTTATTTGCTAAAAATAATAAATTCAAATACAATTTATTTTAAATAAAATTTGATTTAAATAAAAATTATTTAATTCATAATTAATATTTATCTGATTCAAGTAAATATTTACTTGATAATAGACGAGAAATTTTTTACTTGAATCAAATAAATTTTTTTTTGCAGTTTATTTTTACGATGTTTAATACGTTTTTTCTCAAGTAATACCAGATGATGTTTGTTCATGAAAATAGTTCCTATTATTATTAATGATAGATAACAATGTATAATGAATGAATAATGACATATAGTAACAGTAATTATAACAAAATATACATAAATATTATTTTTCTCATTATATCAATAAGAAATAAATAAATCTTTTTCTCCAAAATAAAATATTTTTGATGAAAAAAATAAACAAAATAGATAAAAAATTAATGTTAATTAATTGTAATTTTCTCTTCCTATCTTTTTTGCATAAGAGAAAAACATTCACGCGTTCTTTTTCCCTCCCAAGTTCTTTATATTATCAGAGGAATTAATTTCTCGGAATTGCAAAAAAAAAAAAGGAAAAAAAACTCGTTTTCCATTTAACACAACATAGTAACAATATTATTGTGACATAATACATTGATTCTGCGCAAAGGGAGAAGAAAAAATACTTGTTTTTTTTTTGTAATTAAAAAAAAAAGAAACAAAATAAAAAAAAATTACGGTAGATAGAAAGATTTCTTGTTCAGTTAAGTGTGTGTATTCAAATTAGAAGAGTATGCATTGAATAATTTTTTTCTTCACAATGAAAGTTTGAAAAAAATTTTTGTTTGCTTTTTATAATAAGAATAAGATTTTGGAAAATTTTTTTTTTTATTTTGCTGATGAAATGGAATTTGACAGACAGGAAAAGACAACTTCATTCACTGTTATCGGTCCACCAATTTTGCCAATAAGTGTTATATCATCGACGGAAATTGAAAATTCATCGTTGGGGAAAAATGAAGGTTAATTTATTAATCAATTAATTAGTTTTATTTTATTCGTACTATCACTGCGCATAGAAAATTCTGTTAAATTAATAAATTAATTTATAAAAATAATTAAAAAGTAAAAATAAATAAATAAATAAAATTAAATATTAATGAAAATTTTATTTATTTATTTTCTAAAAAAAAAGAAATTAAAAAATTATTTTTAAAACAGTAATTAATAATAATTTTGTTTTCTTTTTTACAAACAGCGTAAAAGTAAAAAAAAGTTGGACTACAAAATTATTAAACTTTAAATAACTTATTAAAGAAAATTTTGTAATAGTTAAAAAAAATTATTCTTATCTTATTAGTGTTTTGAAAAAAAAAAATTTTTTTTCGTTTATGTAATTATTTTTAAAATGTTCACTCACCTGTGAGTAAAATTTATAAAAAATTGATAAGAAATAAACAGGTTTACCGATCTTTGCCCAACTTATACAAATTTATTTCTTAAATTTAAACTAAATGTCCTCAGTATTATAAAAATAAAGAATGAGTGAGAATTATTCAATTTAAACATAAAAAATTTAATAATAAATAATAAGTAAAAATTAGAAAAAGAAAAAAAATTTTTTGACTGTTTTTGCAAATTAAAATGAAGAAATGTTTAATGAATGAAAAATGATGGATATATTTATTTAATTTAGATACAAGGACAGAAGAAGAAGTAGTTGAATTGGCTATCAATGAAACTGGTGAGAATTTATTATTTCATTGAATTTCATTAATATTTATCCTAAAATTTTAATCATTGAAGTGAATAAAAAAAATTTCTTTTTGGTTCAAATATTAAAATTGAAATTACTGCAATAAAATTATTAACAAATTACTATAATTAAAAAATACAAATTGATTAATTATTAGAATTATTAATTATTATTAGAAATTAATCCATTTCATCCTCTTTCAGAATCTTCAAAAAAATTATCTTTTGACTTAAAGTTAAATATTTAATTGTTATTTAATTGTTTAAATATTTATTGTTTAAACAAAATAAACAACCTTATAAACAAATTCGGAATTAGTAACAAATTAAAGTGAAAAGTTATCATTTTTTTTCTATTTGAATCTTGAAACTAAAATTTACCTACTAATATTTTTCAATAAAGTCATAAATAATTGTTGTAAACAAAATTTATTGTTAATAAATAATTTGTTTACAACAATTGTTTATAGTTTTGTTGAAAAATACTAAGAATTAAATTTAAGTTTCAAGATTTATCAATCCTATATAGTTAAAAGAATAGTGGAAGATAAAACGATTTTTTTTCATACTTAATTGTTGTTAATATTTATTCACAACACTTTGTTTACAACAATTGTTTAAAATTTTATTGAAAAATATTAATAGGTAAATTTAAGTATCAAGATTCAATAATCCTATAGAAAAAAATATCGAAAGAGAAGAGTAATCTTTTCAATTTTATTTGTTGCTAATTCGGAATTTGTTTATAGAAATTGTTTATAAATTTGTTACACAATTTTCATCTCAAAGATTCTTTTAGAAAACTGTAAAAAAAATCGGTGGAGGAAGGAACTAATTTTTTCAGCTTCAATTGTTCTCAATTCTTAATTTGTTTGTAAAATTATTTCTAACATTGTTAAATAATAATATTAAATAAATTTTAACTTCAACATTCATTGTAACTAAAAAAATAAGAGCGATATGAAAAAAAATGTTTTTCAATAATATTTGTGTCTTTCAAATAATAATTTGTTTTTAAAAATTTTAAATACGTAGTTTAAAGTATTGTTAAATATTAGTAATAAAAATATAATACAATATTAGTAGTAAAATTTTGTATTCCCTATTTTGTTATTTCAAATTCTTTCTGAAGTTATTTCAAATCAAAAATATAATTTCAATGAAATTCTCTTTTGTCCTATTTTTGTTTAAACAATCTTAAATTTTTATCCTTAAGTCAAAAGTTAAATTTTCTTATGTAGATTCTAAAATTGGACAGAAAAATACATAATAAACTCAATATATTTTTAGCCCACATTTTTTTTTTATTTTAAACTAATTTAAATTAATTTTTTTAATTGCAAAGAGTTGTTTGTTAATAAAATTCGAATAATGTATTTTTTTAGTCTAATTATAGTAAATTATGAAAAAAATTTATTTTTGTTTATTCTATTTTATTTTTAGTTTATGATCCATAACTTCCGAACGTTCAAATGAACGGAATTTTTTGCGAATATAAATATTTTCAAAAAATACAAATTGTTATAAAAAACAAAAATAAAATTAAATATTTAGGATCTTTATAATGTTTTTTTTTAATATTTGACGCAATTCCAATATAATTGGAATTTGAAGAAGAAATAAATAAATTTTGTTCATTTGAACGTTCAGAACTTTAGGGACTTTTTTTTCCTTTTTGTTTTATAGAAAATTATTTGTTGCAAAAAAAAAAAAATGTAAATTTTAATTTATTTTAAAATGCAGGTTTTGGAAAGTTCAATATAAAAGTAACAGTAATATGCTTTCTAATTTATTTAAATATTAGTCTAAGTACAGTAAGTACTGGCTTTGTACTTCCGGCAGCTGCATGTGATCTGCAAATGAGTACTGTTGATAAAGGATTATTGAGCAGTTCATATTTTATAGGTATAGATTTTTTTTTGTGTTTAAAATCAGAATTTAAAAATTTTTGAATGTTTATATTTAAAAATAAAAATTTGATTATTAAAATAGCAATTATATAATAAACAAATTAATAATTATTTTAAACAATCAGGTTCTTGTTTTAGTGCATTGATTTGTGGATTTTTAGCCAATTTAAAGGGTAGAAAATGGCTTCTAATAGTTTCATTGTTCCTTCAAGGAAATGCCGATTTACTGCAATCAATTGTCTCCAATTATTGGATAATAATGGGATTAAAATTTATATCCGGTTTTGCGTAATTATACAAATTATTAATTTTTTTCACTTCACAAGAAAAACAATTTTATTTTCTATTCATCAAGAGTTAAACATTATTTTGATATTTAAAAAAAAATATTTTTATATTTTCTAAAATTGTATTTTTATATTTTTGAAAAATAGTATTTTCATATTTTTCTAAAATATTATCTTTATATTTTTGAAAAATATATTTTTATACATTTTTTAAAATATTATTTTTACATTTTCGAAAATTATATTTTTATATTTATTAAAATATTATTTTTATATTATCGAAAATGGTAATTTTATAATGTTTTTTTATTATTTTTTATATTTATTTCCTTCAACATTTTCTGTAGGTACTAATTTCTGTAAATATTTTCTGCAATAATTTCTTTGATAATTTTTTTTTTTCAATATTTGATTCATTTTGTTTTTATATTTTTATAGAGGAACGGGACAATTGATTACTGTATTTACCTATTTAAGTGAATGCATTCCTTTGAAGCAAAGAAAATCACTTTTATCATTAATGGAATTTTTTTGGATTTCTGGTCACGGTGTGGCGTCAGGTTTGTTAATGTCTTTTTTAATTAAATTATTTTTTTTTATTATATTATTTAATTTAATAAATTTTGTTCACAAAATTATAAGTTATTTTTGAAATAAAAAACAATTTGCATAATTTCTATTTCTCAATCACAATTTTTGTAGAAAATTCTCTGCTTTTTTTTTTAAAGGAAATAATTTGCACCGATTTATATTTCTCAATTCGAATTTCTTTTTTAGAAGTAAAGAACAAATTTTTTTTTTTAAATTCGATTTGTCAATTACAATTTTTAATGGAAAATAAAATTGAGAGAATATTAAGACTTTTATAAAACAAAGGAAAGAAATTCTCGTCAATCATATTTTTTTGTTACAAAATTTTTAATATGTTTAGTTAAAAAATGTGAAAGAGAAATTCTTGAAATTTTTTTTTATTATATATTATCGCAGGATTTTTTTATTTCTAAAAAAAATCCAAGACCTTCTCATTTTTTAAGCGAATGTAAAAATTCGAAAATTTAATAAAATTCCAAGTATTCTTTTGTAAAGTTTGAAAATTTGCATAATTATTATTACTCTGGCCAATTAAAAATATTTTTTAAAATAAAATTTTAATTATACATAAATATACTTTTTTTATTACAGCTCTAGCATATGGAATTATTCCATTAGAATTTCAATTTCAAAAGAAATATTTTTCCTTTCAATCATGGAATCTTTATATTTTAATTTGCTCACTGCCCGGTATTATTCTTGGCTTTTGGTTAATTTGTTTTCCCGAAAGTCCAAAATATTTGGCAGAAATGGGTTCAAATGAAAAATTATTACAAGTCCTCATTGAAATGTATGAACAAAATAATCGAAAATCTGCACGAGAATATATAGTGAGTATAAAAAAATAATAATAACCACTGATTATTTTAATTTTTTCCTTCTACAAATTTACTGTTAATTTTCTTTTTCTTCTATTCCTACAACTGATGACATCACTTTTGAAAATATAGGTAATTAAAATATTAATAAATTTATTTATAAAAAAAGATTTTCATTATTAAAAACCGTTTTTTAATTATTTCTGTATAAATAAAATTTTATTTTATTTATAAAAAGAAATTGACTTATAAAAAAAATTTTATCTATTAAAAACAGTTTTTAATTATTTTGCAATAAAAAGGAATGTAAATGAATTGGAATTTATTAAATTAAAAAATTAAAAATGTTTATGACAAACTATTAAATTATTGTTATGAATAAATTATTCATTAATTAATAATCATTAATTAATAATCATTAATTAATAATCATTAATTAATAATAATCATTAAATTATAATAATATTAAATAATAATTATTAATTAATAATAATAATAATAATAAGTTAATATAATAATATAATGCGCATTTGGTCTTGTAAAATGAAAAGAAAATATTAAAATAAAATACAAATATAGAATAAAAATGAAAATATATATAAAATAAAAAAATAAAAATAAAAAATATTTGATTAAAAAAATAAAATGAAGAATATATAATTAAAAATAAAAACTATTTTTCTTTTTCAGGAAAAGCTTGTTAATAATGAAAACACGTCATTGATGAAATTGGTAAATCGTTCGCGTGACAAGGGGGTGACAGTAAATAAATTATCATTTTTCAAAGAGAAATTATTAATGGAATTAAGACATACTAAAACAGTGTTAAAGCGACCACTTTTAATTAATACTTGTTTCGCTTGTTTTACTGCATTTTGTGTAACGGCATCTTATTTTGCAATTTATCTTTGGTTACCGGAAATTTTTCAACGAGTCGTTGAATTTGAGGAAAACAGTAAAAATGAGACATTAAGTTTCTGTGCTGTCTCACGTGATCTTCAATTTTCTATGAAAAACAAGGTATTACTTTATTATAATTTTTTTATTATTATTATCTATATTAAATGAAGTATTTATTTTAATTAACTAATTTTGTCAATTAGGAAACTGATCCATTTCTTTGTAACGGAACAGTGGACACTAAAGTTTTCATTTATAATTTATTACTGTGCGCATCTTGTGTTCCTGCAATTTTTCCAGTATTATATTTTGTGGCTCGATATGGCTTCAAAATTTTATTAGGTAACCGAAAATTATTAATCGAAATTATTAATATATTTTATTATTATAATTATTATTTTTTAAATCTTTTTATCATTATAATTGTTATTTAAATAAAAGGTGTTTTTTTTCTGTTTCGAATTATAAAATTATTATTGTTAAAAATATTAATAACTCATAATTAATATTATTACTTAATTATTAAAAAATAAAAAAAAGAAATTATTAAAATTTTTTATTTTATTTTTATTGATTGAAAATAATAATTATTACTTTTTGATATTAATATTATGAATTATTTATATTTATTCTTTCTTTTTCTCGCAGCATTAACTTCGATTCTTTGCTCGGGGGTCGTGTTTGGCCTCTATTTTGTTAATTCTTCTCTTCAAATTTTAATTCTTCTTTGCGTTTACTTGCCATTAATATCAGTCTGCATTACTATTTCATTTGCACTGTTCGTTTCGATTTTTCCCACAAATCTCAGGTAAATATTTCGCAAATAAATTAAAAAAAAAAAAAAATGACATAATTAAATAAATAATTTTTTTTTTAGATCATCGGGAGTTACATTAACTTCTCTTTCCTCTCGTTTGGGGGCCTCATTTGGCAATATTATATTCAGTTATCTCATAGAACAATATTGCTTCGAATTTATCATACTCGTAACTATTCTACTTGTTGGTTAGTACTTTTTACTATATTATATTCTGCTTTTTATTTTTTTTTAATGAACTTTACGATAATGATTAATTAATTACCGTATTAATAAAATACCGCACTAATTAATTACTTACATTATTAATGAATCACCAATTAATTAATCGCTTGTTAAAAAATAACCGTATTAATTTATCATCTGTTAATTAATCAGCTGTTAATTAATAGATATATTAAATAATCGCTTATTTTAATAAATTATCAATTAATTTATCAATTAATTAGCTTTTTCATTTTTTTATAAACTTAATAATTTATTCACGTTTTTTATTTATCTTTTTTAGTTTCGGCGATATCAACAATAATAATTCAAGAAAGATAAACGTTTCATTGCTCCTAGATCGATGTGTTGTTTAACATCTACATCTAATTTCATTGCCATAGTTAATTATTATCAATTCTTTAATAAATAGTATTTAACTTATGTTGTTTTTTTTATATCTGTTTAATTTAAAGTAAATCGTATTATAAATATTATACATTATGACAATTGTAGTTATAATTAAATTGTAGACAATTTCTGTATATTTGTAAATGTAAACCAATTTCAATAGGTAAGAAAAATTGCCTAATTGTAACAGTTGTATTGTACCTGAATAAAAGATTAAATAAAATATTTTTTTCTAGAAGAAAAATTATTTATACATTCATTATTTCTACAACAACTTTTATAAATTTCTCTATCATTAGATATGCGCGTTTTTCCTTGTTTACAAAAGAAAAATGAAATAAACAAAAGAAATAAAATAAGAATTAAAAATTTTTGTACAAAATATTTTATTACTCACAAAAAAAATGCGAATAAAATAAAAAAAGGACGCAGAGAATTAAATACAAAAATTTAATTAATTAATTAATTAATTAATATTAATTTACAACTATTATCAAAATAGATTTGTAATAAATGCAAAACGGTATTTTTAGTTATTATCCCCACGTTACCTTGATAGATTTTTAGTACAGTTCCATTCAACATTTTTTTTAAACTTTATAGCTTTTACAGTATATATTTAAAAAAAGAAACAAATAAATTTACTTCACTTTAAATTAACTTTTAAATTTTATTCAAAAGTCGTTAAAATGTAAAACTCAAAAATTTTGTTTCATTATTCTTATCTAAACGCATGTCAAGAACAAATTGCATGCAAAAGATTATTAAAAGACATTGTAATTAAGAATATAATTTTACAAAGCAAAATTATAATCTTATCTAAAAACGAATTTTTGCACAACTTTGCATGCGAAAATTATTAAAGACAAAACTATGAATTAAGTTTTTTTGTTGAAAATAATACATTCAATTTTTAATGGACATGCTAATAATCAAAAGCAGGCCTAATTACAAGTATAATAATTCAAATGTTCAAAAATTTTTTATGTAAAATTTACTGAGATCTAATAAAAAAATAATTAAATTTTTAAATAATTGTAAATTGATGTAATTAAATAATCGTCAATTGATGTAATTAAATAATTATCGTTTATAGTAAATAATCGTTTAAGGAAACAACAAATTTTTTTTTAAAATACTGCAAAACTAGTGCGTGAGAAATTGTATCAAACTTTTGTGCTTTAGTGTACTTAATAGAAGTCACAAGCCAAGTCAGTAATCGGAGTAAGAGCATCATTGTTCGATAACTATCATTTTGCGTCCATAATAGTGTGAAATTCATAATGTGCATCTTTACATGAAATGTTAATATCGTTATCTCAATATTTTTAAAATATCTTTTTTTATTAACCATTTTTATTTTTTCTATTGTTCTTTATTTATTTTTTATTTTTATCTACTATTAATTGTTTTTTTTCTTTGTATCTTATATTTTGTATTTTATATTTTGTATTTTATAATTTGTATTTTATACTTTGTATTTTATACTTTGTGTTTTATATTTTGTGTTTTTTATTCAAAATATTTCCCAGTAAAAATTATTCTATTTAAAAAATGCAGAATTTTGAAGAAATTATACCGTTAAAAGTGAATCCACGGATTAATGATTCATCTAATATTGAAACAGAATTAATTCATGACATTCCAGAGGAGAAGGAAGGTGAGAAAGAATTAGTAATTTCTACTATACATTATTATCATAATTACGTAATTATATAAATTTTATAACAAAAAAGTTGTGAATCATATTTTTTTTTCTTGCAAAAATCGAAAATTTAAATAAGAAAGAATAATAATTAATATTATTTAATTTTCTTACTTTATTAATAAGTAAATTATTAATTAATGATAAGTAAATAATAACAATTGAAATATTAAAATAAAAAAAAATAATAATAAATTAATAAATAAATAAGCTACTATATCTACTATCTAAATTTATTATTACTCAGAATTATCTAATTCATTATTTGTATTATTTATTATTATTATTAAAATTATATTAATTAAGAATAATATTTTAATAATATTAATAAATTTCATTAGTTATTTAATTCTAGTTAGTTATTAACTTTTTATTTTCTTTTCTCTTTGCTATACACATTTTATTTTTTTTTAGATGCACGAATTGATGAAGCAATCGTTGAATTGGCTATCAATGAAACTGGTTAGCATAATTATTTATTGAATAAAATAATATTTTAGCAGATTTTTAAATATTTTACGCAATAGAAATTTATATAGAATATATAAAATTTATAAAATTTTGAAATTTTTTTATTAGGTTTTGGAAAATTTAGCATAAAAGTAACAATAATATGCTTTCTAATTTATTTGAATATTAGTCTTTGCACTACATATACAGGATTTATACTTCCGTCAGCAGCGTGTGATCTCAAAATGAGTACAATTGAAAAAGGATTATTGAGCACCTCATTTTTCATAGGTATAATTAATTTATTAAAAATTTTACATTCAAAGAAAAATTTCACACTTTAGGAAAAATGTATGATAAAATTCTTATTTTATTTTTTATTTCTTATTCTTATTTTATTATCTTTTATTTTTTTTTTATTATTTATTCTTTTTTTTATTTATTTATTATTAAACAATTTTCAAGTAAAGAAATTATATTAATTTTAACAGTTAATTAAAATTTTTGAAACAATAGGTTCTTGTTTCAGTTCGGTGATTTCTGGATTTTTAGCAAATTTAAAAGGTCGTAAATGGATTTTAACGATATCATTATTCGTGCAAGGAATTTCTGATTTATTGCAAGCGATTGTGCCTAATTATTCGACAATAATGGGATTGAAATTTATTTCCGGCTTTGCGTAATTACATATTTTTCATTAATAATAAATTTTATAAATTTTTTTAATGTTTAAATAAAAGATAAAAAAAAAAAATATAGAAATACAAAATATAGCAATAAAAAAATATAGAAGTAAATAAATATAAAAATAAAAAAAATATATAAATAAAAAATATAACAATAAAAAATATAGAAGTAAATAAATATATAAATACAAAAATATAACAATAAAAAATATAGAAGTAAATAAATATATAAATACAAAAATAAATATACGGATAAAAAATATAGAAATGAAAATAATATTTACATGGAATTTATTTTTTAATTTCTATAATTTACACTCTAACTATTATTATATTTTATTCCTAATTTTTTGAAGTTTATCTTATTTTAGAGCGTCAGGACAATTGATGACAATTTTCACCTACATGAGTGAATGTCTTCCCATGAAGCAAAGAAAATTTCTTCTATCGTTTATGGAATTTTTTTGGATTTGTGGTCACGGTCTTGCGTCCAGTCAGTAAATTTACACAAAAATTCTCCCCCCAATTAAAACAATATTTTCAAATTATTCATAAATAAATGAACATTTTTTTTAATTACAGTTCTGGGATTTTTCATTATTCCCTTAGAATTTGAAATGAACTGGCAATATTTTTACTTCCGCTCTTGGAATCTTTATATTCTCATTTGTTCATTGCTAGGAATTTTTCTTGGCTTTTGGATAATTACCTTTCCGGAAACACCAAAATATTTGGCGGAAATGGGTCGTCGTGATGAATTTCTCAAGGTTCTCGTCAAAATGTATGGGGAAAATTTGGGAAAATCGAAAAAGGAGTACGTGGTATGAGTTATTGTACAATAATAATTAATTCTAAGACTAAACAAAATGAATAATAAAAAATATCGAAAATTAAAGTAAATAAAAATTTGAAATCGGTTTATATTAATTTCGAAACTCTGTAAATTTGATTATTAATAGAGAATTACGAATATTGACGAACATCTTGAGATTCAATGTGGAGTTGATACTCTCCACCTGCGAACGCCAAGGTCACCGCTAGATGGCAGTTTGTTTGCTAAAATCTGATTTTTCGCCATCTAGTGGCAACCTTAATGTTCTCATGTGGAGAAATTAAACCACAATTTTATATTTTTATTCCTCAAAAAATTATTTATAACTAAAAAAATGTTACGAAAAATATTATGACAATTTTCATACTGTCTTTTATTTTTAAATTCAAATCCAAGGCCTGAAACATTCATTGATATTCACAATTCCTACGATTTATATTTGTCACGAAATATTTCATTTCATCAAAAAGAAAACGTTTTTTAATAATTATTAAAAAAAAAAAAAATTTTAGAAACGAAATAAATAACACCAATTTATTTTATTTTTAAGGAAACATTAATGAAGAGTGGAAATTCATTTCTCATGAAAGTTGCAAGTCATGAACAGAACAAATTTGTAGCTTTAAATAAAAATTCAGTGACTGGAAATTTTTTACTGGAATTGAAACAAATTGGAAGTGTTCTAAAAGCACCATATTTTAAAAATACTTTTTTCGCCTGTATCACTGGTTTTTGTGTTCCGGCCGGTTATTATGCATTATATCTCTGGTTACCTGAGATTTTTCAACGATTCGCAGATTTTGAGGCGAAGAATAAAAATGAGAAACCCAATTTTTGTAAAGTTTCTCGCGAAATTCATTCTTCTTTGACTGATGCGGTATGATTAAATTTTTTTAAATACAAATAAATTCATCAAGTATTAATATAATTATTATTAAATTCATCAAGTATTTATATAATTATTATTAAATTATCAATGGAATTTAATTTAATTATTAATTAAATATTAATTACTATTTTCGTTTATAATTTTGCAATATTGATATAGGAAATTTAATTTTCAGATTCATGAAATTCCTCCTGTTTGTGACAGAACAATAGATACTGAAGTATTTATTAATAATTTATTGTTATGTGCCTCTTGTATTCCTGCCATTTTTCCCGTATTATGTTTAGTTCATCGTTTCGGATTTAAATTTTTATTGGGTGAGAAAAAAAATTTTGGTTTTAGTTAATTTTAAATAATTTAAAAAATGTTTACATATAATTTATGAATACGTATTTTCTAAATAATTTTTAACTAAGTATTTACTTATATTTTATAAATAAATATATTTATTTTTAGTTTTTATTTTATTTTTAGTTTATATTTATTTATTTATGTTTTACTTATTTATATTTATTTATTTATGTTTTACTTATTTATTTTTATTTTATTTTTAGTTTATATTTAATTGTTTATGTTTTATTTTTTATTTTTAGTTTAATGATTATTATATTCTTCCAGGTGGCATGTGTCTTATTTGTTCGGCTGTTGTTGTCGGCATTTATTTCGTTAATTCCTCTCTACAAAATTTAATTCTTCTCTGCATCTACTTGCCATTGATATCAGTCTGCATTACTTTAACATTCGCCCTGTTTGTTACAATTTTTCCCACAAATCTCAGGTTTAAAAAAATTTTCTTTCAGTTTTCTTTTATTTTATTTTAATAGTTAGATTTTATTTTATTCTATTAATTAGACTTTATTCTATTCTATTAATTAGATTTTATTTTATTCTAATATTAGATTTTATTTTATTCTAATATTAGATTTTATTTTATCCTAACAATTAGATTTTATTTTACACTAAAAATGAAAAAAAAATCTTATACATAAATACAAATAATAATTGCATCTAATTATTTTTCTAGATCATCGGGAGTAACATTGACTACTTTTTCCTCTCGTATTGGATCTGCTTTCGGCAATATTATTTTCAGTTACCTTATAAACGAATATTGCTTGCAATTTATCATCCTCGTTGCTCTTTTACTCGTCGGTCAGTACAATTTATTATTACTGTACTATTATTAATATAATTAATTATTAATTATTATTTATAATTATTAATTAATCAACTCGTTAATTATTTGCTAATAATCCATTTTTAAAAATTAGTTTCAGCAGTCACGACAATGTTGATCCACGAAAGATGAGATTTCTGATAGTTTTACTTTTCTAAATATGAAGATCAAAAGATAGAAGAAATTATTAATGTAGTGCAATATTATAATTAGTAAGAGTAATTATAATATTACTTAAAAATTATAAGTATTATTACCAATACTAATTTGTTATTACACAAATTAATAGCAATACGATTAATGCAAGAATTTTTATAATTAATATAATTATTTTCAGTAATTACAATAATATTATTTTAGTTATTTTTAACTCATTACAATACTATTATTATAATTATTCACACTAATTACAATAATTAATTTAATTATTTATAGTAATTATAATAATATTATTACAATTACTATAATATTATTACAATTACCATAATATTATTACAATTACCATAATATTATTAAAATTAAAATAATATTATTACAATTACTATTAATATGGTAGAATAAAAAAATCAAATTTATATTGCTAAAATAAATTATATTTTTTATTATTTCTCGGACAATGTTTTTCTTTTTTTTACAATTATTCGTATCTTCGTAAGGCATCTTTACTATTTCTAATGTTATACTGAATAAATTATATACACACGAGATTTTTTTCAATTTATTACAGACACTCATTATTTAAATACATACTGTGATTTAAATGCTATATAATTTTCTTTAAAACAATTTTTATTTTATTTTATTATTCTCTCACAATATATCATAAATGGGAGAAAATATTAAAAATTTTAATAAAGGTAAATTTAAAAATGAATCTCAACAGAAAAATATCTGATTTAATCAATTTTATCAAAAATATTCTCTTTCTTCAAAAGCAGGACAAAAATAAATAATACACCTATTTGTGCAAAGTAAATATTCACATATTTCTTATAAAGGCAAGAGAAGAAAATAATATTTTTGCTTTTAGTTTCTTTATCATTTTTTTATGGTTTCATAAAATATTTACATATCTATGTAGTTTGAATCTTTAAATTCTTGAATTATTTCTGTTTATTAATAATTTCCTTTTATTAATTCTTTTTTTCCCTTAATTATTTCTTTTTATTTATTCTTTTTTTCCATAATTATTTATTTTAATTCTTTTCTTTTTATTAATTCTTTCTTTTTAGTAATTAACGTTTTTTCGAAAGAAATCTTCAGGCAGTCATTGTTCGAATTAATAGAGGGAACAATTTTTACTGTTTCGACTTTACTTTTTGTTTTGTCATTAGCTTCTTTTGTTTATATTTTTTTTTTACTGTTTGTCATTTTTCTTAACGGTTTATAATTTGTTTTGCGGATAATTAAAGATCTAAATACATAATTTGAGTGGCTGACAATGCTCCACAAGCAGCCAAAGAACTTGCAACACCCACAACAGCTGTGGTTGTTCCTGACAAACTTACTATGGATCCAAGGGCACACGAGAGAATAAATTGTGCCAAAAATACCATAGAAGAAACAATTGCAACGTCCGTTCCTAAACCTCGCACCTCACCACTTTGTATCGCTTCACCTTCTGCATTGACAGCAAACTAAAAAAATATTTATGAAAATTATAAAAAATAATAGAAAACGAATAAAGAGTTTATAAAAAAAAAAATGATAGAAAAACGAAAAGAATAAGAAAATGATAGAAAAGAATTTAAAAAAATAATAGAAAATGAAAAGCGTAAGAAGATGATGAAAAATTAGTTAAAAATGACAAATTTTAAATTTAAATTATAAACTAATGATTAGTTTTGTATTATAGCTAGCAATTATGTTAATTAAAAATTTTCTAATCAGAATTAATATATTTTCACGAAACTGACCGTGGAAGATGCATGATAATGTGCGATTAATAAATATGGCATTGTAAATAGTGTTGAATACATAACACCAGCTGCCCATGAGAAGACAATTACTCCAACTGGATGTTTTGTTAATGCCATTAACATCATTCCAACACTGTAGAAGAGTAAACCGCAAATATAAACATTTCTTGCCCTGCAAAATATATTTTGATCAATACAGATAAAAAATATTTTCAAAATAGTTTCAAAGTAGTTTCAAAATAGTTTCAAAATAGTTTCAAAATAGTTTCAAAATAGTTTCAAAATAGTTTCAAAATAGTTTAAAACAGTTGAAAAATAATTAAAAATTAATTTAAAAATAGTTGAAAAATAGTTTAAAAATAGTTTTAAAATAGTTTTAAAATAGTTCAAAATTAGTTTAAAATTAGTTCAAAATAAAAAAGTAAGTAAAAAGAAGTTAAATAAAGAAAAATAATTAAAACTATAGTTGAAAAGAAAACAATAAATAAAAAGAAGTGAAAATAAAGAAAAACAACATTAAAAAGTAGTTAAAAATTAAAATTAAATAAAAAAAAACAAAAAAAAAAACAGTACGTTAAAATAGAAAATATTACCTAAGCTATAATTAATAAAGAACTTAATTATAGCCTCTCTTTTTTTAAAAACAAAATAAATAATAAATAAATAAACACAAATGTAAAAATAAAAGAAATAATTATAAATGTGGTTAAAAACAAAAAATAAGTAAATAAAAAACTAAATTAAATTTTTAAATAATTAGCCATTAGAACGAATTTAATTAGCCTCTCTCTAGTTCAAAATACAAAACAAATAAAAACAGTTAAAAGTAGTTCAAAACAAAATAAGTGAAGAGAATTAAAAACAAATAAAAAAACACAGTTAATAGTACTAGATAAAAATAAACGATAAATAAAGAACAATAAAAAAAATAAATACCTGGGGAAAAAACAATTAATATAGTACAGTCAACAATAAAAAAATAAATAAAGAGCAATAAAAATAAATAAAAATTTGTGCAAAATAGAAAATAAATAAAATAGCTGTATAGAAAATAAAAAATATGAGAACGAACTTGAAACGCTTAATTAGCCTCTCAATAATTAGTGAATAACAGGAACATGATAAAGAATACATTGACATCCCCCAACATCCAAATCGAACACCGTATTCATACAATTCTCTTGATTTACTACCTTCAGGTGCCTAAAAAAATTAAAATTCACTTTAATATACAAGGAAAAAAATAATATTATGAATAAAATAATATTTAAAATTTACTATTACAATTATTTTTAGTAATAAGGAAAAAAAAATTAGTAAAAAAGTGACTATATCGAAAAACTAACAATTTTTTCATAATTTCCAAATTCAATTACATTCAAATATAGAATTTTTTTTTCTAATTAATTATTTATTATATTGAGAATAAAAAATAATTCTTGCAAAGAACTTTATTAATTTTTTTTTTAAATAAGTGTTTATTTAAAAAAAAATATTTATGTATTTTTTGCCTCAGGAATTAAAATATTTTTAACAATTTAAATATAAAACCGTTTTTTAAAATTTTTTTAAATATTTTTTAAAATATTTTTTATTAATAAAAAATATGAGAAAATTGTTAATTGCTAAAAAATTATAATTAAGAAATATGAAATATACCCATTTTATGCTTATTTTTTTATTTCTCAATAACAATATTGTTCAGAAACTCATTCTTTTCTTTTGTAAAAGAAACATTACATAATATATATTCCATTCTATTTGTTAATTACAAATTTGAATTGAAAATGAAATTAAAACTTTTTAAAATTTAGAAAATAAAGGAAAAAATTTTACTCAAAAAAAAAATGTTCTGTTACATTTATTTACGAATTTCTTTAATTGTAAAATTATTCGAAAACATCAATAATTTTTTTTTGCAAATAAATATTTAATCAATATTATTTTTCCATAGGAATGAAGAATTTCAAAAATTTTAAATTCAAATTTTTTTAAATTCAATAACTTATAAGAATGTTTTATAATAATTAAAGATGACCGAGTGATAAAATCATTGTTTTTGTATTATAACATTAATGTTATTATTTATTATTACAGTAACTTTTTCTAAATCATTTTTTCAAATCAATTATTATTTTCTACAATTTTTAATTATTTTCTACTGAAAATAATTGAATTCCTTAAAAAAAAATTATTATTTATAAAAATAATTGAATTATTGCGAAGGAATTTATAAAAAAATTTGTAAATAATTGAATTCCTGAGAAATTTTTATTATTTATGAAAATAATTAAATGTTTGCGTACTATTTTTGGGAATTTGAAGTTGATTTGAAAAAAAATTGAACTTTGGGGAAGAATTTTGTTATTTATAAAGATAATTGGGATTTTGACGAGAATTTTTTTTAAATTTGAAAGATAATTGAATTTTATGAGAAGAATTTTAGCACTCTTGAAAATAATTGAATTTCTGCAATTATTTGTAATTTTTCCAAAATTTTATTTTTTTAGTGTTTTTTAAAAAAAATTTATTTTCAAATTTTTAAATTCTATTGTTTTTAAAAAATATTATTTTATCCTTATCATTATTTTATCCATAATTTTATTCTAAAAAGCTAGCCGCGCGCTGTAGCACGCGAATTGTTGCTAGTTACAAATAATATTCTATTTCAATATATATAAATAAAATTATTAGTAAAAATGTTTAAATTCTAAATTATTAGTCTTAGAAATTAGAACAATTAAATTTTCAAAGATTACAATGAAAAATCTTTTGAAATTTAATTATTTCTAAAAAAAAAGAAATTGAATTCTTATAAAGAACTTTATCAAAATTTTCGAAAATAATTAAATTGTTACGAAGAATTTTATTATTAATTAGTAATGCTTAAAAAATTTTCTACTGCCTGATATGATGCCACTTAATACAGATTTAACTCAATCAGCTAAAGTACAGTGCTGCTTAAAAGTTTCTGAATTAATATAATTTAAAAATTTTCTTCATACTATATTGCAATAACGTTTTGAATTTTTTATTACATCAATAATTTTTTAGATTTTATTTATAAATAATAATTTACAATAAAAAATTGTAACCTAATTATTAGTCTCATTTTAATAATTTTTCTTATAGACAGAAGCAGATTGACAAATCCTTAGAAAAACTGTGATATAATAATAGAGTTTGTAACTAATAAAAAATGTATAATTATACTAAAAAAAATCCATATAAATATTTCTGCATTAAATTATTCAATTAAAATAATTAATCAAACATTCCTAAAAAAAATAAATAAATAAAACAAAAAATGAAACTTGCCTTTGGATCACCGCCATAGACAGCTTCACCGACAAAATCAGTGAAATAGAGTGAATAACAAACGTGGGCCATCCAACAGAAAAGATTTGTTAAACAAACCATTCGTAGACTGTGTGGCATATACAAAATTGAGGCAAGATATTCCTTTAATGAAACTTTTGGATTTCCCTCTGAATTTTCCTCTAATCCAGACTGTGAATTAATTTGTGATTGCGGTGGCGGAGGCGGCACTTCCGGTATTATGGGTACAGTGCCAACTCGCTTCTTAACTTCTTCCACTTGTGGAACTTCTTCAGGTGTTAAATCCTAATTTAGGAGAAAAAAATTCTTTGAAATAAAATTTTTAAAAAAGTATTCAGAAAAATTTTTTTTTCTCTTTTCTTTCATCCCTTTTTTTATTCTTTTTTTCATTCATTCATTCATTCCTCCTTTCTTTCTTTCGTTTTTTCTTTTTTATTCTCTTTCTTTTTTATTTTATTTTCTTCTTTTTCTGTATGCTTACTTTGGAACGTACTTACGTCAGATTTTCCATTATTTTGATTTTCATTTAAAGTTCCATAAGAAACGTTTTCTTCGGTCGTTATTTTTTCGCTTTCATTCGCTTCTCGGGCTTCATTCATCTGTGTAAACAAAATTAGCTCTAAAGTTAATTATCTAATTTTTTTTTATTTGATAATAATTTGTGTAATTAAAAAACAAAAATTAATAGCAAATAATTTTATTATTTCCTAGTGTTTATTTATTCTTTTATTAGTCCTTAGTGAAATAAAAAATTGTAAAAATTATAAATAATAAAAAATTTATAAATAATACAATAATATTAATATAATAATAATAATAAATATAATAATAACAATAATTATTGTTGTAAATGAACCACCGGCGACAAAAAGGAAAAATCATGATAATAAAATTAACTATATGGTTGGAAAAGTAGATGATTAAGCCAATTAGTTCAGAATAATGATGAGATTGAAGTAAAAAAAATAAATAAATAATAAAAAATAAATAAACAATAAATAAAAAATAAATAAAAAAAAATAATAAAAAAAATATTCTCGAGATGTTAAATGCAATGATTGAATTCTTTGAAAATATGCAATTAATCGTCAGGACCCACTTTTTGTTCATGCATTTTGAGTCCTTGATCACTGTCCAAAAGTTCAAGAGGTATTTCCTTAAAGCTCGTGATAGTGAAAGAGACGCAGATAATAAAAATAATAGTAATAAGCGTAAATGTTGCATGCAAATGTCCTCCCAAAGCAACGCCAATTGCAGTTGCGTCCCAATTTATTCCGCCCAAGCCATAGCCCATGAAACCACCTAATCCAGCCATTATGGTAAATGTACTTAAACCTCTAGCATGATCCTCTGAAAAAAAGAAGAGAAAATTTGTTTTTTCTAAATTAAGGAATTTTTTTGTATTCATTAAATAAATTTCCATTTTAAAAAATCGACTTTCAAATAATCTAATATACTCTATCAATTTGAATTAGTAGGAATTATTATTTATTAGTAGAAATTATTATCTATTAGTAGAAATTACTATCTATTAGTAGAAATTACTATCTATCAATACAAATTACTATTTATTAGTAGAAATTACTATCTATCAATACAAATTACTATTTATTAGTAGAAATTACTATCGATCAGTAGAAATTACTATTTATTAGTAGAAATTACTATCTATCGATACAAATTACTATTTATTAGTAGAAATTACTATCGATCAGTAGAAATTACTATCTATTAGTAGAAATTACTATTTATTAGTAAAAATTACTATCGATCAGTAGAAATTACGATCAATTAGTAGAAATTACTATTTATTAGTAGAAATTACTATCGATCAATACAAATTACTATTTATTAGTAGAAATTACTATCTATCAATACAAATTACTATTTATTAGTAGAAATTACTATCTATCGATCATTAGAAATTACTATCTATTAGTAGAAATTACTATTTATTAGTAGAAATTACTATCGATCAGTAGAAATTACTATCTATTAGTAGAAATTACTATTTATTAGTACACGGAGAAAATTTGTTCCTTACATTTTACCGAATTTTTCAATAAAGTTGGGATATAGTAGCATAATCGTAATTTTTAATAATTTTTATATTATTTTTTCGGTAACAATATTTAAAATCTAATGTGATATCTTTATTCCTTAAGAGCTAGTACTGTAAAAGTTGAAAAAAAATTGAAACTGAACGTTTAATGTAAATTAAATAAATACCTCCTTGATGGGCACTAACGTTTCAGGAATAGTTCGGTAAAACTTTCTTGACTTGCCGAAAGTGTTAGTTTTCAGGAATAGTTCGGTAAAACTTCCTTGACTTGCCTAAAGTTTTAGTTTTCTGGATTAAAATACTTTATTTCAAGTGTCCCGCAGTCAAATGAGAGACTTTCACACTAATAGTTGATTTTTCCAACTTATTTAATAATCATTTTATTATTATTTAAATTAAAATTCAATTAATTAATTATTTTAAACACTTATTAATTGCCAAATATGTAATAAATGCTTTTAAATCATGTAAAAAGAAAATATAAAATGGCAATAACATACTTTTTTTTAAACATATAATTTATTCATTTTAATTAAATATGAATGATAGTAAGTAAGTAAGCAAGTAAACATAAGTAAGTAAGCAAAAAGGAAATAAACAAGTAAGCAATTAAACATATAAGTAAGTATGTAAGTAAGTAAATAAGTAGGTAAGCAAGTAAGCAAACAGGAAATAACTTGCTTGCTTACTATCTTACTTTCTTATTTGCATACTTACTTGCTTATTTCTTTCTTGCTTACTCTGCTTACTTGCTTACCTACTTATTTGCTTACTTCCTAATTTCCTTCTTGCTTACTTGCTTGTTTCCTTTCTGCTTACTTACTTCCTTATATGCTTACTTGCTTACTTTCTTATTTGCTTATTTTCTTACTTGCTTATTTCCTTCTTGCTTACTTTATTCCTTATTTGCTTACTTGCTTATTTCCTTTTCGCTTTTTAATACCTCACAATTATTATTTAATATTTCAGAAAGATTAATTTTCTATTAATTAATTTAATAATTTCCAACTTGCACTTTTAATATGTATATTTTTAATTTTAAACACAAAAATTTGAGAATAATAAGGATTTTCATAGATTATTGTTTTATTCCATTAAATACAAATTTAAACATTTTTCTTTATATTAATAAAAACATAATTAAAAAATATTTCATAAATTGACCTTGAATATAGTTAGAAATGATTCATTAATATAAATAATTTTAAATTTTGTACAACGATAGTTTATTAATTTGAATCTTTCTCACAAGCGGTGAAATAAAATTGAGATTAATATATAAGGACAGTTGAAACTTTCTGAAGCATTAATGTAAAGCGTGCGATGTGTGTATTAGTGTATGCGTTTAGAATGTACTGTAGGCAGGTGTATCAATTAGTATTTGTTTGTAAACAATTGTAGGGGGTTTAGGTAGTGATTAAAGTAGGTAAATTGAGAGTTACGGCAGTATTAATATAGATCTACTGAAGTAACATTATTTTTTATTTTTGTTCTTCAAGTTTTACCGAACTTTCAGTAAATTGCAACTCGTCAGTTTTACCGAAGACTTTATCTTATGTTTTACCGAACTATTCAATAAATATGAATGTAGCGAGCACTTGGCTTACGTTTTACCGAACTGTAACTGAAGCGCTAATACATGTATCGTGAGCTTTATGATTTTTACATTATTTTTCAATGCAATTTCTTTTACAGTCTAGTTCTTGAAAAATTACTGTTTTGACACTTCATCCCAGTTTTACCGAACTAAATTCAGTAGAATTTCAGGAATAAATTTTCTCCGTGTAGAAATTACTATCTATCAATACAAATTACTATTTATTAGTAGAAATTACTATCGATTAGTAGAATTTACTATTTATTAGTAGAAATTACTATCTATCAATACAAATTACTATTTATTAGTTGAAATTACTATCTATCAATACAAATTACTATTTATTAGTAGAAATTACTATCGATCAGTAGAAATTACTATCTATTAGTAGAAATTACTATTTATTAGTAGAAATTACTATCTATTAGTAGAAATTACTATTTATTAGTAAAAATTACTATCGATCAGTAGAAATTACTATCTATTAGTAGAAATTACTATCGATCAGTAGAAATTACTATCTATTAGTAGAAATTACTATTTATTAGTAGAAATTACTATCGATCAGTAGAAATTACTATCTATTAGTAGAAATTACTATTTATTAGTAGAAATTACTATTTATTAATACAAATTACTATTTCTTAGTAAAATTGACTAATTTAAACAAAAAATCAGTCACTCATTAATTAGATTTTATTTTATCATAACAATTAGATTTTATTTTATTCTAATAATGAAAAAAAGTCTTTTCGATAATAATCAAAAATATTTTAATCGAGTCGAAAACTCGGAGTCATCGATTTCTTCATGTTTTATAACAATTAAAGATGACAGAGAGAAAAAAATCATTATTTTATGTTATAAGAATATTATTACTGTAACTCCTTGAAAATTATTTTCATCATTTCAATTCAATTATTTTTTTCATAATTTTTAATTAAAATTCTTCTCTAAATCAATTGTTTTTAATAATTTTTTTAAAAAGTTCTTCTTGAGAATTTTCAAACCCATTTGTTTACAATTTAATTTTACATGAAATTTTGATTATTCGGAAATTCTTTAATTAAATATATATTAGAAATTAAAAACTTGAAATAATTTAAAAAAATTTCGATGAAGCTTCTTGAAGAAAATTAGTTTTACAGAATTTTTTATTAAAAGTATAAAAAATTTAGATTTTTAAAGATTTTAATTTGAAACCTTTACAAAATTCAATTATTTCTAAAAATTGCAATTATTAGTAACTATTTTCAGTATTCAATTATTATCTAAAACTTTAACAGCACATTAATTTTTAAATCAATTTTTATTAGAAAATTCTACGAGAATTTAATTATTTAAATACAAAGATAGATAATTTATTAATAAATAATTGAATGTTTCTTAAAATTGAATTCTTATACATAATGTTATCATTAAATTTTTAAATAATTGAATTCTTTCGACGAATTTTAATAACATTTTTAAGAATAATTATATTTTTCGAGGAATTCAATTAAAATTGTATAAAAAATATAATTGAAATTTTGCAATGAGATTTATTATTTTATGAAAATAATTAAATTATTGCGAAAAATTTTATAAAAAAAAGTTTCGAACAATTGGTTCCTTTCGAAAAAATGTATGCAAATTCTATTTTTAATAATTGAATTCCTATGCGAAATTTTTATTATTTTAGAAAATAATTGAATATTCGTGTAGAACTTTGTCAAAATAGTTTTTAAATAATTGAATTCTTTTGGAAAAAATTCTTTTTGAATTAAGAAAATTTTTTTGAAAATAATTGAATTCTTGTGATGAATATTCTTATTTAAGGAAATAATTTACTTCCTCCGAATGATTTTGTTATTTATGAAAATAATTAAATCCCTGAAAAGAATTTTAAAATTTATGAAAATAATTGAATTATTGCGAAGAATTTTATGCCAAAATTTTAAAACATTTGATTTTTTCTAAACAAATTTATGCAAATTCTATTTCAAATAATTGAATTCTTGTGAAATTTTTTTTGAAAAAAATTGAATGTTTGTGTAGAAAATTATCAAAATTTGTGTTTAATAATTGAATTCTTTTGGGAAACTTTATTAAACTAGTAGAATATTGAAAAACATTGAATTAAGAAAATTTTTTGAAAATAATTGAAATTTTTCCATGAATTTTTAAATAATTTTTGAAAATAATTGAATTCTTGTGATGAATACTATTAATTATGAATATAATTGAATTTTTCAATGAATTTTATTAAAATTCCTGAAAATAATTAAATTTCTGCGAAGAATTTTTCTTTTTAGAAAGATAATTGAAATGTTGACGAGAATTTTTTTTTTTTTGTAGTTTTTGAAAATAATTGAATTTCTGGAATGAATTTTAATATTTATTAAGATAGTTGAATTCTTTCAAAGAATTGCGTTAAAATTTTTAAAATTAAAACTAATTTGAACAGAATTGAAATTAAAATTTTTCAAAAAAAAAATATATAAGTTTATAATTTTATAATAAGTTTATAATAAGTTTTATAAGTTTATAATTTATAAGTTTAACTTTATGGCGGTTCGTCAATAGTTAAGTTATTAAAATTATTAAGTTATTGAAAATAAATTATTGTTAGTAATAGAAAAAATTTAAAGTTTTTTTTTTAGAATTCGTGGTAATTTCATAGTTTATGAGGCAAACAAAAAGAGACAAAAATTCAGAATTTTTTTTCCAAATTCTAAACATTTAATTTTTTTCATCACTTTTAATAAAAATCCCTGACTTTTTCCTGACCTGTGCCAATCCCTGCACTAATTAAAATTAGTAGATATTATTACTAATTCAAATTTAGAGAGTAGAGAAAAGATTTTATCTAAAAAAATAATTTTCTTAAAAAAATTGTCAATT
The DNA here is from genome assembly GCA_032872505.1 of Leptopilina syphax. Classification (NCBI taxonomy): domain Eukaryota; kingdom Metazoa; phylum Arthropoda; class Insecta; order Hymenoptera; family Figitidae; genus Leptopilina; species Leptopilina syphax. The sequence goes on from CM065477.1 coordinate 16,639,025, forward strand.
ACCAGGAACTGTGACGTCTAGAAGGTACGCTCTCGCTGGACTCTGACAAGCATCGGCGTCAAAATCAAGTAAAACAGTTCCCAAAATTGTAAAAAATATTCCCCACGGATGGGGCGATATCACAGCAGGTGAATTTTCTTCTTTGGAAATTTTTCCACTTGTCCTGTGTCCCAAGGCGACAGATTGATTTTGTGCCAATATTTTTGGTCCATCACCAAGGGAATAGCCAATTCCTTCGCCATTTGGTACAAGGATTAGTCCTTAAAGAAACAAATTCTTTTGTTCATATTTTTCCTTCTATTTTTAATGCTTTTGTAAATTTAGTAAATTTCATCTCACACAATTATTTAGCTACTATTTTTTATAAATAAGTTACTACCTGACATTTATTTTGTTGAAAAACCGAGATTTCTTAAACCAAAATTTAAATATCAATTTTATAGTGAAGAAATTAATTCTAAGACTCTAAAAAAATTGAAGAGGTGGAAAATATCGAAAAGAAGAGTAAATTAAAAATTGAAATCCGTTTAAATTAATTTCCAAACTCTATGAATTTATTTAATTTATTTTATGTAAATTTTAATTGTAATTAATTAGAGAGAATATCGACAAACATCTTGAGATTCAATATGGAGTTGATACTCTCCACTTGAGAACGCCAAGGTCACCATCAGATGGCAGTTCAGTTGATAAAATCGAATTTTCTCGACACCTGGTGGCGACCTTCGCGTTCTCAAGTGGAGAAATTTATTTTATTTCTCGAAAACTTTTTTGATAATTAATAAAATACAAAAAATGTTATTGTGAAAATAATTTCTGACGCGTTTGTTAATATTTTTTATTTTTAAACTCAGTCTGATGCTTATTTGAGCCTCGATTTGAGCTTTTATTCTACTTTTTTTTGGTCTTTTTTTATTTGTTGCTTTTTGTTTACTTTTTTTTTTTACTTTTTTTGATTGTTTGTACTTTTGTAGTTTTTAATCTAGTTTTTAAGTCTTATTTTTTGTTTGTAATTTAGTAATTTTTTAGTCTAGTTTTTTAAAGTCTTTTTTTGTTAGTAGCTTTCAGTTTTTTTTTCTTTGCAGTTTTTTATCTGTTTTTTTAGTTTTTGTTTCTTGTTTGTTTTTGTTTTTAGTTTACAAAAAAAAATTTTGCCCATACCTATAAAAACGCCAACGGCCAGCAATAATATAAAAGGCCTTCTTCTGCCGTATTTCAATTTACAACGATCGCTAACGCTTCCTAGAATTGGGGTCACAAAGAAGCCAAGGAGAGGACTTAACGCCCACACCAAGGTCATGTGCTGATGAGCAACGCCGATTTTCAATAAAGTTGGTGACACAAAAGCCGTCTCGGCTGCATATGAGAATTCAATGCCCATCACTGCAGCCGATATTCTAACCAATTCACCTCGAGTTTTCCTCCTAAAATAACAATCCAAAAAAGTTGAAAAAAATTTTTTTTTACAATTATTACGCATAAAAAAAAACGAAAATCAGCTAAAACTCCAATTAAAAACTAAAATATTACGACAAAGGAATTATTTATATTCTTTTATATATTCATTTTAATAATTTTATCTATTTTTTGTAGAGTAAAAAATATTTATTTATAAAAAATGAAAAAAATGTTCTCAATACCAAATTATCATAAAATAATCGTACTATCTAAAACTTAAGGGCATTTGAAACTTGATGACGTCACACATGCTTTGCACAAACTGAAACGTCAAGGTTCAAATGCCCTTAAAGAACAAAATAGAATATTGTGATAAAATAAATATTTAGTATTTTTTTAAAAAGTTCAATATTAAAACAATGTATTATATAACAACTTATTTTGTTCTTGAAAAAAACATGTTAAAAATTATCTATTTGTATAGTTCATATTGTAATTGTTTTCAATTCAAAATTATCACGGAAAAAAATATCTTAAATTTAAATATAAAAAACTAAAACAGTAACTATTTTATCGTATGATAAAAAACTTGTTTAAACTGAGGTATAAACTCATCTAATTTTGTTTAAATTATTTTTTTAAAAAAGTATGTAAAAATTTGTTTAAAATAATAGTAATTAAAAGGAAATAATAATTTATTAATTAGGATAATTCTAAAATTACAGTTAGTAGATAAAATTGTAAAAATTTAGGGAACATCGATTTTTTTTAATTATATATCAAGAAAATAATTTAAATATTTCACAAAATTAATTTTAAGGTAATTTTTTGTGCGGTTTTCAATGGTCAAAAAATAAAATTAGTCCGAAAATATTTTGACTCTTTTTGGATTTTTATTTTAGTTAAAAATTTGTAGATTTTGAAATTCATGCGTAATTTTGTAGAATGTGTTTTTGAATCGGCAAAAAAATTGTAAAATTAAAAAATTGATTTTCATAATTATTTGAGGCATTTCTTTGAAAATAAAACTCTTTGTTTTTTGACTAAAAATGATGAAAAAAAAGTATCAGTATCATTCAATTTATATATAAAAAAAAAAATATTAACAAAATATGATAAAATTGTGGTCTGAAATTGATTTATTTTAATTTTTTTTTTTAATTAATTAATTATTTTATTTATAACGAGACATAATTAGTCAGAAAAATAAACAAATGAATATTTTCAAATAAAAAAAATTGAATAATAATGGTATTTTTGAGCATTTTCACACTAAAAACAAAGATTTTTATTTTTAAAAAAATGTTTCAAAAATTATGAAAATCTATTTTTTCATTTGTCAATTTTATTTTTGGATTCAAAACCATGTATTCTGGAAGAAATTATATGGATTTCAAAATCCACCAATTTTTAAGTAAAATAAAAATTCAAAAAGGGTCAAAATATTTTCTGATCAATTTTATTTTTTAACCATTGATTGAATTCCTCATAAAAAATTTCATTAAAAATAATTTTGTGAACTATTTAAATTATTTTCTTGATATAATTAAAAATATCTGTGTACATATTCGTAATTTTATAAAATTCAGAAAAATTGTAATAATTCTATAAAATTCAGTTGCAATTTTCCAGAATTTAAAAATTTTTCTCAAATAAAATTAAATTAAGAGTCAAAATAAAACTGAAAAAATCTACAAAATTCGTAAATATTGTAATTTTATAAAATTTCAAAAAAATTTATTTTTAATCAGAAATATTTTTAAAGAAAATAAAAATTAAAAAAAGTTTACTAGGAGAAAAAATTTATTTATTTATTTATTTACAATATCCTAAATACCTATAAATATGTGAATAATCATCGAGTGTTCTCTCGAGTTTCGGTGGTCCTCGAAGGTGATTTAAAATACCCTCCACCCCCTTATCGGTGGGAATTTCACTTTTCCACTCTTTCCACGATTCCCATTTGTTTTTCACACTATCACGTATTCCATGAATTCGTCCAGTGAATCCTTGATATTCGTGTAATTTATCAACCATGATGACTCCTGTTTATCAACGTTTACAATTATTTAGAAAAATAATTATTATCACAATTATTTATAAATAATAAAAAAAAATTATTTCTTTATTTTGAATTTTGAATTACTTATTTTGAATTGTTCATAAATTGATTGTTATTATTAATTTCAATTCAAAGTAAAACAAAAATTTTATTCTCCAATTTGTTATTACAACTTTCTTTTTTCAAAAATTTTTTTTGTAATTTACGAAAATTTTTTGTTGCACTTTCTTATCATTTATTTTTTTCTCGAAATTAATTTTTCTGTAATTTATATAAATTTCTGAAATTTTTGTCCTTTTGTACTTTTCGTAATTTTCAAAATTTTTGTTTTTTTATACTTTTTGTAATTTTTGGAATTTTTCAAAATTTTAAATTCTCACCCGCGGTTTATTCAAATATTTATTTCCTTCAGTCTATCGTCATATTTTCAAAAAATTCTGTTAAAAAAACGTTTTCCGGTTTTTTTTTTCAAAAAATTAACAACACTTTGACACTTTTTAAATTTTTCATATTTAAAAAAAATTTTTTCCAATTTACAAGATTTGAAAACGGCAATGATGCCTTGAAAACGATTAGCGCTGGACTAAATTGTATAGCTGCATTTTTCAATAGTATTAGTTTATCGTTGCATTTCTCGACGTCGCGCCGACGCACTTAAAACTTATCACTTAATTCTAAACAAAAGTAGAAAAAAAAACAAAAGCAATTATTTTTTATTATTATAATTCGAAGCATGTATTTTGAGTTAATCGGTCAGAAAGCTCAAAATAAAGCATGTAAATTGATATACGTACATTTATAAAGAATGACGTGTCTCTCTCTTTTTTTTTTAATTTTTGCGAATTAAAAAGTCGCTTAATTTTTTTATTCTCGATAAAATGTAATTTTCTCCCAGATAAGAAAATTGCAGTCTAATGAAACATTTAAAATACTTTAACTTAAATACATTGCCCTTAATGAAAATAATACCGTAAATATTGACATTGATAAAAAGATTATATCTTTTTGTTGATATCTTCGATTAACAATCAGAGTATTATAAAAAAAAGAGAGAACAAAATTAGTTGGATCATTAAACTTGATAAAATACAATGTAATTATATTTTATTGAATGTTAATTTAAATTAATTTAAGAAACAGACAAAAATTTTTTATTGTAAAAATGTTTTCAATAAATGTATACAATTACAAACAAAAACCATAAAGTTAGGACTAAGAATAAATAAATAAATGAATAAATAAATAATTAAATAAATAAATAAATAAATAAATAAATAAATAAATAAATGAATGAATAAATAAATGAATAAATAAATATAAATAAATAAATAAATAAATAAATAAATAAATAAATAAATAAATAAATAAATAAATAAATAAATAAATAAATAAATGAATAAATAAATAAATAAATAAATAAATATAAATAAATTAATAAATATTAATAATAATAAATTAATAACAACAATTAATTAATAATTAAAAATTAAAAATAATAATAAAGAAATTTAAATAAAAAGTAATTTTTAAAAAACATGGTAATAATCAAATATTTTATTTTGGTATAATGTAATACATCTTTAAGGGTATTTGAACCATAATGACGTCACAGTTTGTGCAAAAGTGTGACGTCATAATGGTTCAAATGCCCTTAAAAAAATTAAAAAGAAAAAAAAAACTTTAAAAAATTCTAAATTAACATTTTGTTGAATAAAATATAATAGAAAAAAAAAATTAAGCAGTTGTAATAAAACAAAACCGGCCTCTGCAGATAGGCAACCTATTATTACGCTGTGTATTGATGCAAGATAGCTGCACAAAAGTCTACGACTGAAATAGACCTTCCATTGGCACATAGTCCACATTAAGTTATTTCAATTAAAATACGAAAGGAAGTATTTGAATACTCACAGAATATTAAAATATTTATTAATTTATTCATTAAAATAAGAATTACAGTGAACAAAAAATTTATTTAATTCAAATAAATTACTTGTCTATTGGCAAATAAATATTTACTTAAATCAAAAAATTCTTATTTAAAACAAATAAATTTGAATAAATAATTATTTAAGCCAATAATTTCATTATTTCAAGCAAATTTGATTGAAGCAATTTGATTGATTTAAATAAAATTGATTTTATTCAAGTAATTATTTATTTGGTTAATAAATTTGAATCAATAATTATTTGAGCCATAATTTCAATGTTTTAAGCAAAAACCATTTATAATTGATGTAAATAAAAATTCTTTGATTCAAGTAAATATTTATAAGAAATTTTAACAAAAATTAATAAATGGAAAAAAAGTAAAAAATTCTTTAAACAGTTAAAGTAAATTTATATATATTCATCAAATTATTTATAAGAACTTTTAATAGAAATTAATATAAGTGAATTAAATGTAATATTTAATTTTTAATTATTATTTATTCATTCATTATTATTTTAGACTATATTTGAAAGACTATTCAAATATTGTTTACTAAAATATTTAATATTGCAAAGAATTGTATCAAAGTCTTTGAAAATAATTGCATTATCACCAAGAAGTTTATTAAAATTTTGAAAAATAATTGAAATTCTGCAAAGAAATTGAAATCTTTAAAAATAATTGAATTCATGTGAAGAATTTCATAATAATTTTTGAAAAAAATTCAATAGTTTTTAAAAATTTTATTATCTATATGGAAACAATTGAAATTTTGGAAAAAATTTTATTGAAATTTTTAAAAATAATTAAATTTTAGAGAGAAATTTTATTATTTTAACAAATAAGTGAAGTTTGAGAAAGAATTTTATTGGTTATGAGAATAATTAAATTCTTGGGAAAAATTTTAATGAAATTTTGGAAAATAATCGAATACTTGTAAAGAATATTATTGACATTTTTGAAAATACTTTATTGAATTCACGAGAAAAATTTTATTATTTAAACAAATAATTGAATTTTGAAGAAGAATTTTCTTAAAATTTAAAAAAATAATTCAATTCTGGAGAAGAATTTTATAATTTATGAAAATAATTGAATTCTTGGGGAAAATTTTATTATTTATGAGAATAATAATTGAATTCTTGAAAAGAATTTTATTTAAATTTTTGAAAATTTTCTTTCGAAAAATTTTATTATTCATGAGAATAATTTATTATATATTGCATTAATTGAATTGTTTGGAAGAATTTTTATAGAAATTTTGAAAAAGAATTCAATTCTTTAGATAAGTTTTATTATTTAAGGAAATAATTGAATTTTCGCAAAGAAATTATTCAAATTTGTCAAAATAATGGTTTCGAATTATTTGGAAGAATTTTATTGAAATTTTTAAAAATAATTGAATTCTTTAGAGAAATTTTGTTATTTAAAGAATTAATTGAATCGTTTTTAATAATTTTATTATCTATGGTAACAATTGAATTCTTTAGAAGAATTTTATTGAAAGGTTTGAAAATAATTGAATTCTCAGAAGAAATTTCATTGTTTAAAAAAATAATTGAATTCTGACGAAGTATTTTATTGAAATTTAGGAAATAATTGTTTCGAAGGATATCATTATTGCAAAAAAAGAATTGAATTCTTTAGAAGAATTTTATTGAAACTTTGGAAAATAATTGAATTGTCAGAAGAAATTTTATTATTTAAAAAAATTAATTTTATTCTGACGAAGGATTTTATTGAAATTTTGGAAAATAATTGAATTTTCGGAAAAAATTTTGAAATTTTCGAAAATAATTGAATACTTTAGAGAAATTTTATTATTCAAACAAATAATTGAATTTTTTGGAAAAATTATATTGAAACTTTGGAAAATAATTGAATTGTTAGAAGAAATTTTATTATTTAAAAAAATTAATTTTATTCTGACGAAGGATTTTATTTAAATTTTGGAAAATAATTGAATTTTCAGGAAAAATTTTGAAATTTTCGAAAATAATTGAATACTTTAGAGAAATTTTATTATTCAAACAAATAATTGAATTTTTTGGAAAAATTATATTGAAACTTTGGAAAATAATTGAATTGTTAGAAGAAATTTTATTATTTAAAAAAATAATATAATTCTGTCGAAGAATTTTATTGAAATTTTGGATAATAATTGAATTCTCGGGAAAAATTTTGAAATTATCGAAAAAATTGAATACTTTAGAGAAATTTTATTATTCAAACAAATAATATTGAATTCTTTGGAAAATTTTTATTGAAATTTTTAAAAATAATTGAATTCTTTAGAGAAATTTTATTATTTAAAGAATTAATTGAATCGTTTTTAATAATTTTATTATCTATGAAAACAATTGAATTCTTTAGAAGAATTTTATTGAAAGGTTTGAAAATAATTAAATTCTCAGAAGAAATTTCATTGTTTAAAAAAATAATTGAATTCTGACGAAGTATTTTATTGAAATTTAGGAAAATAATTGTTTCGAAGGATATCATTATTTCAAAAAAAGAATTGAATTCTTTAGATAAATTTTATTGAAACTTTGGAAAATAATTGAATTGTTAGAAGAAATTTTATTATTTAAAAAAATAATGTAATTCTGACGAAGAATTTTATTAAAATTTTGGATAATTATTGAATTCCTAAATTAATTTATTCATCTAATTATTTATAAAATTAAAAAAAAAGAATAAGGAAAATAAATAGAAATAGGAGAAATAATAATAAAAGCAATATGAAAAATTGCAATAATAATAATATAAGATTAATAATAAGAATATTAGTTCTTTACTTGATAGTGAGTAATAAAAATTTTAAGAGCTTTTAAAAGGCCTAGTAAAATTTTTTAATACATCAGTCATATAATAATATTAATAATAATTGTAGTAAAAATATTTTTTTTTTTTTTGAGAGGTTGAGATGAATAAGTGAAATGAAATAATAATAATAACAATACCTAATTATTATAATAATATTCCTAAAGTACGAAACATTCTTTTAAATGCGAAAAAATATTCCTATAAGCATAAAAAAAATATTGTTAATTCAAGATTTTTATACAAAAAAAAAATCTTTGCGGCAATAATAGTAATAATAAATTTGTAATTTGGTTGAAATTTTTCCGTCAAATTTCAGGTAAGTTCATAAACATAATTATCCAAAACGATAACAATATATATACATTCAGCAAAAATAAAATCTCAACTTTCATGATTCATTTGTTACATACAATAGAAAATTCTACATTGTCATGAAATGATCTATTGTTTATGTAAGGCGAGTGTCTGTCTTCAAGTACGAGACATTTTGATAAAATTTATCACAAATACTGATTATAAATAATAGTAGTCGATATGATTATTTGAGAAAATTTTTCCTCTTGTTGATAATTATTATTCTCTTAAAAAAATCTCATTTCAAACAACAACAAACCATGAAATTTTTTTTAGACACATAATACCTGGTTTTTTCCCATCTTTTTTTTTCGTTGGAACCAGATTTTTTTTCTCTATAACTAATTTTCCTATTCCAGCACAAAAATTTGTTCTTAATTTTTTCGTTAATCTATTTTAATAAATTTAAATTTTAATCTAAATAATTTAATTAATTGTTAACTTAATCAATTATTATCCTAAATAAGTTTTGTATTTGTTTTTGTCAATTTTTTCGATTTATTAATGTTGAAATTGAAAATAAATCTCTAATAAATATTAGAAGGCTAAATAATTTTTATAATAATTAATTAATTATTATATGATATTATTATTGTAAATTGTTATAATTATTATTATAATTAAATAGTTATTTAATAGGTTTAATATAATAAAATATAATTTTATTTTGTCAAGGAAGAGATATTTAATTTTTTTACGAATCAATCGATCTTGTTCAAAGATTAATTCAAAGTACAATCAAAATATAATAATATTTAAGAATGATATATACAAATTCAACTATATCGATAAATTATATAATAAAATTTTTGTTTTGGTTAAAATTCTGATAAACAGTGAGTCAATTTCCTGTTTAGGAAATATTCTTTCACAATAATATTTATTTTGCAGTATTCTTGCCGTGAGAATGAGTATTGCTCTTTTATCTAGAAGAATAATCAATTTAATTGACAATGTAATATTTAATTTTTTTCATTTATAATTATTCTGCATCAGTCATTATTTTAATGACTATTCAATTATTCTATTAAATTATTTAATATTTTTTAAAAAAATAATTTCACCGAGAAATGTAAGCAATTTTTTTTCCATCTAATATTTAATTATTAAATGAAACTAATTTTTATTTAGATTATTATTATTATTATTATTATTTTCTTTTTTTTACTATGTATTATTTTATTTTTAGGTAATTTTATTATTTTTATGATTATAAAAAATATAAAAGAAAAAAACATTTTGTTAAAGGTCAACTATATTGAAATTATTTTTTAATTTCCTTTTGTTAGATTAGATATTTTATTACGAATTTTGTAAAACGTACTGTAACGTAACTTTTGTTTTATTTGTTCAAATTTCCACTAATTCAAATTTTGTGATATTATTTTTCAAGAAAAATAAAGAAATTATTTTATTTTCCACAACAATCTTGATAAGAATTTTAAAAAAATTTTGGAAAATAATCGACATCTTGTAAAGAATATTATTGACATTTTGGAAAACACTTTATTAAAATCATTAGAAAAATTTTATTATTTAACGAAATAATTGAATTCTGACGAAGAATTTTATTAAAATTTAGAAAAATAATTAAATTCTTTCGAAGAATATTATTTAAATTTTGGAAATGAATTAAATTTTCGGGAAATATTTTTATAGAAATTTCGGAAAATAATTGAATTCTTTGGACAAGTTTTATTATTCAAGGAAATAATTGATTTTCGCAAAGAAATTATTCAAATTTAGCAAAATAATTGTATTGTTTAGAAGAATTTTATTATTTATTGCAATAATTGAATGCTCACGAAGAATTTTATTGACATTTTTAAAATTAATGAATTCTTTTAAAAAGAAATTTTATTATTTAAACAAATAATTTAATTTTGAAGAAGAATTTGTTTTAAATTTAAGAAAATAATTGGATTCTTGAGAAGAATTTTATAATTTACGAGAATAATTGAATTCTTGGTAAAAATTTTATTATTTAAATAAATAATTGAATTCTCGCAAAAAATTTATTGAAATTTTAGAAAATATTTGAATACTTTAGAGAAATTTTATTATTTAAACACATAATTAAATTCTTTGGAAGAATTTTATGGAAATTTCGGAAAATAATTGAATTGATTCCAAAGGTTTTTATATTATTTCTGAAAATAATTGTATTCTTTGAAAAAATTTTATTTGATATTTTAAAAAATAATTGAATTGTTAGAAGAAATTTTATTATTTAAAGAAATAATTGAATTCTGACGAAGAATTTTATTGGAATTTTGGAAAATAATTGAATTCTCGGGAAAAATTTTGAAATTTTCGAAAATAATTGAATACATTAGAGAAATTTTATTATTCAAACAAATAATTGAATTCTTTAGAAGAATTTTATTAAAATGTTTGAAAATAATTGTGTTCTTAGGACAAATTTTATTATCTAAAAAAATAATTGAATTCTTGGAAAGAATTCATTTTAAAATTTCTGAAAGTAATTGAATTTTTTTAAATAATTTTATTATCTATGGAAATAATTGTATTCTTTAATTTGTATTCTTTTAGAATTTCTTTCAAAATTTTTGAAAAAAAATTGAATTGTTTTAAGAATTTTATTATCCATAGAAATAAGTGTATTCGTGTAAAGAATTTTATTTAAATTTTTGAAAAATAATTGAATTCTTGACAAAAACTTTATTATTTAAAGAAATAATTGGATTCTTGCGAAGAATATTTTTTTAAATTTCAGAAAATCATTGATTTGTATCCAAGATGTTTAATAAAATTTTTCAAAATAAATAATTTGTAATAATGGTAGAAAAAAATAATTACCTTATACTTTATCTTCAATTCACTTGAATTTCTCTTTTTTCATCAATACACTGTTCACTTTTTTTTCCCCTCACCTTTCGATGTAGAAACACATTTTCAACACTAATTCTACATTTCATTTTTGTAGCATAAAATTTGGAAAATATTCTTCGAAAATTTTTCTTTGAGCAAAATATTTTTTTCCTATTAATAAAATTTTCCATTTTCTCAATTTTCCAACATATATAAATTATAAACCTTTATATTGTAATAAAATTCGTTAAATTTGCTAGTAACACGACGTGATTGAGGTGACGAGATTGAATCGAGTACCAAATTAGAAATCCGAATGATTCTATATAGACATATATATATATATATATAAAAGGCCTTTAATTTTAAAGATGGGAAGAAGTTGCTTTCGGCCACCGACTCGGAACACTAAATGTCATTAGGTATAACGTCTGATTTGGCCCAAGTTGGCAAACATTATGGCGCAATAAAATTTCTGTTCTTCAGTTATACATTTCTAATTAAGAATCAGTTTGCGAGTATCGTGTTGTTGCATTTCCTTCTATTGTTGAAAAATTTAACCCTCCTTTATTGTCATTAAAAAGGCAACAAATAAAAAAAGAAAAAGACGCGATTTAGAATCAAAATTAAATTTTAATCGGTTAAGTGAAATTCTTTTAAATTGGTGCCAAATAAATACAAGGTGAATGACGACGGCATCATCGAACCAGGAAATCATTTAACACAAAGAGGTGCGATCGACTTCGTCTTCCTGGGTCAATAATTTTTTCTTTATTTTGCATTTTTCAAAAGAAAACACGAAAAGAGAGAAACAAAATTAAAAATTTTTAAATTAGATTATTATAATTCTATTGTTTATACTTTTTGTATTTCTTTTCTCTTTTAGTATCAATTTTCAATCAGTTATTAAACAATTTACAATGCAATTTTTTTTTAATTTTTAAATTAATAAAGTTAAATATAAATAAATTAATAAAATTAATAAAATTAATAAAATTAATAAAATTAATAAAATTAATAAAATTAATAAAATTAATAAAATTAATAAAATTAATAAAATTAATAAATAGTTCTCATGCTTTAAATGATAAAACTAATGAATTTAAAACAAATAGTAGAAATCAATTAATTAATAAAATTAATAAAAATTAATGTCCCTACAGTTTTGAATGTTCCAATGAACAAAAATATTTTTTATTACTTTTTTCAATTTTAATTTTGTTACGAACTAATTATCTGTACATTAAAGATAAATAATTTTTAATTCAATTAATTCAATTAATTTATTTAATTTCTAATCAATTTTTAATCAGTTGAAATTACTGTTTACAATACAAATTTTTTTTGTTTACATTAATTTTTAATTAGATAATAAATAATTGATGATAGAATATTTTTTGTTTTATATTATTTTTAATCAGTTAATAAATAGGTAGTTACAATACAATTATTTTTTATTTAATCAATTTTAAATTACATAGTTAATATTTTCTTTTATTATTTTTTTTATCAATTTTACTTATTTTATTTTATTAACGAATTAGCAAAAATATTTTTCAAAACAAATTTTTTTTTACAAATTTTCCTTTATCAATTATTTTAATAAGAAACAATTTCAAAAAGAAAAATTTTATTTTTTCCTTCTGGAAAGTATTTTTTTCATTTTTTTCATTTACAAGACCAAAAAAAAAAAATTTTTTTTTCCCTAATTTATTAGAATAACAATAATTGTCAGCTGACGAGAGAAAATTTTAAAGAAAAATAGTTTCAAAGTTTAAAAACATTTAATGGAAGTTGAGCAAGTGAAAAGATTGTTTGTACTTTAAATATAGAAGATCGAACCGTGACATTAAGTTCCTACAAGTGCTTCTCTGACAGAGAGCTTCGGTATTTCAGGTTCAAGCTGGTTAGGTGTCATAAAAGCAAAACATCTCAGAAAAAATTAGAAATTAAATTATTTTTCGAAAAAAGAGAAATTTTTTTCTTTAAAAAAAAAAAATTAACTAGAATAAAAATTTAAATTAAAGTAAAATGACACAAGTTATAAAAAAATGTCAGTTTTTGGAAATTTTTATATTTTTTGTAAATAAAAATTAGAAAAAAAAATAGAAATTAGAAGTAAATTTATAAATAGAACATGAAAACAATTTTTTTATCGAAAAAAGATGATTTTTTTTTTAAAGAAATAATTGAATAAAATCAAAATTTCATTAAAATAAAGTGCTACCGTAGTTATAAAAAATCACAGTGTCAAAATTATGACATATTTTTTGTAAACAAAGTTTAGGAAAAAGTAGAAATTATGAGAAAATTTATAAGAAATTAATATTAATTAGTATTAATTACTATTGTTACGTCAAAACGAGAAACCTTTTTAAATATACCTAACGTTCCTCGTTTTAAATTGGTTTCATAAATGAATCCAATTTGGGATGAGGATAAGTCAATGAGCCTACTAAATGTGAGAGAATAATTTATTTAAAAACCAACAAGAAAGAAAAGAGTTGACAAAATTACAATGAGTACAAAAATTATGAATCTTACTTAAAGAATAACGATGACTGGTGGTGTGATGATAATCTGTTGTCCGATCTCAATGGTGTTGAGCGGTAGACAAAAGGGGCCTTTTGTTTGTTGCCCTTAATGGTTGGGTATTAGTCCTCTTGTTTACACTAATGAGATAGTGTATTGTATTGTGAAAATATCTGCTTTCTTCCAGACGGTTGTCGCCTCTTGAGCAAATTTCGATGGTTCAAAATTTGGAATGTGTTGTTTCAATATTAGACCTTCGTTGATAGTTGAGTTATTTCCAAATTTATATTGTTTTGGAAATTGTTAAAATTTATACGTTGCGAATTGATGTATTAAAGTTCACTTGAATTTTAATACTTGGGGAAATAGTTCACTTTTAAAGATGTACTTTCAACAATAATACTTTGGGATATACTGTTCACTTTTTAAAGATGTGCTTTGAGTTCATTTGTAGACGATATAATGGGTACTAGTTGATTTCCAACAAATTACTCTCTGGTCTCCTGTACTGAACAATGTGTTCAGGTTGATTTCCAAATAGTTACTTTCTGTACTGAAGATGTTATGAGGTTGGCTTTCAAATTATTACTCTCTGTTCTAAACAGAAATGGTACCCCTTTTTATATCAAACTTTCCTCATTAATCTAATGCTACTTGAATGTTTGGCTCTTTGGTGGAACAAGCCTCCCCACTCGACGTGTGTGGCTTCCTTGTGTGACAAGGCCTGCACACTCAACGTTTGTTTAAATGTTTGGCTCACGACGTTCCATGTGCCTTTTCCTGTGTGCCAAGGCCTCCACACTCGATGTTTCTTTAAATGTTTGGCTGTTTTCACGACGTTCCATGTGCCTCTTCCTGCTTTATGACTTAATTCGTAGAACGTGTATGTTGTTTTTCTATTTGATGATTTGTTGTCTAATTGATGCACGATCGTTATTCTTTTTACATAGTTCAAAACATTACTCTTCTTTCTTTAATTTGTTATAATTTATAAAGACATATAAGATAAATCATAATGATTACCATACTTATAAGTTATACTAAAACATATAGAGAGCATTTACAATATAATATGTA
The DNA here is from genome assembly GCA_032872505.1 of Leptopilina syphax. Taxonomy (NCBI): domain Eukaryota; kingdom Metazoa; phylum Arthropoda; class Insecta; order Hymenoptera; family Figitidae; genus Leptopilina; species Leptopilina syphax. The sequence continues at coordinate 16,654,039 of CM065477.1, forward strand.
GGCAAAATTAAAAGGAATCAAACATGTAAATATTTTAGTTAAATTAAGTATATGTGACGAAGTTACGGACGTAACACCTCCCCTCTCAGATTGAGCATGGGAGAGAAACGAAACATGCTCAAACTATTCAAAAACGTATATTATAGAGGAAATGTTATGACAGTTTATACATGCATTCTATCCATTCTTTATATTCTTTACATAATATTTGGAAAAAAATTATTTTCATTCAAACTTATCTTATTTTTTTCTATATTTTTCATCTGCATTACAATAATTGTTTTTATTTTTAATGTGTGTTCTTTGAATCAATCTTCTAAATTTACAATATATAATGAATTTTATACAAATATTTTATGTATTAATTTCATATAATGAATTTTATGTTTGATACAATTTGATGCTTACAATTTTTATCTTTAGAAAGAAAAAATAATTTGTTCTATACAAAGGATTGCTTTTGCGTAAAATTTTGTATCGAAATTTACAAAATATGTTTATAAAATGCAAATTATAAATATTTTATAGTCTGCTTTGAAATTACATTTAAAAAAAAATATTTTTACAAATTGGTTTTGAAACTTGAGTCTTGTATGGCTTAAAACTATGTCAAAATTTTTGCTCTAAATTTAAAAATCTGTTTATGATTGAAATTCATTGCAGATTTAAAGATTTTTAAATATTTTATTATTTATTATATATATTTTTAAATCATTTAACCTTTATAAGCAAAATTTTCTACTTTTAATTTTTACAAACAGAAAATATTTAATGACAGTTTATTTTTTTTTTTTGACATGACAATTTTTAAATGTTTATTTCTTAATTTCTGTCGCTTTTAGTTATTTCATTTATGCGATTCTTTCGTTCTCAAGTTACATTTGGACAATAATTATTAAGTGTTTGAGAAGGAAGGAAATTTTGTTCTTTCGAGTTTCAGATAAACCTTGTTTTTAAGAATTTAATAAACACTGAGGATGTAAAACTTGTTTCTATTTAAATAGTTTTTTATGATAATACACTTTAGTCAATAATACGGTAAAATTTTGAAGTAACCTTGTTTTGTTATTATAAATTTGAAAAATGCCATTTTAAATTCTTCTTCAATAAAATTATATTTAATAAGGTATAGAGTTTATTTTAATGTGTTAAAAAAAATGAGTTTTAACTTCTTTTAGTGCAAAACAAGTATGTAGAATAGTGTTTAAGATTTAAGATAAAATCATTACAAATTCAAAAATTGATAAAATATTATAAAAATTTAATTTAAACTTGCGAATATTTAAAAGTAATATTTTTTCAAATTAGATTATTGTTATAGTGAAAAAAGATAATTAAACATTTGTTTAATATTTATAAAAGTTTAATTTATTGAAAACAAATTAATTTCTTTTTCTTTTGAAGTCCCTTCCTGAAAAAAAAACTATATATTATAAAAATATTTTATTACTCTTGTTTAATTCGCGAAAGTTTCAGTCTGTTCGTATGTACTATTTTTTGTTTATTTTTTACTTGTATTTTAACGTTTCCTTTATCTAGGATTTCTAGTATTTTGTGTGGACCTGTGTATTGATTAGCAAATTTATGAATTTTTCCTCCATGTAATAGAAATACTTCATCTCCGAGTTTAAGATTTTGTGGATTACAATTTTTGTCATAATAAAATTTTGACTTTTCTTTTGCTAAAATTAAATTTTCTCTAGCGATATTTCTCATTTCATGAAGTCTTATTATTAAATTTGTTAAATATTGATCATAAGTTTCTAATTTTTCGTGTTCAAGTGGCGGATCGCTTGATGGTAATCGGGCCAATTTTCCAAAAATTAACTCGTACGGAGTACACTTTGTACCTTCATGAATGCTTGTATTGTATGAAAACATGGCTAATTCTAACCAATCATCCCATTCTTCATTTTTATTAATAAATTGTTTTAAATATTCTCCTAAAACATGGTGAGATCTTTCGATTGATCCGTTTGACTGGGGATGAAAAGCAGTTGTTTTAAATTGTCGTATTCTAAATCTTTTTGCTAATCTTCTCATTAAATTGCTTAAAAAGTCTGTTCCCTGATCTGTTAACACTCCTTTAGGTGATCCAAAAATACAAATAAATTTTTTAATAAATGCATCAGCTATTGTACTAGCTTGATGATTTGGAAGTGCGATTGCTAAAGAATATTTAGTAAGATTATCTTGTATTGTTAATATATATTCACTTCCGTTTTTAGTTTTTGGTAATGGACCAACAATGTCCATTGCAATTTTTTCAAAGGCTGTACCTGGTGTATCTGTTATAATCATTGGGTCTTTTGTTTTAACTCTAACTAATTTCTTTAATTGGCATTGGAGACAACTTTGAATATATTTTTGAATATTATTTTTCATGTTTTCCCAATAATAATTTTGACGTATTCTTCCATATGTTTTTGTTACACCTTTATGTCCTCCAACTGAGCTTGAATGAGCTTCTTCGATTAACTGCATATATTCTTCTTTAGTAGGATACTTTGTATATCCATTACATACAACAACTTTTACAAATGAATTTTCAAAAATTAATTTTATCATTGATAGGATTTCGTCCCAAGTTACATTGTTTATTTGAGCTGTTTTTTGCAATACTGATACTTTTCAATTTTAATTCTTCACATAAGTTTTTCATTGAAATAATTGTAGATTTAATTCTTTTTATTGTATCAGATAAATTTTCTTTCATTTCACTTTCCATAGGGAGAGCGATATGGTAATATATACCTCTCTTTATTTTTTCTGCTAAACCTAATTGAAGTTTACCAAAATTTGGCAATTTTTCGCGTTTGGCTAATGATCTGGAGCCATTATCTCGAGGATCTCCCTCAACTGAAAGAAAATAGGTTAGATTGTCTCTTCGCATTGGTAATTGGTCTCTACAGTCAATAATATATTTTTCTTGATTATTATTTAAATTTTCACAATTTTCATTTTCCACTAAGTTATTTTCTTCATCAGATGATTCTTCAGAATTCGAATTTTCGTAGCCTTGGTCGATTTCTTCGTGATTCTTCAATTTTGATTTTTTATTGATATACTCAGGATCTGACTCAATTTCGTCAGGAATAACTTCATTATAAAATTTTTCTTTTCTTTTATTATTTGTATTGCGTACCTTTTTCGGTCTTCCCCTTCTCTTCTTGGAAAAGGAGGTATTCAAACGTGTGCTATGTTTCTTCGGTCTACCTCGTTTCTTTGGTTTGTGTGCTTTTATTTCTTCATTTTCAATTTCTTCGATTTCTTCATTTTTCTTTTCTTGTATATTCTTTTCTTGATAATCATTTTCTTGTATTTTCCTTTGATTTCTTGTTATGACATTACAAGTTTCTTTACTTGTACAATAATTTCTTTCAATAGATGGGAGATTTTTCTTTATCTCCGAATTCATGTAGGATTCATTGTCCTTTAATATTTTTTCAATAGATGGGAGACTTTTTCTTGTCTCCAAATTCGTGTAGCATTCATTAATTATTTTTTCAATATGTGGGAGACTTTTTCTTATCTCCAAATTCAAATAGGATTCATTGTCCTTAAATATTCTTTCAATAGATTGGAGACTTTTCTTTATCTCCGAATTCATGTAGGATTCATTTTCCTTTAATATTTTTTCAATAGATGGGAGACTTTTTCTTGTCTCCAAATTCATGTAGCATTCATTAATTATTTTTTCAATATGTGGGAGACTTTTTCTTATCTCCAAATTCAAATAGGATTCATTGTCCTTAAATATTCTTTCAATAGATTGGAGACTTTTCTTTATCTCCAAATTCATGTAGGATTCATTGTCCTCAAATAATTTTTTAATAGATCGAAGAATTCTTAATATTTCCGAGTCTTCGTAGGATTCATTGTCCTTAAATAATTTTTCCATATCATGGAGATTTCTTATTATCTCCGAATTCAAGTAGTATTTATTTTCATTTGCTACACAATGTATATATTTTTCAATTTTTTCTTGCACACATTTCATTATATTTTCTTGTATTTCCTGAGTTTTCATTTTTTCTTCTTTTATTCCTTGTACTTTTTCTTCAATAATATCTTCAACTGGATTTCTGGATAAGGCATCAGCATTGACATTTGTTTTGCCTGCTTTGTAGACCACGTTAAAATCGTATTCTGCAAGTTTCAGCTTCCATCTTGTTACTCTTGAGCAGGGATCTTTAGAATTTTGAAACCAAACTAATGGTTTGTGATCCGTTACCAATGTAAATTTTCTACCATAAAGGTATGGTCGAAAATGTTGCACACTATATATGATGGCCAAGGCTTCCTTTTCGTACGTGTCGTATTTTCTTTCACATTCATTTAAAGTTCTTGACGTGTAGGCGACTGGTTGGTCTTTTCCAATCACTCCTTGCGATAAAATCCCTCCTATTGCGAAACCTGAAGCGTCTGTTGTCAGTATAAAAGGTTGTGAAAAGTCGGGTCTTCTCAGTAGTGGTTCCTCACATAGTTTATTTTTTAACATATCAAAAGCTGTCTGTTGTTTATCAGTCCAAAGGAAAGGAATATCTTTTCTTAAAAGTTGATTTAAAGGATTAGCGATTTTTGAAAATCCGTCTATAAATTTTCGATAGTAACCTGCCAATCCTAAAAATTGTTTTATATTTTTTACATTTTTTGGTTTTGGAAATTTCTTTACCGCTTCTACTTTTTTCGGGTCGGGTCTTACCCCGTTTTTATCTATTATGTGTCCTAAGTATCCTACCTCTAATCTCAAAAATTCACATTTGTCTGGCTGTAATTTTAAATTAGCAAAACGTAATCGTTCCATAAGTTTAGAAAATTTTTCTTCATGTTCCTCCAAGGTGTCTGCATAAATCACAATATCATCTAAGTAAACAAATAGTTCTGATCCTTGTAAACCTAATAATACTTGATCAATAAGTTTTTGAAATGTACTTGGTGAATTTTTCAGTCCAAAAGGCATTCTGTCGAATTCATAATGTCCAAATGGAGTTGAAAAAGCTGTCTTGTAAGAATCTCTAGGATCCATTTTGATTTGGTGGAACCCTGACGCCAAGTCGAAAACTGAAAAATATTGAGCATTTCCGAGTTGATCCAGTAGGTCCGTAATATTAGGTAGTGGGTAAAATTGACCTACCGTGCGTTCATTAAGTTTCCTGAAATCTAAAACTAATCTCCATTTTTTATTCCCTTGTGAGTCATTTTTCTTTGGTACAATCCATATTGGTGTATTGTACGGTGAGTCCGAATTTTTAATAATTTTTTTGTTTTAATAGTTCGTTTTACTTGGCGTGTCATTTCTTCTTTGTGAACAGGCGGAAATCTGTATTGTTTGGTTATAATTGGTGTATCGTCTGTCGTTATGATTCTATGTTTTATGAGATCTGTTCCTTCTAAATATTCTCCAGGTATATGAAATCTGTCTGAATAATTTTTTACCAAGTTCATGATGTGTTCTAATTCTTCTTTGTTTAAGTGTTCAAGACGAAGTAATTTTTTAATTTCTTCGACTCTATCGTTGCCTGTAATGTTGAAAACATTTTCTGATTTAATATTTTTTGAAAATACATCAATTATTTGTTTAATTGATGAGTCTTCATTTTTAATATCAGATTTGTTTTTTGGAGTTTCTTGTTTTATTTCATCAAAATCTTCTAAATTTATTTCGAAAATTGGAATGTCAATTGATTCATTCAGTGTGTTAATTGCCTTTAAATAAGCTATGCCTTCTATGTTTGAAACTACTGCATCACCTAAGTAAACACCATCTTTTACTTCTAATCTTGGAATAAAACCCTCTTTTTTATTTTTATTTAAAATCTTTACATGAATGTTACAGATGGACCTTGGTGGTATTGTAAAATAATTTTTTGAATCAAAATTAAATTTTTGTTTATTGATTTCTAGATGTCCTTCTTCATAATTAATTTTTACTTTATTCTGGACAAAAAATTCTGTTCCTAAAATACCGTCATGTTCGATTGGAACTTCATTGGGTAATAAATTAAAAATTGTTGGAATCCCGAAAATATTAATTTCTACTTGTCCTAAAGTATAAACTGCGTGATCGTTAATTCCTGTTAATTTAAGACACTTATTTTCATCAATTTTTATATCAGGATTTAATGCGCGAATTTTTAATAAATTTGGTCCTGCTCCTGTGTCAATCATCATTGTTATTGGAACTTTTAACTCTTTAGTATCAATTCGAATGTATGGGATTGCATTAGTTTTTGCTAAATTAATGTTTCTGGATGCATAGTAATTTCTTCTTAATTCTTCCTCAGAGCACCCTACTGAAGAGGAATTTTGGAGTTTCCCTGATTTTGTGTTTGAGAATTTGTTTGTTGTTGTCTATTGTTATCATCCCACATCTTTTTCCTACAATTGGTGGAAATGTGTCCTAATTTTTTGCAATAATTACACGTTATACTTCTATTCGCAAAGTTTGTAGTATTGTTAGTTCTTGGTTCTTGAGAGAAATTTCTTTGTTGATTTTGGAAAATGTTTTGTTGTTGATTTTGTCTTTGATTTTGGTATGGAGTTCGGAATTGATTTTGTGGTATGTTTCTAAACTGATTTTGTGATGTGTTTCTAAATTGATTTTGAAAGTGATTTTGTTGAGGATTTTTGTAAAAGTTTTGACTTTGAAATCTATTAAACGTTGGATTTGGATTGTTGAATCGATTTTGATTCTGGTTTGAAAAATTTTGTCGTGATCCTGGATAAAAGGAGTTTTCTCTTCTTGGTCCTATCAATTTATTAAGTTGAAAACAGTTTACTGCAAAATGACCCTTTTTTCCACAAACTAAACAAGTTATTATGTTATCTTGAGCGATATTAATTTTTGTTGTTTTAGCAAAGTCTTTATTATTTTTAGGATGAGAATTATATTCAGTATTATGCTCATTTTTTCTTAGTTCGCGGTGTGATAACAATTTTCTTTCTATTTCTACTGCTTTGTTAACTATATCTTGAAATGTATCTGCTGTTCCAATTCTTATTTCAATTTCTGGTCTAAGTCCTCGCGAAAAACAATCAACAGTTGTTTTATCTAAACTTGCTTTAAATGGTTCATCTACTCTATTTTCATTGCTAATCCTATGCGCGTCTAATATTCTTTCTGCTGCTTCTGCGATTCTTGACCCATAAGAAATTACATTTTCGTGTTCCCACATATATATTGCTCCTAGTTCTCCTTGTAACTGATATACAGACTTTGCTGGCGCGTAAATTTGTTTTAATCTTTCTGTTAACTGTTCTACTGTATTAAAATTATTTCCTATTATAATTCTTCTTGCTTCACCCGAAATTCGACTCCTAATCAATTTTACTAAATTTGTTTGTACTTGTGCATTATCAGGAAGCATAGATTTTGCTTCTAAGCAACTTTCAATAAATATAGATAGTGATATGTTTTTTCCGTCAAAACATTGGTATTGTTTCTAAAGCATCGCGTAAAGACACTTGCTGATTATTTGGAAGAGCCATGTTTTCCTCAAAATTGTTACTATTTCTAGTGTTATCAAAAGAATTATTTTCAGAGTTATCGTCTGTTTCAATTTCGCCAGTTAAAGACTTATTTAAACTTTTATTTGAATTCTGATCCACTAATGTTTTTTCAGTTATGGTATTTTCACTATCGTTACTGTCACTGTCGAATAAATTATCGTCAGTATCAAAAAGTTGGGACTTAATATACCCTGAGTCAAACTGTTCTTGTAATTCTAAGGGATTAGGGTTTTCTTTAGAATATCTGGGTGTACTTGTTGATGGTTTTATTTTATAATTAGGAATTCCCGAATTCAATGCTAATTCTGGATTATTCTTTATTTGTAAACGAGTTAAATGTGAGGAATCGGTAGTATTTTTATTCGAAGAAGACATTAAAAACTAGCATAGTGTTAATTGTAAAATTGTCAATCTTGTCTCTTGAATATAAAATACACTTTTCTTTTGTGGTTAATTTTTTTTATCTTGCTTCAGTATAATAAAGTATTTTTAAACATGTAATAATAATAACAAATCACAATTAAATGAACAAAACAAATTTTGTATTAGCACAAATTAAATGTCAAAAATGATTCATAAACAAGACAAAAAATTCCATAAGTCTAGAGGACTTGAACCCCTATTCAGTAATATAACAAAGGATTTAATTTGATGAATGCACCTTGCAACTTTAAAAATTATAAGTTGAGAGGACTCGAACCTCTATTTATTAATACAGAATTGAATTAATAAATGCACCATGCACATTAAAGAAAAATTTATAAGTTAAGAGGACTCGAACCTCTATTCATCAATACCAATATAAGATGTATATTTATGAATGCACCTTGCGACTTAAATCTTGTATAATGTTATCAATTAGCATAAGATGTGTTAAATTAATAAAAAATTTTTTTTTTTAAATTTTTTTTATGATACTGATTATTTTCAATTATTGTATGTTGATATTATTTGTTATTATTATTTGTTAAAAAAAAAATTTTCCCTTTTTTAAACAATTGGTATACTCATTGATTTATTTATTTTTATTGAATTATTTCATTAATTTAAAAATTATATCCATTAAAATTTTCGAATGTTATTAAAAATTTGACAAAATTATATGGCTGATCGACTTTATAATTTTCCCGGGCCGATGCACCAAAATTTATAAGGGCTTCTGTTACGTCAAAACGAGAAACCTTTTTAAATATACCTAACGTTCCTCGTTTTAAATTGGTTTCATAAATGAATCCAATTTGGGATGAGGATAAGTCAATGAGCCTACTAAATGTGAGAGAATAATTTATTTAAAAACCAACAAGAAAGAAAAGAGTTGACAAAATTACAATGAGTACAAAAATTATGAATCTTACTTAAAGAATAACGATGACTGGTGGTGTGATGATAATCTGTTGTCCGATCTCAATGGTGTTGAGCGGTAGACAAAAGGGGCCTTTTGTTTGTTGCCCTTAATGGTTGGGTATTAGTCCTCTTGTTTACACTAATGAGATAGTGTATTGTATTGTGAAAATATCTGCTTTCTTCCAGACGGTTGTCGCCTCTTGAGCAAATTTCGATGGTTCAAAATTTGGAATGTGTTGTTTCAATATTAGACCTTCGTTGATAGTTGAGTTATTTCCAAATTTATATTGTTTTGGAAATTGTTAAAATTTATACGTTGCGAATTGATGTATTAAAGTTCACTTGAATTTTAATACTTGGGGAAATAGTTCACTTTTAAAGATGTACTTTCAACAATAATACTTTGGGATATACTGTTCACTTTTTAAAGATGTGCTTTGAGTTCATTTGTAGACGATATAATGGGTACTAGTTGATTTCCAACAAATTACTCTCTGGTCTCCTGTACTGAACAATGTGTTCAGGTTGATTTCCAAATAGTTACTTTCTGTACTGAAGATGTTATGAGGTTGGCTTTCAAATTATTACTCTCTGTTCTAAACAGAAATGGTACCCCTTTTTATATCAAACTTTCCTCATTAATCTAATGCTACTTGAATGTTTGGCTCTTTGGTGGAACAAGCCTCCCCACTCGACGTGTGTGGCTTCCTTGTGTGACAAGGCCTGCACACTCAACGTTTGTTTAAATGTTTGGCTCACGACGTTCCATGTGCCTTTTCCTGTGTGCCAAGGCCTCCACACTCGATGTTTCTTTAAATGTTTGGCTGTTTTCACGACGTTCCATGTGCCTCTTCCTGCTTTATGACTTAATTCGTAGAACGTGTATGTTGTTTTCTATTTGATGATTTGTTGTCTAATTGATGCACGATCGTTATTCTTTTTACATAGTTCAAAACATTACTCTTCTTTCTTTAATTTGTTATAATTTATAAAGACATATAAGATAAATCATAATGATTACCATACTTATAAGTTATACTAAAACATATAGAGAGCATTTACAATATAATATGTAGGCAAAATTAAAAGGAATCAAACATGTAAATATTTTAGTTAAATTAAGTATATGTGACGAAGTTACGGACGTAACACTATTAATTAATAAATAAATTATTTATTTAAGGGGTTGGTTCACCGATATTTTTATCTATATCAAGAAAATAATTTAAATATTCCATAAAATTATTTTTATAGTAATTTATTTAGAGGAATTCAATGACAAGAAAATATTTTGACACTTTTTGAATTTTTATTTTTCCTAAAATTTTGGCAGTCTTTGAAATCCATGGATAATTTTGTAGAAAATATATTTTTGTAATCACAAATAAATTGACAAATGAAAAAAATGATTTTTACTGTTTTTGAAGCATTTTTTTTTAGAAAAAAACTGTTTTTAAGTTGAAAATTTAAACAAAAATACCATTTCTATTTAATTTTTTAAAATAAAAATTTATCTTTATTTTTATAATTAATTTCTAATATCTAATCTATGGAAATAATTTAATTTTTTGCAAAAAAGTTTATTGAAATTTTGGAAAATAATTGAATTCTTTAGAGAAATTTTATTATTTAAACAAATAATTGATTTTCCTCAAAGAAATTATTCAAATTTTGGAAAATAATTGAATTATCTCGAAGACTTTTATTATTTGTGAGAATAATTGATTGGACAAGTTTTATTATTAAAATGAATAATTGAGTTCTGACGAAGAATTTTATAGAAATTTAGGAAAATAATTGAATTCTTTGGAAGAATTTTATTCAAGGAAAATAAATAAATTTGTAGAAGAAATTTTATAATTTAAAAAATAATTGAATTCTGTCGAAATATTTTATTGAAATTTAGGAAAATAATTGAATTATTTTGAAGGAATTTATTATATTTATGAAAATAATTGAATTGTTTGGAAGAATTTCATTGAGATTTTGGAAAATAATTGAATTCTCGGGAAAAATTTTGAAATTTTCGAAAATAATTGAATATTTGAGAGAAATTTTATTATTCAAAAAAATAATTGAATTTTTTTAAAGAAATTATTCAAATTTTAGAAAATAATTGAATTCTCGGGAAAAATTTTGAAATTTTCGAAAATAATTGAATACTTGAGAGAAATTTTATTATTCAAAAAAATAATTGAATTTTTTTAAAGAAATTATTCAAATTTTAGAAAATAATTGAATTCTCGGGAAAAATTTTGAAATTTTCGAAAATAATTGAATACTTGAGAGAAATTTTATTATTCAAAAAAATAATTGAATTTTTTTAAAGAAATTATTCAAATTTTAGAAAATAATTGAATTATCTCGAAGACTTTTATTATTTATGAGAATAATTGATTAGACAAGTTTTATTATTAAAATGAATAATTGAATTTTGACGAAGAATTTTATAGAAATTTAGGAAATTAATTGAATTCTTTCGAAGAAAAATAATTGAATTTTTAGAAGAAATTTTATAATTTAAAAAAAAATTGAATTCTGGCGAAATATTTTATTGAAAAGGAAAATAATTGAATTATTTTGAAGGAATTTATTATTGATGAAAATAATTGAATTCTTTAGAAGAAGTTTATTGAAATTTTGGAAAATAATTGAATTCTCGGGAAAAATTTTGAAATTTTCGATAATAATTGAATAGTTTAGAGAAATTTTATTATTCAAACAAATAATTGAATTCTTTGAAAGAATTTTATTGAAATTTTGGAAAATAATTGAATTCTGACAAAGTATTTTATTGAAAATTATGAAAATAATTGAATTGTTTGGAAGGATTTTATTATTTATGAAAATAATTGAATTGTTTCGAAAATTTTATTATCTATGAAAATAATGAAAGTCATTGAAAGAATTTTATTGAAATTTTGGAAAAGAATTTGATTATAGTATACTAATAATTATATTTAGTAAAATATAAAAAAACTAGAAATCAAATTAATTTTTAAAAAATAAAAAAAAATAAAAAATTATCTAGAATAAAAATTTAAATTAAAAAAAAATAAATACTTCCTTTATGAGGAAGTAATATAATTAATAGGTATTAAATAAATAAATAAAAATGCCAGCAATTAGAAAAAATTGTGACATATTTTTATCAGAAATAAAATTTCCAAGAAAAGTACAAATTATAAAAGAAATAAGGAAAATAAAATTCTATATTTGAAAAAGGACAAAATAAATAATATTTATTATATTCAAAAACGTCATTTTAATAATATTAATCAGCTGAAAATGACGTTATTGTATCTGATAAATGATGCAAGTTAAAGTAAATAATCATGTCTCATAAGCAAATAATTTGGCGTCTGGTCTATTTGTCCTGTGAGAAACTCTTAATTCGTGGTATAAATAATACTCCGTCACAGCAATCATAAATCATGAACAAGTAGCTTTAACTTCTTGTCTTGTGTATTTGCCAAAATAAAATTTTTTATCCTATAAAACTTGATTCCCTTATTTGTTATTAAAATACCCAACAATCATAGAACATTTTTTCTTTTTTTTGTAATAAAGCACTAAAAATATCTCTTTTTGAAAAAAAGAGAAAGAAAGAAAATAAAAAAATTTTTTTTAGATTGTTTGCATCGCATACGTTTTATTCCCCTCAAGGTGAAAATATTTTTTTTTAAAATGACATTTTGACACATCATGCGAGTCTCTTATCAGAAGTGCCATTTTTTTCTCTTACTCAAGCTATTGTAAACTCATCTCCTGTCAACAGATTTGTTATTTAAATTCAAAATCTCGAGTCAAAAAAAAAAAAAAATCTCGTGTTTGTCATTATTAAATATGTCCAAAGAAGTATTATCGATTTTTAATAAAGAAAGTGAAAAATTTATTGGCAAAATAAAAAAAAACAACAGGAAACGTAGCAACAATAAAATAGTTATTAACAATAATATTTACAACTATAATAAAATAATTAAAATTTATTATTTATATAATTTTTATAATTAATAATTTTAATTATTATTATTAATTAACAATTAATAATTAAATATTATTAATAAAACAATTATTATTAATTATTTTATTATTAAGAATAAAATATTTATAAAATAATAATTATTAATTATTTTTAGTAATACTTATTATTATTATTATTATTAATAACTGTTTTGTTGTTGCTAATTATTAAAAGTGTTACTATTGTATTAATAATATAATTTTATTATAATATAATAAAATAATTATTATTAATTATTTTCTTGTTGAGATTTACTAAAAGTTTTAGTATCGCATTAATAAAATAATGATTAAAAATAATTATTATTATTAATAAAATAAATAATAATTACTAAAATAGTAAACTAATTTAATAATAAATATTTCCTGGTATTAAAAATTTTTCGTCATCAGTTTTATTACGTCAGTATTGTTGTTGTTATTGTCACAGACAACCAAGAGCATTTTAAATTATCAAAATACAATAAGGAATCAATTTGTCAAATACAATAAAAACAACAATTATTATCAATACAATAAAAATCAAATAAAAAATTTAAAAAAAAACAGTTTTCTTCCTTTTTTTGTTTTTCGAAAATATGAGTTTCTTTTTCGAAAAATAAAAATTAATTTTTTTTTTTGTTTTTCTAAATGGAAAATTGATTAAACACAAAATTTATTGTTCGATGAACAAATAAAGTATGAGATGACATTTTTTACTTTCGGAATAATTCAAATACTGCAAGGGAATAATATTTGTTTGTCAAATATGTGATATTTTTTTTTATTATTATCATATAAGGAAATCATAATGTCAAACACGGATAAATAGAGAGAAGCTGCTTTGTTCCTGTGATGGAATTCATAGAATTCTCTGAAGTTCTTTGCGATGACAAAAAAAAGCTTATCTCAAAAAAAAAATGGAAAATGAAGACTTTCTTCACAATTTTTCTCAGATTTTATCATTTTTTTAATCGCTTTTCTGAAGAAAAAAGAAGAATGAAAAAAACTTTCTTTTCGAATAATTTTATGCTATTTTTTTTTCTTACTTACAAGATTTTTTTGGATAAAACCAGTTTTTTTTTAGAAATATTTTTCTTTTATTTGGTTTCATTTAATTTCATCATCTTACAGTAATAGATAAAATTTATTCTCATTGTTGCAATAATTTTTTTTTTAAATAAAAAAATCGGGTATTTTACCTTTTTCTGCATTTTTTAAAAAATTAAAAAAATAGTTTTTTGTTCAAACGATTTTTTTTTTAAAAACGTTTGTTTCTAATTTTACAAAAGTTTTTTTTTTATTAAAATATTAATTTTTAATTTAACAAAATGTTCTGTATTAAAGTATTTGTTTGTTTTCAATTTAACATTTTTTTAAAAAATCATTTGGTTATTTTTTGTTATTAATTAAACAAAATTAAAAAAAAAGTTGGTAGAAATAAGTAAGAATAGAAATAATTAGTTGAAAATTTGCTTCTAATTAAAAAATCTCCTTGTTTAAACATTTATTTTAATTTAACAACATATCTTAAATTTTATTTTGGGAAATAAAATAGAATGAAAATAAATATTTAAGTAAAAATTTGTTTTTCATTGAAAAAATTGTTTTTTAATTTTTAGAAATAGAAGAGAATATAAACAAATATTTAATTAAATTAATTTTTTTATTTTAAAACCTTTTCTTCTTTTAAAACATTTATTATTAATTTAGAAAAGGTAAAAAAATTCTCTTTTGTAAATAAAATAGATTAGAAATAAATATTTAATTAAAGAATTTGTTTTCAATTAAAAAATTTGTTTTTCATTACTTAAAAATGAAGAAAATTGATTTTAAATTATAGTTATAAAGTTATTTAACGTTTAATGTTTTTTTTTAGTTTAATGTTTTAATATAAAAAGATAATTATTCTTTTATTGAAAAATAAAGTTGATTTGCCATTTGAAAAAAAATAATTTTGGTTGTGTTTTATTATTAAACGTTAATTATAAGACATTGATGTATTTTTAGCCATTGACGAGAATCATCAAAGATAATTAAGTTACAATAGACATAGCATTGTCTACTGTGCATGAATGTGTAAAGATAACAATTTATTTTCAGATATAAAGTTTCCTTCATTAAACATTCTTGATCATTTTTACTCATCGCGATGTTACTCTAGATTGACTTTCCTGCTTTTCTAAAAATAAATCGAAATTTAACATTTTTCTTTTCACCCCCTTTTTTTTTTTAAGGGATGAGGGGGGGAATTTTTCAAAATATTTTTATTTGGTTTAGCCAACTATTTTTCAAAAAAGCGAAAATAAAACAAATTCGCATTTAGAAATTAAAAATATTTTATTTTATGACAAACATAGGAATATGCAAAACTGGTTTTTTTTATTGAAAAATATTTTTTTTTTTAAATAATAATCTTTTTTCAAAATGTAAAAATCATTTGAAAAAAAAGAAATGTTTCTCTCATTAGTTTTGAAGATGAGTAAATTAAATGTCTTTACGATGACCTTCCTCAAAGTTTATTAAGAGCCGACAAACTTTACTGCGTTGAAAATTTACGATTTGAATGAAAAACCTTGCTCCCTTTTTTCATTTTCACTCAAAACAGTTTTTTTCAACTCAGGTGCATAAGAAAAGAAAAACAAAAATTTACAAAATTCTTGAGAAAGAATTTTTATAATAATAATTAGTTAATTATTATATTATTAATTTTATTAATTATCAATTTATTATATCAATAAACAGTAATTACATTAGTTACTATATAATTAATTTAATAATATAAATAAAAATACATTTATTATTAGTTAGTTCCCAATTTTTCTATATAGTTTTAAATTTTCCAAATATATATTTATTGACTTTCAGCCTATTGGCCCAGAAGTGGACTTGGTTTATTATTAGGATCATAATTAATTCAACAGTAATTAATTAATTAACTTGATAATAAAAAAAATTAGTTAATTTTTCCTTTTTAAAGTAAATTTCCTAAATAAATTAGCAATAGTTGACCGCAATTTATTAAGAACAATTAATTTTTTTTTATCATTCACATAGTCATCATGAGATTGGAAATCTCATTATACTGAAAACTTGTAGATAATTTTTGAAAAAAAAATCCCCGTCACTTTATTTTTTTAAATTCAATGAACGATTACTAATTCGATATGAAGTCTTCTCCACCATTTTCCAGGAATGCACGTGTTAATTAGTTTCTCTTGTTTGCGATTGCAATAATCTTGAAGAAAGTAGAAAATCATTTTCAAATAATCCACATTAATCGCCTCTTTAAAAGCGTGCCTCGGATTAAAATATTTTTTCCAAAAATAACTTCCATTTGTCTTTCACACAAAAAGGGGTGCTTTATAAATTTTTGAGTACAAAATTAAAATTAAGAATTTTTTATTATTAAGTTTTAATTATTATTTCTAATTAATTGTAATTATTAATTATCATTAATTTTTACTACTACTACTATTTCTACTAACTACTACTTACACTAGTACCTATTACTACTACTACTTAATTATAATTACTATTAATTTTATCATAAAGTAATCATAAGTAGGTAATTATTAATTATTAATTATTATTATTATTATTATTATTAATTGTTCTCAATTATATTATTTCAGGTTTTTCTTCATACTTCATAATGAGTCATATTATATATTTCGACCCAAGTCGTTGCCGACTAATTTTTGAAAATTATTAATACTTTGTATAAAAATATTATTTAATTGGTCTCAAGATCATTATTTCAATTTCTCATAATAATTAATGGTTAAAAATTGCAAGATAAAGTTTAAAATAATATTTTATTATTAAATAAATAAATAAATTTATTAGGTTTCATATTTATTAATACTTTTATGAATTTATAATACAAAATCTTGGTATTCTTGACAAATTGCAATTTTTTTTTTTGCAATTTTACAATAAATTTTATGTTTTTTTTTTTTTAATATTTTCTATCACAGTTTTCTTAAAAGTATCAAATTGATACCAAATTGCATAAAATTTATACAAAAAATTGTTAAAAATTATTGGTCAACAAACTGTAGTCGAAATTTAATGGAATGACTAATTTTTTCTATTCAAATTTTTTTTTTTGGGAAAATTTAAAGAAACGGTTCCTAAAAAATCTTTTACTTTTACTTTTGTTTTTTTTTCTTTTTTGAATCACTTCCATAATAACTGATTGAAAATTATCAAATTTTATAGTTATGACACATCAATAATTTAAGAAAGAGATGCAAAAAAAGATAAACAACTCAAATCTCGAGCATACACCATAAAAATAATGTTCGAAAATATTTTTCTCTTTTCTCTCTCTCTCTTTCTCTCTTTTTTTTTGAGAATATGCAAGAAATTCATCCAATGAAGAAAGATTTTTGTTTTCAACTTTGACTATCTTATCAGGTTCAGGCGGCAAGAACCGGAAAAAGTATTATCGAGATGTCGTTTACTGCTCGCAATCAGTACAAATTTACCCACACCTTCAAAGATTAAAGAGATAAAGCTAGACCATATTAATCGCTCCTTGCAGACACCTTTTTCAGTCTATTAAGAGCCAGTGAGCAAAGGTGTTTTAACTTTTCTTCTTTTCTCTCTTGACTAAAGAGGCAAAAGAGAAAAAAAAAATAAAATAAAATAAAAAAATAAAAAGTTATTCGTCAGTTGGAGTTGTGATTTTTTACAAGGCAATATAAAGCAACAGTGTGGTTGTTCACCAATGAACAAAGGGAACGGTCACAGACGGAGGAGAAATCAAGGAACTCGCACAAAATTTCGCCGACTAATTAATCCCATTGCGAGGGAATTACAATCAACAATTTTCAACAGCAATTTCCACGATCTAAAGATCACGGAATTTAATAATGGGTGAGATTTTTATTGGAATACTTTTTTTTTAAAGTAGTTTTTGTATTTTTAAAATCATTTTAATATTTTTATTTTTTACTATTTTTTATTTTTTTACTACTTTAATTTTTATTGTTTTTATTTTCCACTACTGTTAAACTGTTATTTTTTTTACTATTTTTATTTTCCATTAGTATTATTTCTTAGTGTTTTTATTTTTTACTATTTTTATTTCCTACTACTATTATTTTTTACTATTTTTTTACTAGTAGTTTTTTAACAGTATTTTTAACAATAGTTAGATAATTTTTATTTTTTACTATTTTCATTTTTCACTACTAATATTTTTTACTACAAATTATTTTCCACTACTATCATTTTTTACTACTTTTACTTTCCACTGCTAAAATATTTTTTACTACATTTATTTTCCACTACTATCATTTTTTACTACTTTTATTTTCCACTTCTGTCATTTTTTACTACTTTTATTTTCCACTGCTAAAATATTTTTTACTACATTTATTTTTCACTACTATTATTTTTTACTATTTTTATTTTCCATTACTTATATTTTTTACTATATTTATTGTCCACTACAATTATTTTTACTATTTTTATGTTTTACTAGTAGTTTTTTAACAGTAGTTGTAACAATAGTTAGATAATTTTTTTTTTGCTATTTTCATTTTTCACTAGTAGTTCTTTTTGAGAAATTATTTACGAAAATACTTTTGAATGTTTAAAACTTAAAATCATTTTACTATTTTTATTTTTTGCTAGTAGTTTTTTAAATAGTTTTTTAACTATAGTTCTTTAACAGTATTTTAATAATAGTTTTTAATAGTAGTTTTAATAGTAGTTTTAATAGTAGTTTTAATAGTAGTTTTTAATAGTAGTTTTTAATAGTAGTTTTAATAGTAGTTTTTAATAGTAGTTTTTAATAGCAGTTTTTAATAGTAGTTTTAACAGTAGTTTTTTTTTTAGTTTTTTTTAACAGTTTTTCAACAGTACTTTTTTAATAGTAGATTTTTTAATAGTAGCTTTTTAATAGTAGTTTTTTAATAGTAGTTCTTTTATAGTAGTTTTTAAATAGTAAATTTTTATTGTCGTCTTTTATAATCATTTTTTAATAGTCGTTTTTTACTACAAATTTTATTAGGTACTAATTTTTCACTAGTACTATTAAACAAATTATTAATTTAAAATATTTTCGAACGATTATTTTTCATTTGAAATAGTTAAAAAAAATATAATTATAAAGAGACAAAAGAATGTAAAGAAATTTTTCTATTTACATTACTTAATTAAAACAAATAAAACAATAAATTTTGCTATAAAAAAAGTAATTAACAGAAAGTACAGTTTTTCAAAAAAAGAGATTAAAAATTTTTTCAAATTTGAATTTGACATACGTTTGACAGTAATAAAATTTAAAATCGAATTAAGATCATATTTATTTATGTACAATAAATAAATAGGTCAATAAACTCCGTAAAGCACGTTAGCGTTATTCCACTAAATTTTTGAACACAATCGAAAATGTAATTAAGACACATGGCAAACAATTAAATTAGAAAAAGTAGAATTTCAATTTTTTTTCAATTTCAATTTTCTATTACAAATTAAACATTTTTGTCATTTTTTTAATTACAAAAAATAATTTCAATTACTTTTATTTTAATTTTTATTAGAAAAAATAATTAAATATTTATATTTACTTTTATTATAAAAAAATAATTATAAAATTTAAATTTATAGAATTAAATTTCGTGAGTTATTTGTAATTATATGAAATAATTATGAACTAATTATTTTTTTCTTTATAAAAAAGAAATTGAATTTCTTTTATTTTTCTTTGTGAAATTACTTGCTTTTTTATTGTCAAAAAATGAATAATTTCTCTTCTTTTTTATGTAGTAAAAAAATAAAATATTTCATTTTTTCTTTCTTCATAAAAAAAAACTGAATAATTACTCAATTTTTTCAATAAAAAATTAAAAGATTTTTATATAAATTAATGAATCGTTTAGTGGAATGACTGTACGTGTGGTCTTTATCGCCGGTTGAATGATTGACTTGTATCACTGATTTATCTAATTTTTACCGAAAGGATTTAATAAAATTTATAATTTCATAATTTCAGGGCTCGATTTCCTAGCAGACGGAGGTGCAGACTTCGAACATGCCATCACCCTCACAGGTAAGGTTTATTATTGTAAATATTTTTAAAAAAGTATCTTAAATGATACATTTTAAAAGCAACAAATATTGAAATTAATAAATATTGAAAGTAGTAAATACTAAGAGTAATAATTACTAAAAATACCAAATACTAAGAGTAATAATTACTAAAAAAAATACTAAAAATACCAAATACTAAAAGTCGTAATTACTAAAAACTACTAAAAATAGTAAATACTAAAATAAATAAATACTAAAAAAATAAGTGCTACAAATAGTAAATACTAGAAGTCATAATTACTAAAAAAATACTAAAAATACCAAAAATACCAAATACTAAAAGTCGTAATTACTAAAAAATACTAAAAATAGTAAATACTAAAATAAATAAATACTAAAAAAATAAGTGCTACAAATAGTAAATACTAGAAGTCATAATTACTAAAAAAATACTAAAAATACCAAATACTAAAAATCGTAATTACTAAAAAATACTAAAAATAGTAAATACTAAAATAAATAAATACTAAAAAAATAAGTGCTACAAATAGTAAATACTAGAAGTCATAATTACTAAAAAAATACTAAAAATACCAAATACTAAAAGTAATAATAAAAAAATACTAAAAATAGAAAATACTAAGAAGAATAAATACTAAGGGTAATAAGTGTAAAAATTAATAAATACTGTAAGTACCAAATACTAAAAGTCATAATTACTAAAAAAATACTAAAAAATACCAAGTACTAAAAGTCGTAATTACAAAAAAAATACTAAATACTAAATAAATACTAAAAAATGAATGCTAAAAATACTAAATACTAGAAACAATAAATACTGTAAATATTGAAATTACCCAATACTAAAAGTAATAATTAAAAAAAAATACTATAAATAGTAAATACTAAGAGTAATAAATACTAAAAATACTAAATACTAAAAGCAATGAATACTAAAAATAGTGAATACTAAAATCAATAAATACTAAAAATAGTGTAAATAATAAGAGCAAGAAATACTAAAAATAATAATAAATATATCATTTCAAAAGTAAATAATACACTGAAAAAAAATTTAATTGATTCAAATATTTATTTAATTGACTATTATCAATTAAATATTTACTTGAATCAAATAATATTTATTAGAGTCAATTAAATGGTATTTGAACGAATAATTTCAGTATTTGAAGCAAATATGAATTGCACCATTTAATTGACTCCAATAAATATTATTTGATTCAATTAAATATTTAATGGATAATATTCAATTAATCGGTTAATTGAATCAAGTAAATTTTTTTTCAGATTAACATTAACCATAAATAGAATATTTAATAATAATTAATAATTTATTTATTTTATTTATTTATACGTATAATGAATTAATAATTAAAAATAAATAATTCACTTATCTTTTCGTCTATACGTTACGTATACGATTTTTATAATATTATTTACATCTTACCATGAAAATTAAAAAAAACAATTCTTATTTACAAAAATAATAAATAAATTCATTATAAAAAATCACTATGGAAAAAATTACTAAGAAAAAAAACCGCGAGAAAATTTGCGAGTTTCTAAATAAAAAAAAAAAAAAAAATTTTCCTGTATAATTAGCAAAACAAATAAGGAAAGTTGAGAAAATATTTTCTAAATATGCGACAATAATATATAATTCGTATGACAGTAGCTAATTACCACCTTATTATTATATCTAAAAATGAAAGAAACATGTAATTGAATTTAATTGTGTCGTCATAGACGAAAGAGAATTTCTGATTTTGAATGAAAAATAGAATAGTATATCTGTCACTTGCTATTGTATGTATATTGTTAAGTTGTTCAGAATTTAATTATACCAGTGGGTGTATGATTATCAATATTTATTTTGCTACCGAGAGACATTGTCACTGTCATTGCTTTTTATCAGTAATGCTCAATTTTTTTTCTCCTTTTCTCTTAAAAGAGAGATATCTATTTTTTTTTTTTTTTTTTTTTTGATGAGTTGCATTTATCTCAATCTTAAAAATGACAAATATTTGAGTTTGTTTAATAATAAACGACATTATACAGACGCAATTACAAATCGAGTTGTGATTTTTTTTATGGAACATTTTTTTAAAAATCATATAAAAAAAAGAAACTATACAAATATAAATTTAGAAGTTTATTCTTTTTTTTATCGAATAATGGAGGAATAAAAAAATTGATAACAGTCGTGACAATAATAAAATTCTCATATTCAGTGGCAATATCTTTCTAAAGTATTTTTATTTTGTTTTTTTATCAATTTTTGTTGTTATTTTTTTTGAAAAATTTTTTAGACACGAATTTTGAAAATAAATGATTCTTTTAATTGACGTATGATTAGAGTTATTTGACAATAATTTGTCATAAACACGGAATTTATTTCTTTCAATTTTTAACATAAATAGGAAATAAAATTGATTCACTGATTAAATAATTACTTATTTACATAAAATTAATTAGCACTGATTCACTGATTAAATAATTACTTATTTACTTAAAATTAATTATCACTGAATCAAAAATGTGTATTTAATTCAAATAATTGCCTAGGTAGCTGACTATTGTCAAATAAATAATTTTTCATATCAATTTTTATGTAAATAAAATAATTTATTCAAATAAAAAAATTGTTATTTAAATAAAATAATTTCCATTCAAATTAAATAATTTTTATTTAGATCAGATAATTTCTATTATAGACATTTTTATTTGAAAAAAAAATTATTTCTACTAAAGTAGAGAAATTTTTATTTAAATATAAAAGTTTCTATTCGAAAAAAATTATTTTTTATTAATTAACATTTTCTCTGAATGTAAAAATTATTAGTTCAATTACATTTTTTTTTAATTTAAATAAAGAATATATTTATTTCAAGTACCTAAATATTTAATTGAAAACAGTACCTAATTTGTTAATTGATTTAAATAAATTTTCTATTTATCACGAATTCACAAATTAAAAACAAATAATATTATTTATTACGAAATATCCTAAAAAGAATTTATTTCAAATTGAGAAAATTTTTCAATTTTATTTTTTATGAAAATTTATGTTAAAAATAAATAATGAATTAATTTTTTAGGTTTTGGGAAATTCCACTATATGTTACTTGCAATTAGTGGATTAATTTACATGGACACAGCAATTGGTGTAACAGTTTTGTCATTCGTTTTACCAGCAGCACAATGTGATCTAGAAATGGATTCAACTGCAAAGGGTTTATTGACTGCTGCTCCAATGTTAGGTGAGTTTATTATTTTTTCTTTTATCAAATTTTAATAAATTATTATAATTTTTGGTAACAATAAATAAATAATAAATAAAAAAACACAAAATTTTCGAATCAGAAAAAATTATTTTCAAATTAACAGAGAAAATAACTCCTCCGATATTGAGAATATTTTTTTCGAAGTATTTTTTTGGTAATTTAAATAAAAATAGTAAAACAAAAATAATTGCAAAAAAATTAGGAATAAATTTTAATAAAAAATTGTTGGACATTTAGTTTCTTCAAATAGTGGAAATAGTATAAATTAATAATAATTAACAGTATATATTAAAAATAATAAAATAAATAATAGTCCGGTCTGTATATTAAATAAAATAAATAAAATACAAAAAATAGTAAATAATAGTAAATAATAATAAATAATAATAAAAAGTAGGAATTTATACAGTAAAAATAACAATTATTGTAGAATAATATAATAAATTAAAAAAGAAAATTGGATATAAAATATTAAGGGATTAAATCAACTTAAATTCTCGCTCTTTTCTTTATAGCTAAAAGAAAAGACAATATCGATTATTAGATTCTAAGTGAGGCCTTATAAAATTTCATTACGAAACTAATTGGCTTTGTTGTACAATATTCTGTATATTGACAACATGCATTCAAGACTGAAATTTCAATCAAATTAGATTACTTAATAATTTTTCAGAAAAATTGTTTTTTTTCTTTTAATGATAAAAGAAAAAAATTAAATTAATTATTAGAAACTAGCAACAATTCGAGCGCTAAAGCGCACGACTAACTTTTTAGGGTAAAATTAGCAATTTTAAAAATAATAGAATTTAAAAATTTGTAATTCAAATTTTTATTCAAAATACTAAAAAAATCCAATTTTGAAAAAATTACAAATAATTGCAGAAATTCAATTATTTTCAAGAGTGATAAAATTCTTCTCATAAAATTCAATTATCTTTCAAATTTAAAAAAAAATCCTCGTTCAAATCCCAATTATCTTATTATAAATAACAAAATTCTTCCCCAAAGTTCAATTATTTTCAAATCAATTTCAAATTCCCAAAAATAGTACCTACGCAAACATTTAATTATTTTTATAAATAATAAAAATTTCTCATGAATTCAATTATTAAAATTTTTTTTATTAATTTCTTCGCAATAATTCAATTATTTTTATAAATAATAAATTCTTTTTAAGGAATTCAATTATTTTTAGTAAAAAAATTATTAAAAATTGTAGAAAATAATAATTGATTTAAAAAAATAATATCTCTACTATTTTAATGAAACTACTCAAAAGAAATCAATTACTAAAAAAAAATTTAATAAAATTGTACGCAAACATTTAATTATTTTCATATAAATAATGAAAATTTTACAGGAATTCAATTATTAAAAATGGAATTTGCATAAATTTTTTTCGAAAAAAAATCAATTGTTTGAAACTTTATGTAAAATTCTTGGCAATAATTCCATTATTTTGTTATACAACAAAACTCATTGCAGATTTTCAAATATTTTTAATACAATTTTAATCGAATTCGTCAAAAAAATGACATTATTATTTAAAATTTTATTAAAATTCGTCGAAAGAATTCAATTATTTGAAAATTTGTTAATAAAATTATGTATAAGAATTTAAGAATTCAATTTTGAAAAATAATTCAATTCTTGAAATGAATTTTATTACATTTTTTTTTAAATAATTGAATTCTTTTGAGAAAATGTATAAAAATAGTAGATTTTGAAAATATTTGAATTTCAGCGAATAATTTCATTATTTATGAAATGCAATATTGAATGCTTGCAAAAATTTTTTAAAAATAATTGCATTTTTTAAGGAATTAAATTTGTATTAAAAATAATTGAAATCCTATGAAAAAATTTATTATTTATGAAAATAATTGAATTCTTACAACGAATTTTATTACATTTTTTTATTGATATCTTCATTTTTTTATAAGAATATTTTTAAAGTTGTTTAATTTTACAAAAGGTTTAAATTTGAAATTTTTGAAAATTTGAATTCCTATGGGAAAATAATAATTAAATATTTATTTAAAAAATTTTTTATAGGTATTATATTATATTTTATATTTTTATAATTAAACATAATACATAAATCTGAATTTTTTCATATAATTTCAAAATAAATTTCTGAAAAATGAATGATAATTAAAAACCTCGAAATAAATTTTATTTTTCCTCTTTTTAACAGGTATGGTTATTGGATCATATATTTGGGGATGTTTAGCTGATACGAAAGGTCGAAAAATCGTATTAATTGCAACATTATTAATGGATGGTATTGTTGGTGTATTATCATCGTTTGTTCAATTATTTTGGATCTTCTTAGTTTTCCGTTTCTTTAACGGATTTGCGTAAGTATATTTAATAATTAAATTTCTAAAAGAATTTCTTTTATTTATTACTAAAAAATTTATTTCCTTTGTTTCTAAAAAGTTTATTTTCTTTGTTTCTAAAAAGTTTATTTTCTTTGTTTCTAAAAATTTTATTTTCTTTGTTCCTAAAAAGTTTATTTTCTTTTGTTTTTAAAGAAATTAGTTTCTTTGTTTCTAAAAAAATTTATTTTCATTATTTCTAAGAGAATTCTAAAAATTATAAAAGAAAACATTTTTATTTTAGCGTCACAGGTGCAATGGGAATCGTTTTCCCTTATCTTGGCGAATTTCAACCAACGAAGCATAGAGAAAAAATTCTCTGCTGGATGGAAATGTTTTGGACTGTCGGCGTTATTGTACTTCCATGTAAGTATATTCTAAATTAAATTTCATTTAATTAATTTTTTTTACAAGGATATCAAATTGAGACAAAAAAAAAGGATATCCTTAAAAAAACTGTAAATGAGTAAATTTTTGCTATTTTCAAATTAGTAAATTTTAATTAAAAAAAAAAATAATAAAAAAATAAAAAGTAGTAAAATGTACTTCTCCTGTAGTAAAATTTACTTCAGTAATAGTTATTAATAATAAATAAGTAAATTAATTACTAAACTAAATAAGAAAAAGATATTAAAAAATTTGATAAAAAATAATTAAAAAGAATAAAAATAAAATAGAAATTAATAATAAAAGTTGACTGAAATTCGCAATAAAATCAAAACAGTTTAGATTTTACTTTCTAAGTATAGTAAAAATTACTTTACACTTTTTCCGTCTATTTGAAATTAATTGACTAATTTTCTACATTTTAGTGATCGCCTGGTTGATAATTCCCCTGAACCTCACTTATAAAGCTGATTCATTTGACTTTAAATCCTGGAATCTCTTTGTGGCTCTCTGTGCACTGCCATCATTGATGTTGGGCCTTTGGCTCTTTGCTTTTCCAGAAAGTCCCAAATTTTTACTTGAATGTGGAGAAACTGAGGCTGCACTCAATGTTTTTAAATGGATATACGCCCAGAATACCGGAAATGATCCTGACACATATCCGGTAAGTTAATAACTAAAAGGTTAAAAAAAAAATAAAAAAAATAACGTAGAGTGGGGTGAAAAAGACACTTTTCTACTTTTTAGGCTATAAAATCAAAATTTTTAATTTTATCTAAAATTCTCAAACTCTTAAAAATTCAAATTCTTCTGAAAATAGTTAAATTTTTTAATATATATTTAATTAATTATTCAAAAAATTTTAACGCCAGTAATTCTTTGAAAGAATTAAATTATCTTGATAAATATCAAAATTCTTCCCTGAAATTCAATATTATTATCAGGAATTTTAATAAAATTCTTTGCAAAATTAAAATTATTTTCATAAATAACAATATTTATCACACAAATTCAATTATTTTCAACAGCAATAATATTTTTTGTAGAAATTCAATTATTTTCAAAAAATTTTTTTTTAAATTATAGTCAAGATTTCAATTATTTTCAAAAGTAATAAAATTCTTTGCAGAAATTCAATTATTTTCAAAAATTTTAATAACATTCTCGTCAAAATTTCAATTATTTTCAAAAAAATTTGTTAAATTATCATCGTCAATATTTCAATTATCTTTCAAAATAACATAAATCTCCGATGTAATTCAATTATTTTCAAAAGTTATAAAATTCTTTGTAGAAATTTAATTATTTTCAAATTTTTTTTTTAAATTATCGTCAAAATTCAATTATTTTCAAAAATTATAAAATTCTTTGTAGAAATTCAATTATTTTCAAAAACTTTAATTAATTTCTTGTCAAAATTTCAATTATATTCAAAAATTTTTCTTAACTCAAGGATTATCAATATTTACTATTTTACTAAAATTTCCCAAAAGAATTCTATTATTTAAAAAATTTTTTAATAAAATTCTAAGCAAACATTCAATTATTTTCATAAATAATGAAACTTTTACAGAAATTCAATTATTTAAAAAAGAAGTGATATATTTTTTTTAAAACAATCAATTATTTAAAATTTTTTTTTTTATAAAATTCTTTGCAATAATTAAAACTCATCGCAGAATTTCAATTATTTATGATACAATTTCAATTGAATTTTTTTAAAAAATGTAATTATTCTTAAAAATTGTATTAAAATTCGTTGAAAGAATTCATTTATATTTAAAAATTTGTTGATAAAATTCTTTATAAGAATTCAATTTTAACAAACATTCAGTTATTCAATAAATTATTAATTTTTCTATTTAAATAATTGAATTCTTGTAGAATTTTCCAATAAACATGGTTTAAAAAAAAAAATTTCAATTAAAAGTTTCGATAATAATTGAATGTTAAAAGCATTAAAGCATGAATTTTTAGAATTAATTATAATTATTTTGAAAAGGTTTCAAATTAAATATTAAAATCTTTGAAAATCTGAATTTTTCATACATTTAACTAACAATTCTGTAGAATTAATTTTTTTTGAAAAAGTTTATTTGAATTTTTTTTTTTTTTTGAAATTAAATTGTATACTACTGGATTTAAAATTTCTCAAAGAACTTTTTCAAAAATTATTAAAAATATTTGATTTAAAAAATAATTTTAGTTTAAAATTCTGGAAAATAGTAATTGAAATAAAATGATGAAAATAATTTTCAAGAAGTTACAGTAACAATATTTTTATAATATAAAATAATGATTTTATCACTAGGTCATTATTAATTATTAGAAAACATGAAGAAATCAATCACTCCGAGTCAAAGACTCGGAGTGATTGATTTCTTCATGTTTTCTAATAATATTCTTATAAGTTATTGAATTATTGTAAAAAGGTTTGAATTTAATTGTTTTGGAAAATTTTAATTCCTACGGAAAATTAATAATTAACTATTTATTTAAAAAAGAAGTTATTGATGTTTCTGAATAATTTTACAGTTAAAGAAATTTGTAAATAAATGCATTAGAACATTTTTTTTTTGAATATCTAATAATTTTTAGAGTGAATCAAAATATTCTTTAGAATCAGGGAAAAAGTTAAAAATTTTTCTGAAAATCAGGGAAAAGTCAGGGAAAAACAAAATTAATTTTTGTGGCAACCCTTTTAATCCTATGTTCTAAATGATTGGTAAATTAGTTCAATAGTTGTAAATCTAAGACTTAAATGATTTTTTACCCCACTCTATAATAAATCTTCTTTCTCATGATGAAACAAAAAAAAATTATATTGCTTCCTCATAGAGAAAGAATTGTATTTAAATTCTTTTTTTATTTAAAATCTTTTTTTTTATTTAAAATCTTTTTTTTTTATTTAAAATTTTTTTTTTATTTAAAAAATTCTTTACATTCAAAAAAAAAAAATAATCCATTATTTTTTTCATTTCTTCCAGGTGAAATCACTGCAGGAGAAGCCGACCTCAAAGGACAAAAGTACAAGAGCACTGAAATTACATAAACGAAAGGATTTAAAAGTCCTCACATCGGAAGTTTGGGATCTGACAAAATCACTTTGTAAACCACCATATCTACGAAATACTTTATTGGCCTGTGGAATACAATTTGGTCTCACAAGTAGTTACTACACACTAATGGTCTGGTTCCCCGAATTATTCACCAGATTCGAAGACTTTGAATTGGAACATCCAGGACAATCGACATCGGTTTGTATTGTTTCCTCATTAACGGGAAATTCAACAACAAATTTCAATCCACACGATTGTGATCCAGGAATACCGTCATCCGTTTATCTTCACACAGTTTACATTGGTCTCGCTTGTATTCCCGGATCAATAATTCTTCCACTATTCGTTCATAAATTAGGTGCAAAATTCTTCTTAATCTTATCGCTAATTGTCTCGGGTGGAGTTACCGTTGGCTTTTACTATGTGACAAATGCAACGCAAAATTTAATTTTATCCTGCGTTTTTGAGGCATTAACTTCATTGGGTATTTCATTGGTTTATTGTGTTATTGTCGATATGTTCCCCACAAATCTTAGAGTAATGGCCGCGGCACTATCGCTCACAATGGGTCGATTGGGTGCTCTTGTTGGTAATCTTGTTTTTGGCTATTTGATAGATTTGGCGTGTGTTGTTCCCGTTATTTTATTCGCCGCCTTTCTATTCTTCTGCGGTCTTCTTTCGATATTCTTGCCAAAAACGGGCAAAGATACTCTCGATTAAAATTGTCCTCAAAAAGAATTTTTATATTTGTAAATTTTTTATCAAATTCTCGACACGTTCTTAGAGGGGCCCACGAAAAAAAATTTGGTTGCATTGAAATAAGCCATCAGGACTTATAAAGAATAAAAGAACAAATTCTCTTATTCGATAAATTCAAAGAAAGCTGTAGTTGGATTAATTTACAGTGAAAAAGAAATTTATTTGATTCAAATAATCAAATACTTATCTACTATCAAGTAAATATTTACTTAATGATTTTTATTCGAATCAAATAAATTGTATTCGAACCAATAATTTTAGTATTTAAATCAATAATTTCAGTATTTGAACCTGTAATTTCAGTATTTGAAGCAAACACAAAAATTTTCCTAAAGTTTTGAACGTTCAAATACAATTCGAATACAATTTATTCGAAGTAAATCAAAAATATTTGATTCAAGTAAATATTTATTTGATGGAGTTATTTTTATGTCTCAAAAATAGACAAGTAATCGTTTAATTGAATAAAGTAAATTTTTTTTCCAGTGCAACGATTGCTTTCTAAAATATTACAATGAAAAGAAAATTTATTTGATTCAAATAACCGATTACTTGACAATCAATTAAATATTTAATTGAATCAAATAATATTTATTGGAGTCAATTAAATGGTATTTGAATAAATAATTTCAGCATTTGAAGCAAATAATATTAATATTTGAAGCAATTAATTAAACATTTAATTCACTCCAATGAATAATTGAATATTATTTGATTCAAGTAAATATTTAATTGATAATAGGCAATTAATCGCTTATTTGAACCAAATAAATTTTTTTTTTGCTAGAAAATAAAAACTATTGCGAGTTTAGGTGATATTGTAAATAGAAAATTGCAGTAGAAATCAAACAGTAAATTTATTTTTCTACACAGGAAAAAAAATTTCTAGGAAAATGTTCCTCTAATCAAAACGAGAGACTACCCTGTAAAAAAAAATTTCTTAATTTTAATTTCTAATACGATTTTCCCTATGATTTATAATTAAGAAATTTTTTTTACTAGAAAAAATAAGGGTAAATATTAATGATCTTAAAATAATAATATAAGGAATAATTAATAATTAATAATGATCTTAAAATAATAAGCAATAAGTAGTGTCTTGAAATAATTTATCAACTGAATATTTGTCATATTCCCAATTTTGTTACACCCGGAAAAGATAAATTTCTCTCAAAGTCGATTGATTGTTAATTTATTTGTTTCAAATAAATATTTAATTTGATTTAGGTAATAAATTTTTTTTTCGAATTTTTTTATAGGCACACAAAAAATTTTCTTTATGCAATTTTTTTTTATTTGCCACAAAAAGAATTTTATTTTAATTTTCAACAAACATTTTTTTAGTATTTGCGCCCAAAATAATATTTTATTTTTGCAAAATGATTTTATTTACGGCAAAAGAAAATTTTATTTGTGCAAAGTTTTTTTTTTCATTTGGGCGAAAAAACTTTTTATTTTTATTTTCGCCAAAAAAATATTTTACTTTTGCAAAATTATTCTCTTTGCGCCAAAAAAACGTTTCATTTTTGCAAAATGATTTTATTTGCACCAAAAAAATTTTTTATTCGTAAATGACTTTGCATGAATAAAATTTTTTTTTTTTTTTGCGCAAATAAAACCATTTTGCAAAAAAAATTGAAAGTAGCACAAGAAAATTTTTAATTCTAAACAAATAAATTAGCAATTAGCTAATTGACGAACAAAATATTCTTTCTATTTAAAGATTAAAATTCATTTGACTAGATTCAAATTTCAAATTCAAATTTCTGAGTGAAAAATAAAAAAAAAAAATTACAATTCAAGTCAAATTATTAAATTTTTCACTCTCATTCTCGAGACGAAAAAAAATATCACAAAAGGAAGAAAGATTTTTTTAGATTAATAATTATAAATAAATAAGTAAATTGATTAATTAATAAATATATTAATTAATTAATTAATTAATTAATTAGGTAAATTAACAGAAAGAATTTACAAAAAGAAAAATATCTAAGATCTATAGGCGATAGTTTCTCGCCTTAGAAATTTATACCAAAAAAAAAAAAAAACAAATGGTAATAAAATATCACATTCGTGATTCGAGATGTATAGCAGCATTTTTTTGTTGTTGTGTTGTTTATAGTAAAATATTGCGAATGTACAATCGAATGCGATTTTTAATGATCTTTTATTTAATAATTATGCGGTATTTTTATTTTAAAAAATGTGAACTCTAGGTTTGTGACGAAACTGCCTTTAGTTATGTTCTTTGGTCTTTGTACATATAGTTTAAGGTTTTATTTAAGAATTTTCATCACTGTATAAAGTTAATTAATTAATAATATTGTAATTTTTAATTTTGTGTGCTTGTGAATTTTAATAAGTAGCGTAAATTATAGAATGAAAAATGGCTTTACATTATGTTTTTCTAGAGCTATTTACCAAATAATGATATAATGATAACAATGATTATTAATGATGATAATTAGTAAATGAAATAAAAATTATAATAGTAATGAAAATAATAATAATAATGAAAATAATGATAATAATAATAATAATAATACTAATAATAAAAATATATTAATAATAATAAAAATGATAATAATAGTAATAATAATAATAATAACAGTAATTTACCATCGAAATAATTATGATAATTATTATTATACTAGTAATAAATAATAATAATAATAATAATAATAATAATAATAATAATAATAATAATAATAATAATAATAATAATAATAATAATAACAATAATAATAATGAATAATATAGTATAAATAAATATAGTAGTACTAATAAATAATAAAAGTAATAAAAAGTGAAAAACCAGTAACAATAAAATAATATAGCAGAGTAATAATAATAATTATTATTACTTTTCATTTTTTATATTATTTTTTATCATTTACTTTAAATGTTATTATATTAGTAATAATAATTATTATTTATTACTAAATACACAGCGTACCTAAAAATATATTTAAAATTGTACATATAGATATTTTTTTTAAACTAGATTGTAAATTAGACACTTTTTTGTAGTTTATAAAAATAAGAATGTTATTTAAATCATATTATAAAGAAATTCGTCATTATGAAATTTTTATTAATTTAAACATTGTTATTGTTAGGTTTATTATAAAATTTTAATAATAGTACAATAATTACATAGTTAATTTGTAATTATAATAATATATTGTTTTATAAAAGTTGTTACGAATTGTTTATCTGCGATAAAAATTATTCTCATATTGTTATAATTAACTATTAGTGAGATCGATATATTATATAATTATATAAGTTTTAAAAAAAAGAGTACTTATTTTTTAATAATATTTAGTGCATCTACCAAATGTGTATATATAATATATATTTAAAATATATATTTATATGTTTACAATATTATTTTCGAAATTAATTGTTTGCACTTGAAAAGTTTTGTTTTATTTTCAGAAATGTCTATTCGTTCTATAATAAATTAATAATATTGATAAAAGTATCTAATATTAAAAATAATAATCATAATAATAATAATGAAAGTAATAATTTTAATCATTCCTGTCAATAATATTAGGATATTATAATAAATTAAGACAATTTTTATTTACACCTATAATTACATATAATAATAAAAAAATCAGTCGTGTATAATAAATGCAGTTTCTTTTACATTTAGTCTTTTACTGTTTATTTTTTTACATCCATCTCGATTAAATACCTTGAATACTTGAAATTGGAAGAAAATATTAATTTTTAAAATTAATAAAATTAATGAAATTAATAAAATTAATAAAATTAATAAAATTAATAAAATTAATAAAAAAAAATTAATAAAATTAAAATATTGAAAACTCGGGTATAATAACTTTGCAATAATAATTGATACGAAAGCAAAATAATTAATTAATGCGAAAGTGAAATAATTAATTCACACGAGTATTGAAGTAATTAATTAATATAGGTAAAATCGAAAATAATTAAAATTGATGCGAAATTGTAATAATTAGATAATTAATTGACACGAAATTGAAGTAATTAATTAATACAAAATCAAAATAAATAATTGACGTGAAACTGAAATAATTAGATAATTATTCAATCGAAATAATTAATAAATACAAAATTGGAAAAAATAAAATAATTAATAAAGGATAAAAAAAAATGATTCTTTTTACACTTATTCGAGAATTTTGAAAATAGGATGCGCAATAATACTTGTGTAAATTGAATTTATTAATTGGTAATTTTCAATGTGGAATCTTCGGAATTTTGCGAAGTAAACATAAGAGGGGAAGCGTAATATGGTAATAATGGATATTGGGTTGGAGGAAATATTGGAGGCGGAAATAAACCTTGTCTCTGGGCAATTTTCAATCTCGAGGTTAATTGTTTCTTCCATTTTGTTCTTCGATTTTGAAACCAGGTTTTAATTTGAACTTCAGTCAAGTTCAAACACTTTGATAGTTCCATTCTTTTACTGACACTCAAATATTTATCAACCTGAAAAGAAATAAAAACGAGATTAGAAATTATATTTTATATTTTTATGTAATTATTATTGAAATGGTTAATTAATAATAAATAATAATAAATAAATAATAAATAAATAATAAATAATAAATAATAAATAATAAATAATAAATAATAAATAATAAATAATAAATAATAAATAAATAAATAATAAATAAATAATAAATAAATAATAAATAAATAATAAATAAATAATAAATAAATAAATAATAAATAAATAATAAATAAATAATAATAAAATATTTATTTAGGCCTTCTCATTATTAAACAAATTACTATTTGACAGTCATTAACAAAACACTTATAATAAACAATAAATAATAATTAATAAATTGTACATTTTATATATAATAATGAAAAAATAAATAAAGAAAAAGAAATATAAAGAAATAAAGAAAGAGAAATAAAAATAAAAAATTAAAGAAAATAAAAAATAATAAAACTGAAAAGCCTTTTTAGGACAAAAATTAAATCACACCCTAAAAATTATAAATAATTTTACTAACTTTAAATTCAGCCTCAAGCCTTTCCAACTGTTTTGCACTGTAAGCTTGACGTGGTTTACGATCAATTCCCGGTTTCCTAGATCTTCTGCCACTTGATTTTGGAGCTGAAAAAGAATTTTTAAATTTTGTATCATATAAATTTAAGTAAAAGGGAAAAATGTCAAAAAAAATACCTTGTAAAGAATAAAAATGATTTATTGCTTTGCTAATATTCGTCAAACATCATATAACAATTTCCCTTTAATTATTCCGCAAACAGTGAATAGATTCTTTCTAGTTACCAAAAAATTTCTCGACCTTGACCAAAAAAAAGGAGGAAAGAAAAAAAGAAAGAAAAAAAAAGAAAGAAAAAAATAGAAAAAAAAGAAATGACTTTAAAATGAGACAAAATGTCAATAAATGTCTAAAATACTTCAACTTATTTGTTATAAAACGTGTGACACCTTCTTGACAACGAAAAGTTGATGTGTCAATGAAATAATTAAACAGTTTACGACGAGGAATGTTTGAACACGATTATAGTCTTCGTGTCAAGAAATACACAATGCACGGGACCGTATATATATAATTTATATATGACATTTTTAATGTTCTCACAATATTCTTCGTATATTAATTAATTCATTAATTTTGTCAATTTTAAACTGACATTCTATTGTCCCTTTTTTTCAATTTCAAAAATTGAAATTTTTTTATAAAATCAAGTATAAAATTGATTTTTTTGGGAAGATATTTTCTTAAAGTTTCTAAAAATAATTGAATTGTATTGCAGAATTTTATTCAAATTTTTTGGAAATTGTTAAATTCTTTCTAGGAATTTAATGAAAACGAAAAAATTGATTGTTACTATATGAAAATAATTAATTTCTAAAGAATGTTATCAAAATTTAAAAAAAAAATTGAAT
Organism: Leptopilina syphax; assembly: GCA_032872505.1. Lineage (NCBI taxonomy): Eukaryota > Metazoa > Arthropoda > Insecta > Hymenoptera > Figitidae > Leptopilina > Leptopilina syphax. The sequence goes on from CM065477.1 coordinate 16,689,764, forward strand.
TCTCTCGAAGAAAGAGAATTAATTAATTTAATTAAATTGGAGAAAATTAATAATACTGATAATAATTTAATTTTTCTAAAAAATTTTATCAAAATTTAAAAAAATTGAATTCTTTCGAAGAATTTTATTAAAATTTTTGAAAATAATAATTTTAGGGCACGAATTAGGTCCTTAAATCTCGTAAAGGTCCGTAAATTTGCTTCAAGTCCGTAAAAGTCAGTTTTTTTGAAAAAAAAATTCCGTAAAGTCCGTAATTTGTTTGAAAAAGGACGAAAAGTTCGTAAATTGTACGATACAATTTGGTGAATTTTAGAGAAATTACAAATAATTTCAGAAATTCAATTATTTTCAAAAGTAATAAAATTCTTCGCAAAAACTCAATTAGGTTCAAAATTTTTTAAAAATTCTCGTTAAAATTTCAATTATCTTCAGAAATAATTATATTCTTCTCCGAAATTCAATTATTTTCAAAAATTTTAATAAAATTCTTGTGCAAAATTTCCATTATTTTCAAAAATTTTCCTCAATTCAATGAATTTTTAATATCTACTATTTTAATCAAATTTTCCAAAAGAGTTCAATTATTTAAAGAAATTTCAATAAAATTCTACGCAAACATTTAATTATAATTTCATAAAATAATTTTAAAATTTCACAGCAATTCAATTATTGTCAAATTTTTTATAAATTTTTTCGCAATATAATTAAATTATTTTTATATAAGTAATAAAATTTTTACAGGGATTCAATTATTTTCGTACATATTAAAATTCTTTTTAGGAATTCAATTACTTTCATTAATAATAAAATTCATCGCAGAATTTTAATTATTTTTAATAAAACTTTCATCGCATTCCTCGAAAAATGTAATTATTCTTAAAAATTTTATTAAAATTTGTCAAAAGAATTCAATTATTTAAAAATCTGTTGATACATTTCCTTATGATAATTCAATTTTTAGAAATATTTAAATATTCAATAAAATATTTGTTTTGTATTTAAATTATTGAATTCTAGTAGAATTTTCTAATGAAAATTGATTTAAAAATGAATTTCTGTTAAAAAAAAAATGAATTTGGAAATTCTTAAAAAACTTTTTCAAAAATTATTAAAAATAATGGATTTATAGAAAAATTTTAGTTAAAAACATTTTTAAAAAATTAATTTTGCAGAAGTTATGTACAAATTATTGCAGTTAAATTCAATTGTTTTCAAAAGTAATAAAATCCTTCGCAGAAAATTAATTATGTTCAAAAATTCTTAAAAATTCTCGTCAAAATTTCAATTATCTTTAGAAATAATCAAATACTTCTCCAAAATTCAATTATTTTCAAAAATTTTAAAAAAATTCTTTGCAAAATTTAAATTATTTTTATAAAATATTAAAAAAATTTTAAAGGGATTCAATTATTTTCATTAATATATATTAAAACTCTTTGCAGAATTTTAATTATTTTGAATACCATTTTAATAGAATTTTTCGAAAAATGTATTTAATCTTAAAATTTTTTTTTAAAATTGTGGAAAGAATTCAATTGTTTGAAAATTTTTTTATAAAATTCTTTATGAGATTTCAATTTTAAAAAACATTTAAATATTCAAAACATTTTTTTTGTAGTTAAATAATTGAATTATAGTAGAATTCTCTAATAAAAATTGATTTAAAAATTAATTTCAGTTAATATTTTAGATAATAATTGAATATTAAAAGAAATATAACATACATTTTTGAAAACATTAATTTTTTTGAAAAAGTTTAATTCAATTTTTTTATATTATTTGAGGAGCAAGTTTTCAAAACTTGATAAATCCATATTTTCTTATTTCGAGAAAATGAAACAAATGACTTTTCTCACATAACCACTATAGTGGATTTTATTAAAAAATTTGCAATAATTTATTTTTATAACAATTTTTTTATATTTAAGACGTTCTGTTTTTAATTAAACATTATCGTAATTAAGTGATTTAAAGGTTTTGGTAATTTTTTCTAATAAAAAACTTAAAAATTATAAGTCATCTTGGTTATGTCAAAAAGTTTTTAAATTGAAAATTCGTTGTTAATAAATTTTTTTTCTTACATTTAATAGTTACAGGTCGATTTGTGAGGTCTTTAAAATATTAAATTTATGTTTATCTCAATTTTTTTTAAAATGGATTTATCAGCTTTTGAAAATTATTTGCTCCTCATTTGAAGTTTTTATTTTCTAATTTATATTTAATTGAAGAATTTACGAATAATTGAAATTCGTAAAATTGAATATTGTATTTAAACAAATGGATTTGAAAATTGTCAGAGAACTTTTTCGAAAATTAATTGATTTAAAGAAGAATTTTAGTTAAAAATTCTTAAAAATAATAATTGAATTAAAATGATGAAACTAATTTTGAAGAAGTACAATATTCTTGTAATATAAAATAAAAATTTTATCAATTTTCCATCTTGAATTATTATAAAACATGAAGAAATCGATCACTTCGAGTCGAAGACTCGGAGTGATCGATATCTTCATGTTTTATAATTATGAAAAAATTTAATTTTTAGTTTGATGTAAAATGTTTTTGTTTTCAATACAATTTAATTTTTGCGAAGAAAGTTTTTTAAAATAATTGAATTGTTTCGAACAAAAATTAAATTTTTTTGAAAATATCGAATAATATTTATTATTTAGTTACTTAATTAATGTGTTTTTTTCTTGTTTTGAATTTGAAATTATTCAAAAATTGAAGTTGGTATCGTTTTCTTTTCTATATATTGATTTTCTTGTTATCTTTTAAAATGAAAACCAAGCAAAACGAGGAAAAAATTAAAAAACCTAGCATTGCCTAGAAGGAAATAAAAAAGAAAATTTTTTTTAATAAGAAAGACAAACTATAAAAAAAATCCACTAAACAAATAAATTAGTAATAAACATTCTCTTAATATTTTTTTTTCTTTTTTTTTTGTTAAATTTTTTACTCTCGGTCATCATCATTTTGGAGGTGCAAAGGCACGTACTACGGTTCTCCGTAGTCGCATAGACGTTCGAAAGAGGCTCATAAAAAATGCTAACACCTCTGTCAAACATGCGAGTTCTACTTGTTGATCTGTCTCATAAGAAGTAACTGACTAATCAGTCGTTAAATACACCAAAAGTGGGGATCGCGTTACACGCTTCCTGAGAAAAGCTTTGCAATTCCTTTTTCCTTTCTTTTTTTCTCTCTTTCTCTCTCACACAAGGAAGGGAACATTTCACAGGCAAATAATTGTCTTCACCGTAGACAGTTAATATGCAATAATTTTTACAAAATTTAAAAATTTTACCCGCGTGTCAACGTATGAGTCGTGTCTTTAGCGTATTTCGGCTCCTTACGTAAACTTAGAAATACAAACTGTCGCCAATAATTGATCGGACAAATTCGGTGTAAAATTTCAATAATGAAAATTAAAACGATACTGCAAAAAATACGTGGCATTTTTTCAATTAATTTTTTTGAAAGAAATACGAAAAAATTCGATTTTAATTAAATTTAACGAAATACGAAAAAATTTGATTTTAATTATAAATTTAACTATTTTCAATTTTCTTTAAAGATTTTAAGAATTTATCTCTAAGAATGAAACTTTTATTTCATATTGGAAGATTTTTTTCCTGTTTTTTTTTTTTTTTTTTTTATAAAAACCGGAAAAAGAAATGACGAAAAACGACTGAGATTTACGAGTACGCGAAAGCATTTAAGCACTTCTATATGGAGGTATCGCTCTGATAAATGGACTTCTAACAGAGCGCAGTGTATATAAGAGGAAAAATACCTGGATGGGGAGATAATAAAGCACGAAAGAGGGTTTTCAACACCGACAAAATGGTTTCATTCGATAAATAAAAAGAAAAATTTACCAACGTACAAAATGAAAATTATTTGAAAATTTGATTCACTTTTTTTTTATCTCTAAGTTTATAATTTATAAATTATAAAAGTCCAAAAATAAGCTTTTTTTAGACAAACTATGCAAATATTTAATGGAAAATATTTACTAAATTGGACCCACAGAAAAATATTTTATTTAAACAACTTATAATATACCTATATTTATGTTAAATGTAATTTAAATGTAAATAAATGTAAAAAAAAATAAAATAATATATTTTTCTGAGGACCTTAATTTTTTTTTTTAATATAAAAACAAGAAAGATTTGTGGCCTTTGGTCACAAAAAAATACACCAAAGGCCACAAATCTTTCTCGTTTTTATAAATAAATAAAATAAAAATAGAAATAAATTTTAATATATGTGATTATAATAATTATCAATCAATCAGAAATAAATTTTTTTTTTTGCGGAAATAAACAGTTTGTTTGTCCCAAATAAATATTTTTATTTAAAAAGAAAATTTATTTCTCTCAGTAGTAGAAGTAAAGTTATTAGTCTTTTTTCAATAATAATGAAAATTCTCATAAATTCAATTATTTTCAATACAATTTTAATAAAATTTCTCGAAAACATTTAATAATTATTTTAAAAAATCTTAAAAATTAAATAAAAAAAAAAATAATTTTAACATTCTTCTAAGGAATTCAATTATTTTCATAAATAATTGGACTGCGGGACCAATGTTAAATAAATAAATTAATAATCAATTTTCTTTGCCTGAATTCAATTCTTTTTAGTAGAATTTTTTTTATAAAATTTCTCGAAAGAATTGAATTATTTTCAAAAATTGAGAATAAATTGAAAATAAATTCAATTACCTGCAAAAAATTTTAATCTCGATTTTAATAAAATTTTTAATTACAATTATTAACAAACACGATTATTTTAAAACTTTAAAATAAATTCTTTTTAAAATTCAATTATTTACAAAATTTTCAATTATAAAAATTACGTTATTAAAGAAAAAAAAATCAAAGAAATTCTTTGAAAAATTTAATTATTTTCGAAAGCTTTAATAATATTTTTCAAATAATCCAATTATTTTCAAAAATTGGTATAAAAGTTAGTTTTTTAAGAATCTAATTACATTTTCAATACAAATATAATTAAATTCCCGGAGAGATTTGAATTCTTTTGAAAAATTGTAATTAAATTTTTAAAAATAAATGAATTCTATTCAAATTTGACTGAAAATAAGAATTGTATATGCTTGTGAATAAGTTTATTAAAATTTTTGAAAATAATTGAATTTTAAGAAGAATTTCTATCAAGAATTTTATTGTAATTGTATTGAAAATAATCAAACTCTTACAAAACAATTTCAATTAAACTTCTCGACAGAATTGAATCATTTTCAAAAATTGGAATAATATTTTCAGCAAGAATTAAATAATTTTAAAAAATTTATGTTAAATTTGTTTTTTAAGAATTTAATTATTTTAAATAGAATTACAATAATATTCCTGGAAAAATTGAATTATTTTCAAAAATTTTAATAAAATTCCTCGAAAGAATATTAAAATATATTAACGAATGTACTAAATAAAAAAAACGGGATTTAAATTGAATTTGTAATAATATGAATAAAAATATAGTATAATAAACCCGTTGATATAATAAATAAATAAATAAATAAATGAAATACTCAAATAAAAATAGAAATCAATTTGTTTTTGTGGAAGAAAATATTTTATTTGGACCAAATAAATTCTTTTTAAAACCCGTTGTTATAAATAAATAAAAAATTGCTATTTAGTGAAACAAATAGTTGTTCTCTGAGTAATTAATTGTATTATTATTTTTTTGATGCAGTGTACAAAAGAAAAATTTACATTACAACAAGAGAAAAATTTTATAATTTATTCGAATTAAATAAAAGTATGTATATTTTTCTCAGAGCCAACTAGGTTATTTATTTTTTTTAAATAAAATTTTTATTTGACATAAATAAAACTTTTGTTTGAATCAAATAAAGTTTTATTTAAACCAAAGAAAATTTATTTGAATCAAATAAAGATTTATTTAAACCAAAGAAAATTTATTTGAATCAAATAAAGATTTATTTAAACCGAATCAAATTTATTTGAATCAAATAAAGTTTTATTTAAACCAAAGAAAATTTATTTCAATTAAATAAAGTTTTATTTAAACCAAAGAAAATTTATTTCAATCAAATAAAGTTTTATTTTAACCAAATAAAATTTATTTGCAACAAATTAAAAGTCTAGTTGTCTGTGAGTCAAATATATTTTATTCGACATAAATAAAACTTTTATTTGAAATTTTGAACTAAATAAAGTTTTATTTAAACCAAATAAAATTTATTAGAAACTAATAACATTTTATTTCAATCAAAAAAAATTTAATTGAAAAAAATAAAATTTATTTGAAAGAAATAAAATTTATTTGAATAAAAAATAATTTGAATTCTGAGTCAAATATATTTTTTCTGAGTGTACAAAAAAAATATTATTGATAAATAATTAGGAGAGAATTTTAAAAAAATATAAACCATCAGCTATTGATGAGCAATAAAGTGTAATTATTATTTTCTGATTATTTTTTTTTTTCGGGGCAATTATGTTGAAGGTGTATAAAGGTACATAATGTGTGACTGAAATCGAGGGGATGTTTGATGCTGTGTTTGCGTGTCCAAATGGTGTTACCAAAGGCGCCTCGGATAATATCCAATATTCCTCAGAACTTGAGAGAACATACTGAATTTCATCCCACCTTTATCTCCCGTAAATGGTTCTATTCGTGCGATAAGTTATTAACTGCGTTAATAAGTTTCCTCCCACAAAATGCTTTATAAAGAAAAGTTGCTCCTAATCTTTCTAAATAAATGATAAATTACTTTTAACCTCTCCTGAATTCGAAAATTTTGTTCATTTTTTTTCCTGAATTTTATATTAAAATGTTTATTTCCCTTTTATAGTGGATATTGAATTTTTTTTTTGTGAAAATCATCCAGAGGGCATTTTGAATTTTATTTCCTAAATCATTCGGTGAATATTTATAATTTTTTTCCTTAAATCATTCGAAACATATATTTTTAATTACTTTTCCCTAAATTATCCGAAGAATATTTTGAATTATCTTTCGAATCATCTAGAAAATATTTTGAATTTTTTCTCCCAAATCACCCGAAATACATTTTGATTCTTTTTAAATAATTCGGAAAATATTAATGAATTTTTTTTTTCTAAATTATCGGGAGAAAATTTTTAATTTTTTTCTAAATAATCTGGAAAATATTTTTAATTTTTTCTCCAAATCATTTGGATTGTATTTTAATTTTTTTTTAATCATTCGGAGTACATTTTTAATTTTAGTTTCTAACTCATCCGGAAATTATTTTGATTTTTTATTATTTGGAAAATATTTAGAATTCTTTTTTTTCTAAATTATTCGGAGAACATTTTGAATTATTTTTCCCAAATCACCCGGAGAAAATTTCGAATTTTCTTTTCCTAAATCATTCAGAGAATATTTTTGAAAAATTCATTTCTCGTCAAAAATTAAAAAAAAAATCGTCTACTAGTAAAGATTGTCTATCGACGAAAATTTTTTCCCAATTATTTACCTTGTAGTCCAAACATTTGTCCCGGTTTCGATGGCACGACCCAACCACCATAAAGTAGTGATGCAGACGCTAAAGATGATGCCGAAAATCCAGAAGTTTCGGCTAAAATTTCTCCGGGACAAGAGGTTCCAGTTGTATAAAAATCTGAAAGAAATTTCTATTTCTATTAATTTCCAGATTTCAAATTAAAATTTTAAGTCTCTCTAAATTTAGCGTCGACGCTAAGCGTCAAAAAGTGTTTTACTTTCGTAACGTAAAAAAAATAATAATAATAAACAGATTTTTTTTAACGATTTCCTGTTCAAAGTTTAATAAAAAAATTTCAAACGCGTATATGAACAGAGAATTAGTGATATTAATGATAGTGATATTAGTGACATTTTATTATTTTATATTTTTATTACATTTTTACTTTTTTACTTTCTTTACTCTTTTTTTATATTTTATATTTCAGTTTTTTAATTAGTGATATTTTCGTTACTAAAAATTATCTCGAAAAAGTTTTTTGACGCTTAGCGTCGACGCTAATTATTCAACTTCATTTTATTATATTTTTTTTTTTTTACTTTCTTTATTCTTTGTATGATATTTTTTTTATTTTTTTAAATTTCAGTTTTTTAATTAGTGATATTTTCATTATTAAAAATCCCCCCCAAAAAAGGTTTTTGACGCTTAGCGTCGACGCTAACTTTTCAAAAACTTCATTTCAACTTATAATTTTAGAAAAAAAATATTTCTAAATTGAAAAAAATTGACTATAAAAAATTCAATGAAATTGTTATAATTCAACAATATAATTAAATTTTTTAATTTTTTAATGTATTAAATTATTATTATTATTATTATTATTATTATTATTATTATTATTATTATTATTATTATTATTATTATTATTATTATTATTATTAAATCTGATTTGATTTATTTTAATGAATCCTTGAACACTGAATAATTGTCAAGAAGGCAAAATAAAAAATTATTGTTCTAGCAAATTAAATTTCAATTTAATTATTGAATTAAATTTCATTTCATTAATTTACCATTAAATTGAATTTATTTCACTGATAATAATTACCGGAATGTGCTGATGGAATGGTGACCGAACTAAAAAACTGATGACGCTCATTCTGCTCTTCCTTATCATCAAAATTATTTTCCATTTTTCGAAAACTACTCTCCTTTCCCAAAAAGACATCACTCTTTTTATTGTCATGTTTACCTAAAATACTGTCTATTGAAAATGCACTGTGCACAACTGGTGAAATTTTTTTTAAATTACTCTCCGAACTTTTAAATGTTTTTTCACTCTCATTACTCGAGTCCGAGGAATATTCCAAAATTTCCAAATTTAATTCTTTACTATCGTCCTCCATTTCTTTTGTCCCATCATCTTGTTCCTCTAAATCATGTTGAAAATTAAGGATCATTTTCCTTTGCTCCTTCCACGTATCCATCATTTTTGCGACACCATCAAAATCACTGACAATTTTTGTAATTTTTAATTTCAATCACAAAATTAGCACAAAAGAAAATTAAAATTACTTTCAAATTGCTATTTTTTTCAAATTCCAATTTGTTACTTTTTTGAAAACTATATTCTTTATAGTTTAGTTCGATTCTTTTTATGGGAATTTTCACCAAAAATTAAGTGATTTAAAATAATTTTTGGGTTTTTCACGAAAAAATTCGGTGCTCCTAAAAATATTTTTGGACTTTTCACCAAAAATTAACTGACTAGAAAATACTTCACGCAGATTTCTTCACTAAAAATCAAGTGACTAAAAAGATTTTTTGAGTTTTTCCCCAAAAATATTCAATGACTAAAAATACATTTCGGAGATTTCTTCAAAAAAAAAAGAAAAGATAATTTTTCTTTCATATTTTTTCACTAAAAGTAAATTAAAATAAATTTAACGTAATGAACTTTTATTGGATTAAATATAAAATATACATTTGGACTATAAAAATAAATGCCCTTTAAATAAAGTCTCTTCCGGTTATAGAATTTCGAATACTTCTCGTTTCGTTTAGAATCAAAGACTGATCCTTAGGTTAATCCCCTCTTAAGAGAGCAAAAGCAAGTACTTCTAAATGATGACAGGTGGCACGTGTCCATGATCCCAAAGGACCACCCCACATCATCCCCACCATCGACTTTTGCTAAAAGGATCGTCCTCCTCAACGCATCACAATGGAACTTTTATAACCTTTCACACCTTTTTCTCCAGGAAAAACCGCGAAAAAAAATTTAATTAAAAAAGAAATTTACAAAAAATAATCATAATGTTAATAATAACAACAATTATTATTATTATTATCATTATTTTTTTTTTTGATAATTAATAATAATATTAATAATAATTTTAATAACAATTATTAATATTATTAATACAAAATATTATTTTGACATTTTGTTATTATTAATTGAACATTATTTTTATTTTAAATATTATTTAATGTTGTAAACAATATATTGATGTGCTGAAAAACAATTTATTTGATTCAAATAAACGATTTTGTCTATTATCAATTAAATATTTACTTGAATCAAAAATATTTTATTTGAACCAATAATTTTGGTGTTTGAAGCAAATACTATTTTTTATTATTTTTCTGTGCAATATTCACAAAATATTATTTAAAAAATTACAATTATTATTAACATTATTATTAATTTTTAATATTATAATTCTTAAAAATATTTAATTAAAATATTAATATAATAATAATTATTATTATTATAATTACAGTGGTAATTATAATATTATTAATACTATTCTATCAATATTCCTATTTTCGTAGAAATATTGACTAAGTATCGCAAATAATAATTAACAAATCTTTTTATAATTATTGTTACCTATTCTTATTAGTGATTTCACTAAAATTTCGGAAGTTCAAATGAAGAATTTTGTTTGTTTAAATATTTTTAAAAATTGCAACACTGAATTAAAAAATTAAAAAAAAACGTCAATAAATAAATAAAATAAAATTAATAAAAAGTAAACAATAAATGCTAAAAATAGTAAAAAGTAAATAAAAAATAGTTAAAAATAGTAAAAAAGTAAGTAATAAATAGTAAAAATAGTAAAAGAGAAAAAAGTAAATAATTAGTAGTATAGTAGTAAAAATAGAAAATTAGTAAAAATTTAATAATAAACAGCAGTAAAAATAGAAAATTTGTATAATAGTAAAAATTTAATAATAAACAGTAGTGAAAATCTAAAAATAGAAAAAAATAAGAAATAGTAAAAATAGTAAAAGAGAAAAAAGTAAATAATTAGTAGTAGGTATTAAAAATAATACCTACCTAATTAGTAAAATAGTAAAAATTTAATAATAAACAGTAGTGAAAATCTTAAAATAGAAAAAAAATAGTAAAAATTGTAAAAAGGGAAAAAGTAAATAATTAGTAGTAGTAAAAATAGAAAATTATTAAAATAATAGTAAAAATTTAATAATAAACAGTAGTAAAAATAGAAAGTTAGTAAAATAGTAAAAATAGTAAATGAGGAAAAAGTAAATAATTAGTATAGTAGTAAAAATAGAAAATTAGTAAAATAGTAAAAATATAATAAAAAACAGTGGTAAAAGTAGAAAATTAGTAAAATAGTAAAAATTTCATAATAATTAGTAGTGAAAATAGAAAAATAGAAAAAAAAATAATAAATAGTACTAAGAGTAGTAAAAAGTAAACAATAAGTAGTAAACATAGTAAAAGAAATAACAAATAAGTTGTAGAAATGCTAAAATAGTAAAAAGTAAATAGTAAATAGTAAAGATAGCAAAAGGGAAAAAAGAAAATAATTAATATTATTAAAAATACAAAAATAGTAAAAAATAAATAATAAATACCATTTTCATTAAAATAATAGATATACAACAATAATTAAAATTACAGAATAAAAAAATTCATTAACAATGAATAAAAAAAAACACCTAATGAATGTAAAAATAAAATTTGAACCAAAATTCCTCTTCTATTTAATTTTTTAAACCCCCCGATGGATGTATTAATGTAAATTGTTGGGCAATAAATTTTATATACCCTATAGAATATCTTGATTCTCAAGGAAGAAACTTTCATTGGTCGTTGAAGCGCATGCTTTTTGATCATGAATCCGCCCTCTTAACACTCGTTCTCTCGCTACCCTTATAACTTGGGGTTGTCAGAAAACTGATGGATCGTACTTTCAAACCCCTCCAATAGTTATGGCAATGGATAAACGCCTCTTCCATTTCCAGCTTCTGAAAAGACATGAAAAATACCACAAAACACCTCAGCACGAGACGAGTTTTTCCTCTTTCCATCCCTCTCTCTCTCTATTATATTATAACGCACTTAAACCATCGCATCGCACTTGAGAGATCGATCTCTCAAATAGACAATTTCCATATTTACTGCATATATTCAATTCACAGTCTAGAGCTGGATTTTATTCAAGTCTTTTATACAAATTTTATCGATACATTCAAATTTTTTGAATATAAATTTTGCACAGAAAAAAAGATAGTATAAATTTTGTTGCGGGGAATTTTAACCAATGTTAATTCACATAGAAAGTGGCGCCCTCACTTAGGTGAAAATTTGTTGCAGCGAATATTTACCCCAAAATCAGGTTAAAATTTAAACTTTGTTTTTCTAGTGTGTCTTCTTAGGACTGCGGGGAGAAAAAGGGGAAAAATAATTCGATGGTAATATATTTAATTTAAAAAGTATATAATTGGGAAAATATTTACTTGACAAAATAATTTATTGGCAAAGTATTTATTTGTGAAAACAATTAATTGTCAAAGTATTTGATTGTCAATATTTTTAATTGTCAAAGTATTTGATTAAGAAAATATTTACTTGACAAAATAATTTATTGGCAAAGTATTTATTTGGCAAAATATTTACTTGTCAAAATAATTTATTGGCAAAGTATTTATTTGGCAAAACAATTAATTGTCAAAGTATTTGATTGTCAATATTTTTAATTGTCAAAGTATTTGATTAAGAAAATATTTACTTGTCAAAATAATTTATTGGCAAAGTATTTATTTGGCAAAACAATTAATTGTCAAAGTATTTGATTGTCAATATTTTTAATTTTCAAAGTATTTGATTAAGAAAATATTTACTTGACAAAATAATTTATTGGCAAAATATTTATTTAGCAAAATGTCAAAGTATTTGATTGGCAAAATATTTACTTGTCAAAATAATTTATTGGCAAAGTATTTATTTGGCAAAACAATTAATTGTCAAAGTATTTGATTAAGAAAATATTTACTTGACAAAATAATTTATTGGCAAAGTATTTATTTGGCAAAATGTCAAAGTATTTGATTGGCAAAATATTTACTTGTTAAAATAATTTATTGGCAAAGTATTTATTTGGCAAAACAATTAATTGTCAAAGTATTTGATTGGCAATATATTTAATTGTCAAAGTATTTGATTGGCAATATATTTAATTGTCAAAGTATTTGACTGACAAAATATTTAGTTGTCAAAGTATTTAATTAGCAATATAGTTAGTTGGCAAAGTATTTGATTGTCAAAACAATTAATTGTCAAAGTATTTGATTGGCAAAATATTTACTTGTCAAAATAATTTATTGGTAAAATATTTATTTGGCAAAACAAGTAATTGTCAAAGTATTTGATTGGCAATATATATTTAATTGTCAAAGTATTTGATTGACAAAATATTTAGTTGTCAAAGTATTTAATTAGCAATATAGTTAGTTGGCAAAACAATTAATTGGAAAAGTATTTATTTCGTAATATATTTAGTTGACAAAATAAATAATTGGCTAAGTATTTAGTTTGCAAAGTATTTATTTAGCAATGTACTTAGTTGGCAAAATAATTTATTGCAAAAGTATTTATTGGGCAACATAGTTAGTTGGCTGATTTTTTTAACTCTCAAAAATGAATTTCTACCCACATAAGTTCAGTATAAGAAAAAAAGGTAATTCTTTATTTCAGATGCTTAATGGCGTATATAGAAAAGGTACCAATTAGATTTATGTGAAGAGGGATGTTTTATATCACGCTCTAATATTCAATTGGGACAATCAATCAAACACCTGAAATAGTTACGGGGTCTTCGACACGAATGTTCTGGTTAACGAAAATTAGAAGCTTTTCCCCCCCAAAAAGAATTTGGGTGTTTTTATCTAAAATATCATATAGATGAACATCTGTTTCCTTTATTCGACCATAAGCACTAAAAATTTTCAGATACACAAACAGATCGTTAAGCATTGCATGAGTTTTCGTTTTCCAACAATAAATTAGATAATAGTTTCTCTTCTTTTCTCAAAAGCGATTTTACAGCTTGAAAATAAATCACTTCCTTTATTATAAATAAATAAATAAATAAACAAATAAATAAATAAACAAATAAATAAACAAATAAATAAATAAACAAATAAATAAATACAGAAATAAATAAATTAACAAACAAATAAATATAAAAAATACAATTAATTACATCCGAAAAAAGTACGTATAACAATAACTTTAAAAAATACAGACATGAAATTAAATTTTTCACAAATTTTTAAATTCATTTCCAAATAATTAATTTATTATAATTTACAGAATAAAAATAGAAAAACAAAATTCAAGGGAAAAAATCGTTTAAGAAATTGAAAGATGCTTGAAAAATGGATGAACAATATATTTTTGTTATATGTTGAGAATGATGAGTTACATCTATACAAATATAGTCTTTCTCACTCTCTTTTTATCTCTCTCTCTCTCTCTCATACCACCACCATAAGCTTGAGATATTAAACAGGTGAGATAGTTCCCAAGGGAACAAAGCCCCCATTACCACATCTTACCAGCAACCCCTGCGGTCCAGAGAGGCTTTTTCCTAAAACATTCATAGGAGCATCGTAAGTGGTTTTTAATAAACGTATTTAATCACAGATATCGAATTACATGTAAATTATCCTTCTCAAAGCTGCTCGAGATAAAGAGATTAGCAATTAGCAAAAACACGTGTTCAAACTTTCAATTTTCGCCAATAAAAAAAAAATGTTTGAATAGTTCCCGAAATTTTTTTTTTGTTATAATCACTATAATTAGTAATATACATAATTATTAATTTTTAATAATAATTATTAGTTACTCTATGTGCCAAACGATATTATTGATTTGGAGTAATAATTTTTAATCTGCACTAACAATAATTATTAACTACTGACATAAAATAAAAAATTAACTCAGAATAATAACCAGTAATTATTTTATTATTTTTTCAGTACTATTATAACAGATTACAATAAAATATAATAAATAAATATTTCGTATATAGTCTGCATAATTCCATATATGTATCGCAATATTTTTTTTAAATTTTCCTTAGTGCAGAATTTCAATAACAAACAGTTGCCTTGGTGATGAACACAATTCCTATAATTTCGATCATTAATATTTTTCTACTATTATAATTTGACCTCTAGAAAGATAAAATCTGCTTAAGAAATAGAAGGAAAATGTCAACTTTAATTACTAGAAATGCAGATCGTTTTTTTGATAATGCAAAAAGAAAATGTTTGTCAATATTTCAAAAATGTTTCTATATTTCTTTTAATCGAAAACTTTTGTTAATGTCGAGAATAATTTTCATTTTACTTTGTATATTTATTATCGAAAAACTAACAATTTTATTTAGCTGATTATATTTTTCGTGCTTATATTTATTTATGGTGGAGATAAATGTAAAAGAATTAAAAATTTAAAATACCCCAAAAGCTAGGAGTGTATTAACTGAATTATCGAATAAGCAACATGTACCTACTTTGTATATTAGAGAATGTTTTAAAAAAAATTATTTTATAAGCACATGCTTCAAAACAGATGCAACTTTAAAAAACAATCTATTCTCTAAACATAAAATTTTTTCGCACACGATTATTTATTTATTTATTTCTCAGAACAAAATTTCGACAAAATTTTTTTTAAAAAAATCATTTCTAGATATTTGCAAAGGACGATCGATAAAAACGGTGTTATTAAAAAACAAGAAACTCGACTGATTGTAAAAAATAAACCTTTGGTTTTTGAAACATTACAGAAAATAAAAAAACTTAATTGTTAAGAAACACAATTTTTATTATCTTTTAGCATCAAATGGCTGATAATTGTCAGCATTGTAGGCCACGTACAAGTTTTAGCAAATATAAATAAACGAATTTACCCTTCAAGAATGTCATAATAAAAGAAAATATCAAACATACAACAGCTTTTTGGTAACACTACGAGAATAGAGTCGGTTCTTCTAACAAACGAAACAGTTGAATTTCCGTTAATGGATAAAAGAATGATGAAGTTAATAAAGAAGATTTTTTGTTTTGTACTTCTTAGTGTAATTATTTTGGGAGTGTCAGGAGGAAGCAACTACACTAACGGATTAATAAGATACCTAAAACAAAGATCTAAACTCCATCAGGTAATGTTTATAATTGATGATCAATTTCTTGCAAATGCAGAATCCAATGCTACAGCACAACTCATTAGTGATGTCTCCAAACACTTTCCATCATTGAGCATAAGTTTGCATGAAGCACAAAATGATCTGAAAAAATACTTTTTATTACATCCGCAAATTCCTAGAAGAACGACACTGTTTGTTTTTATTCTCAATGGATCTGGAAAGTTTAAAGATGGATTAAACGCTGCAATAGACGAACTAAGATATTTGTCCCATGGTCATTCGTATCCGAAGTGTTTAATCAACTTCTCCAATCAAAGAAAGGCATATTCGTATTACAATGGGCTAAAATCATATTGGCACAAAGACATGCTAGACATTTCAGTACTGGAAAATTTGGTTGAAAATCAAACATGGCAAACAACGGAACTAACCACTATTCATAGAATCAATCTTTTTGCAAAGAAATATACTAAACAGAAAGTTAATCCACGAACCAAATGGTTTCCAAATAAACTATTGAACCTCCACGGACAACGTTTGAAATTTATGATTACCAAAGGTGATGGCTTTTTGACAAGTCACTTAATTGAAACACGAAAATTCAGAGACTTAATTATGCACGCAATGCATTTTAGAATTAAGATTCTATCCTTCCGTAAAAATATTGTAAAAACATCATTTTTGGATACAGAAAAAGCAGAAATGATGATTGATAGTGTAATTACGAAATTCAAGAATAGAACACTGAATAGTTTACCAATGCGAATCTTGATGTTTAGTTCACCAAAGGCAGTAATTGCAAATGTAAAAAGTAAAACTCGAAGTGTTGAAGTCTCACAGGAATTAATCTACATGATAGTGACTACAACTATTGCTATTGCTGCAATTAGAATTGTAGCCTTGCTGTTACAATTTAACAGAAGCACTTGGAGCACGTTCAACATCAGTCAAATTATAATGGGAATGTCTGTAGTCAACGAACCAAGAAAATTAAGGGAGAGAATAATTTTTGGTGTCTTCATGTTGAGTTGCATGGTCTACTCTGGTTACATGTTCTCAGTGATTTTGGACATCAATTTCCGAGAAGCACCTCAAATTACAACTCTCGAAGAACTGGCAAACTCGTCATTGACGCCAATGGTGGATCCCTTTATAAATGATTCAATGTTAAATAGCCCTCTGGCTCACATTCGAAAACTAGCTTCAAAATCTGTTAGTGATAATTTATTATGTACTCATTGCTTGCATTACTTACGCAAACACAAAAACGTTTCATGTATATTGCTTCACACGGAAAATATAGTAAAATTAGTTAATATGAGATTTCCAGAATTTCGTTTTAAAATACTGCAAGAGCCTATCGTATATTTCCCAGAAACGTGGACGGTAAGGACAGGTTCACCTTTTATCGATCGTTTTAACGAAATAATTCTGAAAGCCTTCAATCATGGTTTGCTGCAAAAATTGCTGTTTCTGTCAGACATACGAAAAGTGGATGAAATTTCATCGCCAGAAATAATTGAAAAAGATAAATTGCTAATGGTTCTTTTCCACGTGTTGAAAATTGGATACATTTTGGCTACAATTGCTTTTTTGGCAGAAATTTTCAACAATTTCATTTGCAGCAAAGTCAAAAAATTTTGGTTAAATTGTTTAAACTTTTTTTAGAAAAAAAATAAATTCGGCTTGAAAGTCTTCTGCAGAGAACGTTGCTGGATGTGAGATTATTCTGCGAAATTAACTTTCTTGAAACTAAATGCCAAACCAAGTCCTGCTTTGGACATGAAGATTATTAAGAATTATTACGCTCAACCTTCAAAAAATCAAATTTTTCTGGAAGTAGAGAAAGAGTGATGATTATACTCTTTACACCTTTCTTTCAAATCGAAAACTTTTAATAATATTGAGAATAATTTACATTTTATTTTGTATTTATCATCCAAAAACTAACAATTTTGTTTAACTATCTTATTTTTCGTGCATACATTTATTTATAGTCGAGATAAATATAAATGTAAAAAAATTTAAATACTCCTAAAGCTCGCAATAGATTGACTGAATATCGAAAATGAAAAGTGTACTTTATATTTTAAAGAATGTTTACAAAAATTTATTAAATAAACAGATGCAGACTTCCAAAAACATACTTATTTCTAGGCATAAGATTTTTTCACAAAACATACACATATTTCTCAAAAAAAATTTGTTTTAAAAAATACCTTTTCAATACATTTGTCAAAACACGATCGATAAAAACGATTGTGTTGAAAAACAAGAAACTTGACTGATTGTAAAAGATAAACGATTGTAAAATTTTCAAACATTAGAGAAAATAAAAGAAAAATAATTATTAAGAAACACAATTTTTATTATCTTTTAGCATCAAATGGCTGATAATTGTCAGCATTGTAGGCCACGTACAAGTTTTAGCAAATATAAATAAACGAATTTGCCCTCCAAGAATGTCATACTAAAAGAAAATATCAAACATACAACAGCTTTTTGGTAACACTACGAGAATAGAGTCGGTTCTTCTAACAAACGAAACAGTTGAATTTCCGTTAATAGATAAAAGAATGATGAAGTTTATAAAGAAGATTTTTTGTTTTGTACTTCTTAGTGTAATTATTTTGGAAGTGTCAGGAGGAAGCAACTACACTAACGGATTAATAAGATATCTAAAAGAAAAATCGAAACTCCATCAGGTAATGTTTATAATTGATGATCAATTTGTTGCAAATGCAGAATCCAATGCTACAGCACAACTCATTAGTGATGTTACCAAACACTTTCCATCATTGAGCATAAGTTTGCATGAAGCACAAACTGATCTGGAAAAATACTTTTCATTACATCTGCAAATTCCTAGAAGAACGACACTGTTTGTTTTCATTGTCAATGCATCTGGAAAGAGGTATATGAAAGAATTAACCGCTACATTCAAAATACTACGATATTTGTCCCATGGACATTCATATCCAAAGTGTTTAATCAACTTGACCAATCAAAGAAAGGTTTATTCTTACAAGGCTATGCTAAAATCACTATGGCACGATGACTTCTTAGATATTTCAGTATTGGAAAATTTGATTGAAAATCGAACGTGGCAAACAGTGGATGTGACCACTATTCACAGAATCAATCTTTTTACAAAGAAATATACAAATCAGAAAGTTAATCCACAAAGAAAATGGTTTCCAAACAAAGTATTGAACCTCCACGGACAACGCCTAAACTTTTTTGTGCCAGGCTTCAGCGACAAAATTGGACGACGAACCTGGATTGAAATACAAAAATTTATAGACTACGTTATGCAATCAATGCGTTGTAACATTACGATTCTTTTTTTCAGAAGAGACACAATGGAAAAGTCACCTTCTTATTATGAAAGTGCAGAAATAGTAATAGCTTTTTCTGAATTTAAGTTATTAAATACCACTATTAACACTATACCAATGCGTATTTTGTCGTTTAGTACAATAAAGGCAGTGATTCCAACTGTAGGAAATAAAAAACGAAGTGTGGAAGTCTCGCAGGAATTTATTTACATGATACTTGCTACAACTGGTGCTTTTGCTGTAATTAAAATTGTAGCCTTGCTGTTACAATTTAGCAGAAGCACTTGGAACACGTTTAACATCTGTCAAATCATAATGGGAATGTCCGTAGATAACGAACCAAGAAAATTAGCAGAGAGAATAGTTTTTGGTGCTTTCGTGTTGAGTTGCATGGTCTACTCTGGTTACATGTTCTCAGTAATTTTGGACATCAATTTCCGGGAGGTTTCTCAAATTCTAACTCTGGAAGAATTGGCAAAGTCGTCATTAACTTCTATGTTCAGAACCTTCATAAACGATTCAATGTTAAACAGCCTGCTCGTTCACATTCAAAAATTAGCCTCAAAATCTACCACGATACCTGGCAATGGAATGGCATTTGATTGTTTGCGCTATTTGATCAAAAACAGAAATGTTTCTTGTATACTCTTTGATGCTGAAACTTCAGTAAAATCATTCATTATTAAAGATCAAGTATTAGGTTTTCAAATACTGCAGGAGTCTATAGTGCACTTCCCAAAATCCTGGATAACAAGGAAAGGTTCACCCTTTGTCGATCGATTTAACGAAATAATTCTGAGAGCCTTTGATCATGGCTTGCTGCAAAAATTGCTGTTTGCTGATTTTACATCAAAAGTGAATAAAATTTCATCGCCAGACATAATTGAAAAAGAAAAATTGCTATTGGTTCTGTTCCACTTGTTGACAATTGGTTACATTTTGGCTACAATTGCTTTTTTGGCAGAAATTTTCAACAAGTTCATTTACAGCAAAGTCAAACAATTTTGGTTAAATCGTTTAAACTTTTTTTAGAAAAAAGAAACAAACATTCTGCTTGAAAATCGTCTGAAGAAAGCATTGCTGGATATAAGATTATATAAGGTACGAAATTAACTTTTTTGAAAGTAGATGACAAAACAGTCAAAAACATTAAGAATTAAGTTGCAGATTTTAAGTCATTGAGCTACAATTTCTCTTTTAGCAGAAATTTTAAGCAATTTTATTTGCAGCAAAGCCAAGCAGTTTTGGGAGAATAGTTTAAGTTTTCTTTAAGAAAAGAAATTTCGCTCGTTCTTACATCGAGGCGTTCAATTATTAATTTGCAATAATAATTATTAATAATGATTATCATTAATAATGACTGTTTATTTTATTATAATATTAAATTGTAATTAAATTAAATTTCCATTAGAATTGTAAAAATTGACAACATTTTTGTTCGTGTTTATTTTTGACTTACGCGTAGTGAAATATTTTCAGTAACGCCTCATGAGCACTGTTATATACTGTTAGATAATTATTTCCGTCATTTTTTACTTCACACATTGTCGCATCTTTCTACAAAAAAAAAAAATATTTCGTCGTTGTATTTCTTTAATATTTTTACACGGTGACTTCAGTGTACGAGAGTTGTGACTTTAAAATGTTTAGAATGAAACATTTTCTGATTATTTGTCAAGTTTTTTGTGCATTGACAATAGCTCAAGTGTGTTACGATGACGGAAGTGAATTTTGTCTCGATGAAAATGATATTTTATCAGTCGATTTATTACCCGGTTCTTTTATTCTCGGACAGCCTAATGATATTAGTGAAAAAAGGAAAATACTCGACAATTTGACTGTTGACGGATCGTTTAATACTGCATTTGGAGAAATGGGCTATCACAGGTAATTGGAAATTTTGAAAAAAGAAATTCATTCTGTACACGATTTTTATTTTCAAAAAGTCTGTATTTATTTAATTTTTTTCAATTTGTTTTTCTAAATATTCCTTTTCAGTTATTTTTCTAAATATTCTTTTCCAATTATTTTTCTAAATACTCCTAATCAATTATTTCGCTAAATATTTTTTGTCAATTATTTCTCTGAATGTTCTTTTTTATTAATGATTGATATTTTCTTTTGTAATTTCTCTAATTACTTTTTTTTACTTTTTAATAAATAAATAAATAAAAATAAGTAATTAAAAAAGAAAAATTATTTTTTCAATTCTTAGAAAAGAATAAAAATATAAATTTTTTAATTAAATTAAATTACAGATTAAGAATGAATGAATATCTCTGCCACGGATATATAGCGGAAGAAATATTTAATCAAGTGGGGCCGACACGAATTAAACGTCGCTTACAAGTGCCACAGGAAAATATTATGTCAGATTTTATACATGAAAATAATGTGACAATTCATGATAAATTATTATCCGACGAAGGTAGTTCAAGATATAAAGATTGGCTTCAACGGTAGAAATATTTTTATTTTCATTGTATTTTTATTTTTAATTTTTAATTATATTTAAACAAAAGAAAAATAAAATTTTTATTAATTAGAACAACAACATTAAATGACGTCTATCAGCACTACTCTCCACAAAGAAGAATGAAAGTCAAAAATACCGGTCGACCTGAAGATGATTTTCAAGATTATGACGGAGAAGTTACTAGCTATGGATTACCAATGCCCATTCCTTCCGAGAAGAGCAAAAATAATTATCCTGGTAAACTAATTATCAAGCAGTTAATTGCACCAATTCTTTAATTGATAAAAAAAAAGATTTTTTAAGTTTGTAAATTTTAATAAAAGGGTTTTTTCTCTTAAAATTTTGTTACCAGGTCCACTGATGCCATCTTCATCTGCACATCACGTAAATTATGGTCCACCACCAGTACACTATGCTCCACCAAGTTATGGAGCATCATCTCATGGTGTATCAGGACACGGTTTCTCGCCCTCAATTCACGAGGAGCATTATTATTATCCCACAAATCATCACGAAGAAAGTCACGTCCATCATCACAGTAAAAAAGGCAGTGAACTTTCAATAAAGGACTTTTTCGAAATTGCACTCACTGCTCTTGCATTTTTGGCATTTGGTTTGTTCATTATTCAACTGCTGATGAGTATCGCGGTAATTATTGACAAACTATGATTTAAATTACTATTATTTTTAGACTGTTCAGGCTTCACACTCAACTACTTAACACCTACTATTTACTACTTCTTTTTACGCTTTACTACTATTTAAATACTTTTTTTATATAATTGTAACACCAAAAGCTACTTTTTTCTATTTTATGAGAATTTACTCTAATTTAAATCCGCACATAGTTAAAATAAACAAATTATTTTACAAAACAGTGAAATTCTTAGCGGAAGAATTTAATTATTTTCGACAATTTTTTAAAAATTCTTTACAGAAATTCAATTATTTTCATAAATAATAAAATTCTCCACAAAAATTCAATTATTTTCATAAATAATAAAATTCTTCACAGAAATTCAATTATTTTCATATAAATAATAAAATTCTCCACAGAAATTCAATTATTTCTAGAAAATAATGAAATTCTTTGCTGAAATTCAATTATTTTTATAAAATTTGTTGAATAAATGAATTATTGAAATTTTTTTTATAAAATTCCACGAAGGAAAACATTTTTAAATAATTTTAATAAAAATTTTTTATAAGAATTAATCTATTTTCAAATAGAATTGAAATTTGATTCCAGAGCAGAATTGAATTATTTTCAAAATTTTTAATAAAAAATTCTTAAAAAACACATTTTAATAAAATTTGTTACAAGAATTCAATTATTTTCATAAATAATAAAATTCTCCACAGAAATTCAATTATTTCCACAAATAATGAAATTCTTTGCAAAAATTCAATTATTTTCAATAACAAATATTTTAATAAAATTTTACAGAAGAATTCAATAATTAAAAAAAGTTTTAATAAAATTCTTCTCAAAAAATTTTCTTATTTTCATAAAAAATAAAATTTTCACAGAAATTCAATCATTTGAAATACATTTTTCCAAAAATTTGTTGAATAAATAAATTATTAAAAACAAAATTTATAAAATTCTACGAAGGAAAACATTTTTAAATAATTTTGGTAAAATTTTTTTGTAATAATTCATCTATTTTCAAATATAATTGAAATTTAGTTCCAGAATAAAAGGAATTGAATTATTTACAAAATTTTTTAATAAAAATTTCTTCAAAAACACATTTTAATTAAATTTCTTACAAAAATTCAATTATTTTCAAAAGTAATAAAATTCTTAGCAAAAATTCAATTATTTTTGTAATCAATAAAATTCTTAGCAAGAATTCAATTATTTTTAAAAATACTGAAAATCTCAGCAAGAATTTAATAATTATTATCTAAAATTTTTTAAAAAATTCTTCACAGAAATTTATTTATTTTCAAAAATCGCTTAATTTTTAGAAAAAGTTCAATTATTTTTAAGTAATTTAACAAACTTCATCACAAAAATTCAATTATTTTCATAAATAATAACATTCTTTGGAAGAATTTAATTATTTTCATTAATAATAAAAGTCTTCACGGAAATTCAATTATTTAAAAAAATTTTAATAAAATTATTCGAAAGAATTCAATTATTTCCAAAATTTGATTAAATTCTTCGAAACAATTCAAGAATTTTTCTAAATTAGAAAATTCTTCCCAAAAATTCAATTATTTTCAATACAATTTTTAAAAAAATGTCTTGAACTGATTCTATTATTTTTAAAAATTGGAATAAAATTATTATAAAATATTCAATTATTTTTTAAATATTGATAAAATTCTTTAGAGCAGGAATTCAATTTTAAGAAGCAGTAAAATATTTAAAAAATTATTTATTTTTCTTTCTCATAATTGAATTTTCCTAGAACTTTCAAAAATGAATTTCAGTTAAAATTTTAGATAATAATTTAATATTAGAAACGTCAATGTATAGAGTTTTAAAAATAATTAAATTTCAAAAGAGTTTTAAATTGAAATCTTTGGAAATTTTGATTACTTCAAAATTGTAATAGTATTTAAATATTTATTTAAAATAATGATTATAATTATTTATTTTCCTAAAAAATTAATAAAATTTGAACAATGTTATTTTTAAAAGTTAAAAAAAAAGAATAATTGAATTTTGAAAGAATTAGAGTTTGTTTTTCTAAAAAGGGTTAAATTTCAAAAAGTTTTTAAATTAGAATTATTAAAAAATTTAACACTTGTGGAAAAATAAATAAGTATTTAAATTTTTATTTAACAAAGATTATTCTACTTTTAAACAATTTAATTTAGAGTTTATGAAATAAACTTCATCTTATGGAAAATTGTAATTAAAATGGTTTTTTTTATTTCTTACTCTACTATCAAGGGGTTAATTAAGAATTTTTTTTTTCTTAAAGAATGCAGTCACTTCAACGCCATCAACGACTGCGAATATTTTTGCCGATTTACCATTGGGCAATTCACGTGCAAGGAGAGAAGTATTTAATTCATTACCTCTCTCCTATTCTGGAAATTCGGAATTAAATGAATTGTCACATCGAGTATTGCGTTCAATTGAAGCGGCACTAGTTGCTCAAAGTGATCATGGCAATTGTCTTCGAAGAGTTCTTTGCGAGGACAATAGACACGCCAAAAATACCGAAGGTGGACAAAGAATTTGGATTCCTGTTTGGAGGTATAAAATTTCATTCGATTTAATTTTTTTGAAACAACAAATTCGTTAATATTTTATAGAAATTAACAATTCGTTAATATTATTATTACTATTATTATTATAATTAATATGATAATTATTAGTCACAGTTTTTCTAAGGATATTAAATTGAGACAAAAAACGAATAAAAATTTTTGCGATGCAACAATTTTGTTACGTTTTTTTGCTCAATTTGATATCCTCAGAAAATTAGTAAAAATTTTTGCAAATTCAAATTTAGAGAGCAAAATGTTAAAAAAAAATTCTTTAATAAATTTTAATAAATTTAATAAATTAATAAATTAATAAGTTTATTAATTAACTTTAATAAATTTAGAAAGATAATAATTACTAAGAAGTATTTAATATTGAATGTAGGAAACTAAAAAAAATTGAATAAAAACGATAAAGAAAATTTCTACAAAATGTATAAAATGATCAATTGGGAATCTTTTTTAACAGTCTAGGAATGAGTTGGGTTTCTGGTAGAATTCTGAGTAAATCACCGTGGTCGGCAATGCTGAATTCTGTAAAAGCTTCAGTTCTCGGCATTGGTAATGCCGACTGTACTTCACTTTATCCAGCATGCAATCTCGAAAGAGAAAGAATAAAAAGACGAAGAAGACGAAGAAAATAATTACAAAAAAAAATGTTATTCTAGTTCACAACATTTATATATGACAAATATTTAAAAGAAAAAAATTATTATTTAAGTGAAAACCAACCAAATTGTTGTTCAATAAATTTCGAAGTAAAATTTTTTTTTCTACATTTTAGAGAAAGTAAAAATTACTATTTAGACGAAAAAGAATAAAATAAACAAAATTTTAAGTTTTTCACGGGACAACAAAAAGAATAAAAATTTTAATCATTTGAAAGAACGAGAAAAAATTATATTATATTAGAAAAGAATAAATTTCAAATATTTGAAAGAAAGAAAAAATTATTATTCCAGCAAAATGCAAGACTTTTAATAAAATTTGAATAAATATTTAAATATATTTGAATTTAAATTAAATTTTTAAATTTACCACTTAAGAAACAATATAAAAAAGTGTCTCTTAATTAAAAATTCATAAAAGTTTAAATAGAAAAAATTTTCTTCTTTTAATTGTTGATTATAAACGTTGCGATCTTCATCTACGTTCAATAATTATGTTTCTAATACTAACACTTGATTAAAAAATTAACAAATATTAAATTTTCAAGAAAAAAATCTTGTAATTAATACTCACGAAATAAATTATAATAATAAAATAAATTATAAACAATAAAAAAAATTGTATCAATCCAGAAATGATTTCTTTGAATCAACAAAATATTCAAACAAAAAAAAAACATTATTTCTACCTAAAAAAAAAAAATTTCTACGATCCAAAATTTATTTCAACAAAAAAAATGGTTTCAAACCAAAAATGATTACTTTCAACCAACAAAATATTTAAACAAAAAAAAGTTTTTTTTTAAAAACAATTTTTTCTACGGACAAAAATTTATTTCAATAAAAAAAAAAAACGAAATCTCATAAACGAAATCTTTAAATCAACAAAAAAATTCAAATCAAAAAGATAAACATTATTTTCACGAAAAATAAATATTTTTCAACTAAACAAAAATTTATTTTAATTTAAAAAAAAACACAACATGAATTTTATGGAAAAAATATTTTTTATTTAACAAATATTTATTTTAACACTAAAAAAAATTTATTTCACTCGAGAAATGATTTCTTTGAAACAGAAAAATATTGAAATCAAAAGGAGAAACATTATTTCTTCTTGAAAAACTTTTTTTTTCTACCAAAAAAATTTATTTTATCAATGAAATAAAATTGTTTCAATCCAGAAATGATTTTCTTGAACCAACAAAATATTTAAACGAAAAGAAACATTATTTTCACTAAAAAGAGTTATTTTAAAGAACAAAAATTAATTTTAATTAAAAAATTGTTCATTTTATGGAAAAAAGGAAATAATTTTAACCATTTTAATTTCTAAATTACTATTTTTTAACAAAATTTCAAGTGTTTTTTTGAAATATGGGAAAAAATTTTTAGTATTCACATTTTTTTGAGTAAATTTTAAGTTTTTTTTGGAAAAAAGGAAAAAAATTTCCATAATTTCTATTTGTTAATCACGATTTTTAGTGAAATTAGTTTGTTTATAAATAAATTTATTTATTCGTAAATAAAAAAGATTTACAGAGTTTCTATTTTAAAAATACAATTTTTGTAAAAAATTCTATTGTTTCTTTTTGAAAAAAGGGAATAAAATATTTCTTTGTTACAATATTTTAACGAAACAATTAAAAAAAAATTTCCAATTTTTTCAATTTGAAACATTTTTTCCAAATTCCATTTCACGATTTTTAATGAAATTGTAATTTAAAAAAGAAAATAAAAAAGAATTACATACATTTTTTGTACAAAATGCTATTGTTTCTATCTCAAGTATTTATTTATTTTTTTTTAAGTGTTAAGAAATTTTGTATAATTTTGTTGAAGAAATACTTGAAAAGAAATTGAATTTTATTTTAGTTACTTATTGTTTTTGTAATATTAAGAAAAATTTTCCTATTTTTTCAATTTTAAACAGTTTTTCCAAATTCTTTATTTGCTGCAAATTGAAAATTATCAGAATCTTCATCTACGTTCAATAATTATGTTTCTGTTACTTGATTAAAAAATTAACAATCATTAAATTTCCAATAAAAAAGTGTCTTAATTAATATGAAATAAATAATAAATATAATAGAAAATAGAAAATAAAAATAATAATTAGAATGATGCCAAACAATTACTATTTTAATTAAGATGAAATTTATCAAAGTTTAAAAACTGACTTTTTTAAAACTTTCTCCTTTTTTTTAAATATAACCCATAGATAATTAATTAGAAAATGAACTTACGCAAATTTCTGCCAGTCTGTCAATTATAAAACTTGTTGAGTGAGAGGAGTGAAATATCGAAATCAAATTTTGTCGATGCGCCTCTAATTTCACTCATCACATAAATTAATATAAACAAAAAATTTTAAAAAAGAGGTTAGAAAAAAAAATTTTAAAATTTTTCCCCCTTTTCTATGTCGAATTACCTAGTCAAAAATTTCATCAAAAATCCATAAAAAAAAATGGATTACGCCAGAAAATTCGGAAATCAAAAAACATCTTCGCCTTATTTAAAAAATAAATACAAAATTTCCACAAATTACAAACAATCAACAACACTCACCGAACCTCGTTTAATAGAAGACAAAAAATTGTCCAATTGGAAAAAATGGTTAAAAATAAGAAAAAAAGATGAAGAAAATTATAAAAAACGATTAAATAGAAACGAACTCCTCTTAAATTCAGGTGACAATTACAGATCAATACTCGAAACTAGAGAACTAATTGAACTCGCAAAAGATCCACTAATAAATTATGCATATCAGACAAAACAAGATTTTGATCTCAATTTTTTTATCACACCCGAAATACTCTCGAATCATGGAAATAATCATTTACCAACAATAATTGTTCCCAATAGTAGAAAATTGAAATTAAACAATTTTTCATCCATCGCCACGCCGGATTTAATTCTACGCGAAAAGGGTTTAACGAAACGAGATGAATTTAAAAAAAGAAATGACTATTTAGAAGAAGAGAAAATAAAAAATTCCCCCCTTTTGTCAATTATAAATCCACATCCACCGGAAATGGGAAAATTATTTATTCAGGGGAAAAATTTAATGAAAGAGAGAAGAATAAATATAATTAAGAAGGTACCAGTGATAACGATAACAAATGACAATGAAACTGAGAGTGAAACCAGTGAATTTTATATTAATCCAGATGCAATGATTGCGGCATTGAGAATTGAAAATGAGAACATTGTGAGAAGATTAAATTCAATAATTAAATTAGAAAACAATCATTTCCATTGTTGGGATATTAAATTCAATTGTAGAATTAATGAAAAAGGGGAGAAATTTATTGTTTTTGAAAATAAGGGAAATATAAAAATAACATATTACTGGAGAGAAATTTTTCATGATTCGACAAATTTACCATTATTATTATTATTGGAGAGAAGAAAAAAATCGAGTTCTTTCTTTTTTAATAAAAATCATGGTATTATTTTGCCTGGACAAATTTTGAATTTTCCCATTTGGTTCAAAAGTGGAGAATCGGGAATAAAAAGGGAAAATTGGAGATTCGTGACCGATCCTTTATTGTCCAGTGAAAATATTATTTTTCGTTTCTGGGGATTCACTCGAGAAGACGAGGAAAATGGGTCCAAAAATAAAGTTCAAGTAATTCTTTCTTTTTATTAAAATTCAGATTTTTATTATTAATTAATTTATTTATTTATTTATATTTTATTTCATTTAAACAAGTATTTATTCATTTATGTAAGTGCTAAGTTTAAATTTAAAACTTAATCTAAAATTTTTAAATAAAAAGAAAATAAATTTTTTTAATTAAAAACAAACAAAAATTTATTTTATTAAAAAAAATATTGTTTCAATAAAATCCTTCAATGAAAGAAATGATTCCTTTGAATCAACAAAATTATTCAAATAAAAAATAAAAACATTATTTCAACCAAAAAAGAAACATTATTTTCGATAAAAAAAGAATTTTTTAACCAAAAAAAATTTATTTTAATTGAAGAAACATGATTCTTATGAAAAAAAATTTTTGATTCAACAAAAAATTATTTCAACAACCAAACCAAATTGTTTCAATCCAGAAATAATTTCTTTAGATCAACAAAATATTCAAAACATAAAGGAAAACATTATTATCAAAAAAAAAAATTTTTTTCTACCAACAATAATTTATTTTATTTAAAAAAACATGATTTTTATAGAAAAAATATTGTTTCAATCCAGAAATGATTTCTTTGAATAAAAAAAATTTTCAATTAAAAGAAAACATTATTTCTATTTAAAAAAAAATTTTTTACGAAAAAAAATTTATTTCAACAACTGCAAAAAATTGTTTCAATTCAGAAATGTTCTTTGAACAAACAAAAAAATTCAAATCAAAGAGAAAAACATTTTTACAAAAAAAAAAAAAATTTCAACTAACAAAAATTCATTTTAATTTTAAAAAAACCTGATATTTATGGAAAAAATATTTTTTTACTCAAAAAAAAATTATTTCAACAATAAAAAAAAAATTTTCTATTGAAAAAAGGCTCCTTTAAATAAAAAAAATATTCAGATCAAAAAGAAAAACAATATTTCTACTTAGAAAAAATTTTTCTACCAAAATAATTTTTTTCAATAAAAAAAAACACGATTTTTATGGAAAAAATATTGTTTCAATCCAAAAATGATTTCTATGAATTAAACAACTTACCAAATAAAAGAAAACATTATTTCTACTTAAAAAAATATTTCTACGAACAAAAATTTATTTCAACAACAATAAAAAATTGTTTCAATTCAGAAATTTTCTTTGATCAAACAAAAAAGAAAAAAAAAAATTCAAATCAGAGAGAAAAACATTATTTATAAAAAAAAATATTTTTCAACTAACAAAAATTTATTTTATTTAAGAAAAACATGAATTTTATGAAAAAAATATTTTTTATTTAATTTATTTCTACAATAAAACAAATATTTTTTTAATACAGACATGATTTCTTTGAATAAAACTAAATAATCAAACAAAAAAAAAAACATTATTTCTACGATTAAAAACAATATTTCTACGAACAAAAATCTATTTCTACGAACAAAAATCTATTTAAACAACAACAAAATTATTACAAACCAGAAATTATTTCTTTGAACCAACAAAAAAATTCAAATTAAAAAGAAAAACATTTTCACCAAAAAAAATTTTTTTTTCAACTAACAAAAATTTATTTCAACAATAAAAAAAATGTTTTATTCCAGGAATTATTTCTTTGAACCAAAAACAATATTGAAATCAATAAAAGAAACTTCTTTTTCACCAAGAACTTTTTTTCAACTAACAAAAATTGATTTTAATTAAAAAAATCATGAATTTGATGAAAAAAATAAGAAAAAGAAATAATTTTCATCATTTTAATTTCTAAATTACTATTTTTCAATAAAATTTCAATTATTTTTTTAAATAGAGGAAAACAATTTTTGGGAATAAAATTTTTTTAGAAAATTTCAAGTTTCTTTTGGGGAAAAAGGAAAACATTTTCCATAATTTTTATTTGTTAATCACGATTTTTTAGTGAAATTACAGTTTGTTTATAAATAAATTTATTTATTTATTTATTCTAAAAAAAAAATAAATTTATTTATTCGTAAATAAAAAAGATTTACAGAGTTTCTATTTTATAATTACAATTCTTTTTTAAAAAATTCTATTGTTTCTTTTTGAAAAAAGGGAATAAACTATTTCTTTGTCACAATATTTTAACGAATCATTTAAAAACAAATTTCTCAATTTTTTCAATTTGAAAACATTTTTTCCAAATTTTTCATTTTCAGCAAATTGAAAATTATCTGAATAATAAACTGAGAGATTCGGCAATTAAAGAAATTCTCGACGAAATAGTAAACGACGCCCTAATATTTCAACCACCAGAACCATTTTATAAACAACTATTTCTCGAATCTGACATATTCACAACAAAAAATCCATCCTACTTTTACAATTCAATTCTAATAAATGAGTTTCGTGAAATTTACAATAAAATTTTTAATAATTCCAACTGGAATCTCTCTATTCACGATCTACGTAATATTCTCCTGGAAA
Source organism: Leptopilina syphax (assembly GCA_032872505.1). NCBI lineage: Eukaryota > Metazoa > Arthropoda > Insecta > Hymenoptera > Figitidae > Leptopilina > Leptopilina syphax. Next base: position 16,721,481 of record CM065477.1, read on the forward strand.
TTGAAGATTCAGAATTTCAACACGACAATAATTTATCTCATTTTCTCAATCTCTGTAAAGCAGCATCAGAACCAATTTCCATTTACTTAAGAACAGAAAATAGTGAAAAATACGAGAGAATTTACAATTTACTATGTTCATTTGTTAATAAATTTGAAAATGAAAGTGAAACAATAAAAATGAATATTTGCCTTGAATTAATAAATGAAGAAGATTTAGAAATTGGAAAGAGAACTGAAACTAGGTCGAATAGTCTCAGTTCCTTGGGAAAATTGACACCTAAATTGAAAGTGAAATCAAAGGAAAATAAACGTAAGAGGGATCAAATGGCATTAGAGCAGTCAAAGGAGGAGACTTGGAGAACGAAAAAATTGGTTATTTCAAAATCGAGAGATATTATTTTGTACGAGGAAATATTTTATTTGAGGATTTATGAAATTCTGCAAGAGACAATCAGTAAAGCGTGTGCTATTATTGATTCTTTTATGAGACTACATGAATCAGAAAACTAGATAAAAGTTTCTATTAGAGAGGATTTAAAATAAATATTTTCTCTTTTCCTCCAGCGAAAAGCTAGACAATTTTTTACCTTTTTTATTATTTTCATTTGAAAACTTTTTTTCATCATCATTTTTTTTTCTTTGATTCCTTAATTGCAATAAATTGCAGTTTCACATATTTTCAAAAATTAAACTTGAATTTATTTTCTAAAATTTTAATAAAATTCCTTGTCAAGAATTTAATTAATTTAATTCTATTCATAAATAATAACAAATCACAAATTTTTGGTACATAAAGAAAAATTAAAAAAAGAAAAACAATTCAATAATTAGCAAAAATTTGGATAAAAGTCTTCAAAGCAATTCAATTATTCAATTATTTTCATAAATAATATCAAATTATTTATAACATTCTTAGAAAAAATTGAATTATTTTTAAAAGATTTAATAAAATTCTTCGTAAAAATTATCTGCAAGAATTCAATTATTAAAAAAAAAATTTATCGTAACAGTTCAATTATTTTCAAAAATTTTCATAAAATTCTTCGCAAGGATTTAATTATTTTCAAAAATTTTAATTCATTTCGTGAAAACAATTATTCTAAAACTTAGAATTGTAAATAAACAAAAATTAAAAAAAACAAAACAATTTAATTATTATAAAAAATTTGAATAAAATACTTCGAAGCAATTCAATTATTTTCATAAATAATAAAATTCTTAGAAAGAATTGAATTAATTTTAAAAGTTTGAATAAAAATTTTTCGTAAAAATTATCTGCAAGAATTCAATTATTTCAAAAATAAAAAAATTTATCCTGAAAATTTAATTATTTTCCAAAATTTTCATTCAATTCTTCAAAACAATTCTAAAATTTTTGTAAATGAACAAAAAATTTTTAAAAAATTCAATTACTTTCATGAATAATAAAATTCTTGTTAAGAATTAAATTATTTTCATAAATAATAAAATTCTTAGAAAAGAATTAAATTTATTTTAAAAGTTTTATAATAAAATTTTTCGTAAAATTTATCTGCAAGAATTCAATTATTTCAAAAATAAAAAAATTTATCCTAAAAATTTGAATTAATTTCAAAAATTTTCATTCTATTCTTCAAAAACAATTCTTAAATTCTTGTAAATAAACAAAAATTTTTAAAAATCAATTACTATAAAAAATTTTGATAAAATTCTTCAATGTAATTCAATTATTTTCAAAAATAATAAAATTCTCAGAAAGAATTGAATTATCCCGTGCAGAAAAATGGTGAGGGCCCCCGGCGGGGCCCTCGTGGATTGCCCTCTTGCCATGTGGAATCCATAATGGCAATCCACGCGGAGCCCTCGAAGGCGTGACATGCTTTCCCTCATGGGTGCCCTCGAGGAAAATCCTCATGGATTCCATATGGATTTTCCACGCGGTGCCCTCGTGGATTTCATAAAATGCCCTCAACTTTATTTTCAATTAAATTAATAAATTAATTATTTATTAATAACAAATTTGTCCAATTATTCATAAATAACATTCTTATTTAACAATTTTTACTTTTTTTAATTAAATCGTGACAAAAAAAAAAAAAAAAATCTGACGCACACGGGAATTGAGCCTACGACCTACTGACTACCAGACAACACTCTTACCACTATGCTACGGGACCTACTTGAAAATTATTGCTTTAATGTAGGTGACTTGCTGACTTGCTTTTGATGATTCAATAAATTATTTATTAACACTAATACACCATGACAAATAATTAAATAGTTTAATAATAATAATAACAATATCAATAATATAATAATAGACCATAAATATTCATAAATTAATATTTTTATAATTTCAAAAAAAAAAAAATGTCAAAACATTTGTGTTAAAAACGCGTTTTTCATAGTTTAAAATCATTATAAACATTAATTTTTTTATGTAAAAAAAAATTTTTTTTTTGGACTTAGAAATTTTTTCTAGTTAATGATGTGGGCAATCCATGAGGGCCCTCGCGTGGGCCCTCATGGATTTGCCCTTGAATAAATTCAATATTTTCAAAAAAAGTAACATTACATATTTGTTAAAAACGTGTTTTTCATTGTTTAAAATGATAGTAAACAATAATTTTTTGTTGTAAAAAAAATTTTTCGTTTGGACTTAGAAAAATTGTTGAGCAGGGCATTCATAATGGCTAAGAGCAGGGGCCCTGCTGGTGCCCTCGTAAATTTCCATAACTTTGTGACAGGATTTCTGGAAAAATGTCACTTAATGTTTATTTCAGGTGCTTTGAAACGTAATTTAATGCATTCTGAACTAAAGTTTTTCAACAAAAAAATTTTTTTTTTAAAACTTAGATAAATTTTTGAGCAGGGCAACCGTAAGGGCAAAGAACGGGGCCCCTGCTGGTCCCCTCGTGGATTTCTCCTCATGGATCTTCCACGAGGGCCCCCGACGGGGGCCCCGGAGCTGTGGGGCTCGAACGTGGCTTTTTCCACACGGGATGTTTAAAAGTTTTAATAAAATTTTTCGTAAAATTATCTGCAAGAATTGAATTAGTTTTAAAAATAACAAAATTTAATTATATTAAAAAATTTTCATTCAATTCTTCAAAACAATTCTAAAATTTTTGTAAATAAACAAAAATTTTTAGAAAAATTCAATTACTATTAAAAATTTTCATAAAATTCTTCAACAGAATTGTATTATTTTCATGAATATAATTAAATTTTTGTCAAGAATTCAATTATTTTCATAAATAATAAAATTCTTAGAAAGAATTGAATTATGTTTAAAAGTTTTAGAAAATTCTTCGTAAAATTTATCTGCAAGAATTAAATTCTTTCAAAAATTTTCATAAAATTCTTTGACAGAATTCTATTATTTTCATAAATAATAAACTTCTTTTCAAAAATTCAATTTTTTTCATAAAGAATATAAAATTCTTCGCAAGAATTCAATTATTTTTAAAAATAATAAAATTCATCAATACAATTCAATTATTTTCTTAAATTTTAATAAAAGTCTTTTCAAAAATTCAATTATTTCAATAAAATTTTACAAAAGAATTTCATTATGTTTGAGAATATCGAATTCAATTTTCAAATTAAATTATGATTTTTAATTCAAAACAATATCATTCTAATCTAAATAAATAAATATAAATTCCATGTTATTAATTATTTAATATGTATTATTAATAAAAAAAAAGTAAAATTCCCTCTAAATAAATTTGTATATTTCATTGTGTTTGATAATTTTGGTTTCAACTTAATAAGTGAAATAAATAATTAGAGAAAAATAGAAATTAGAAAAATGATTCATAAAATAAAAGAAGCAAATGAAAATAAATAATAAAAAAATTTAGTTTTTATTAATACATAGATTTTATTAACAGCTGAAGAAAATTCGCCTTCCTCGTAAATTTTGAACTTTTCTTGTATTATCTTTTATTTCTTCATTCCAATCGTTTTTCAATTTACGAAATTCGTCGATCTGAAAATAAATTTTTGCTTAAAGAAATGATTTTGGTTTTTGAAAATTATTTCTTGTAACGAAACATGTTTTGATTTTTTGAAAATAATTTCTTTTGAAAAATCAATTTTTAATTATTTTTGTAAATTAATTTCTTGTAAAGAAATGATTTTCGTTTTTTTAAATATAAAAATATTTAAAAACCAAAATTGTACCTGTTTGGCAGAAATCATTATCGATTTTGGAAATATTATCCAAGTAACACATTCATTGTAAGGATATGTTGTCAATGATCCACGATAAGTGTAATAACTTTTAACATTCAAACAATTTTTCATCCAGTGCAGGCAATCTAGTCGAGAAAAATTTGTAGGCAAAATAATTTTTAAATTTAATTTTTATTTATTTTACTCCCTTCTTTTACTAATTTTTTAAATAATATAATTTATCCGTATATTTTTAAATAATTTATTCATATATTTCTACGTAATAAATATTATATATTTTTTTAAACAATATTTATATTTACAATAAAGAAATCTTAAAACTTACTAGCTGGTATTTCAGTTATTATTTCCGGTTCGTGAATGTACTTCAAATTGTCTGTAATTCCTTCCAAATGAAAATTACTCCACAAGCAATTTTTATCAGTTGCCTGTATTAAAGTATTTCACAATCAATTTAAAAATGTTATTTTCAAAAAATATTTTCAAAAAATATTTTTAAAAACGTATTTCTTTAATTAAAAAAAAAATTACTAAAAAATTGTTATCTACTTTGTGTTCAATTTCTCATAATAATTTTAATATAAAATTTTATTAATAATTAATAATTAGTTATAATAATTTACTTAAAATTTTATTGAAATAATTTTTATAAATTAATTTTTTTATAAAAGAATATTTTAAATAAATCATATATTGAATAAATGAAATGAAATCATATTCTTCTATTATTAATAAAAATATTGCAATTTGAAATGTAAGGATAAAAAATAAAAAAAAACTTTTATCAATATTGAAATATTTTGAAAAGTATATTATTTTTTTGTTCTCTTTTAAAAATTCTCTTTTTTTCTTTAGAGAAAAGAATAAGGCATTTTTTGTTCACCAGAAATAGGAATGCGAGTACACAAATTCCATCTTTGTGTTTTACACATTCAGCGAATGTCGTATATTTTCTGTTCCAGTGAACTGCGTGGGCTTCCATAGAAAACCTTCATCGAGATATAAATAAAATTAAATTAAATCAAAGTAAAAAAAAATTTTCCATTTCATTGTTCGATCAATTGTTTTTTTAAATTTTTGCCCTTTTAGACATTTAAGTTAAATAAGTACTATTATTATTATTATTATAAATATTATTTATAAAGTTGATGATAATATATTTTCACCAAGTATCATTGAGTGTATGCTCGGAGCCTTGACAATTATTTTCTCCCCAATGAAAATGAACATTTTCGAATTCATAAATATCGTCTAATAGAGGTCCTCCTTTAATTGTTGAAGGAATTCTGTCGCCGGTCAATGTTATCTTCACTAAATATTTTGTAAAATTTTTTCTATATTTATTTACTTATTTAAAGTATTTTCATTTATTTACCACATTTATTTCTTTAGTATATTTGTTTATTTACGGTTTTAATTTATTTACTGTTTTTTAATTAATTGTATTAATTTAATTTATTTATTTACCGCATTTGTTTCTTGACTATATTAATTTTATATTTGCTTTATTTGTTTATTTACTGTTTTCCTATTTACTGCATTTATTTATTCACTATATTTATTTATCTATTATATTTATTTATTTACTATATTTTATTTACTGTTTTTATTTTTTCACTGTTTTTATTTATTAACTATTTTTTTTATTTATTGCATTTATTTATTTACCACATTTATTTATTTACTACATTAATTTGTTTACTGTACTTATTTATTTACCGCAATTTAATTCTTTACTTTAATTATTTAATATATTTTAATAAATATATTTTTCTAAAATTTCTGCTAAAAAGAATAATTCTAAATTTAAAATATATTCTTGGTCAAGGATTCTTATTTTTCAGAATAAATATTTTTCGTTCAAGTGTGTCAAACGCAAATTTTTTATCAATTTCACAAATTTATCTGCACCAGATTTATTTCTGTATTTTTGCTCTTTTATATGAAAAAAAGAATCTTTTTTATTCAAACCTGTTTCTCCATTATTAACCATACAGGCATAACCATCATTTAACCAGTGTCCAGTTAAAATTAATTGTGGAAATTTAGCAGGCAGAACGGCTTTGTCATCTATATTTACGGGAGATTGACCTGATTTTTGAGAACCTTGAAATTCAAATAATATAATAAAAAATATATTAAATATTAAATAATAATAATAATAGTAATAAAAGATTAAATAAATAAATAATAATAATAAATAATAAAAATTTGTCGCAAATATTTTTTTACATTAATTCGTTTGAAATAAAAAAACAAATTGGTTTTTTTTCCTTGATGACAAAATGAAAAATTATTAGATTCACTTAGAGCAAAAAAAAACGACTTGACTTTTTATATTCGAAAATAATACACAATTTTAATTACCAAGGATCCACTCTTCAGACTCCATTAAATTTTTTTTTTTTTGCCTTTAACTTTTTACTAAATAAACAATTATTACTTAAAATTTTTTCATCGAGAGATTTATAGACTTTCAGCGTAAAAAAAAACAAATGAATTTTACAATTTTTTTACATTTTTCCTTTTTTATATTTCTTTTTATTAAAAAAATTGGATACTACCTATTCTTTTTTTCCTTTTTTTCAAATCTTAAAATTTCAAGTTCGCACATTATCTATTTATCAATAATAATCGAAAGCAAATTCATTTGCGTAAAAAATTTTCCGACGATTCAGTGGTTGTTGTGCTCGAGAATTTTTTAAAATTGGTTCATAATTTTTGTCACGTATTTTTCTGAATTCTTCCATCTATTTTTGTGTGAAAATGCAAAGGAAAGAAGAAAAAAAATTACGCATAAATATAAAATTATTAAATTATTAAAATAAACAAAAATAATAAAAAAAATAAATATTAATAAATAAATGAATAAAAATTGAAACCTGATTTAAGGGTTAATGAAATTTTGATGGGTCTTGGAATTATAATCCAAGTGACGCATTGGCTGTAGGGAAAATTTGTTAATGATCCCTCGTACGTGTAATAACCCGGTTGGAAAAAGCAATTTGTCATCCAATTCAAAGAATCTAAAATCCGAAAAAAACAAGAAAAAAAATTCATGATTATAATTCATTTTAATAAATTGAAAAAATTTCAATTTGTAAATTTAAAATTAAAAAAAAAAATGAGAAAAAAACAAACAATTTTTATTGCGAGTAAGAAAAATATGAAAGAAATATTATGAAGAATAAAAAAATAGGAAAGGAAAAAATATGAAGAATGAAAAAAATAAGAAGGGAAAAATAATAAAATATAAAGAATAAAGAAAAATCTAGAATAGAAAATAATAAATTTAACACTCCACCTGGCGAAATATTTACAGATTTTTCAATTGTACGAATACTCGATAATGCGTTTGAGATATTTTTAAATTCAATATTATCCCTCATTTCAACATCACTTGAAACCTAAAAAAGTTATTTAAAAACTTTTTTATATACTAATTAATTCTTATTTCTTATTTAATCTATTTTTAATAAATAATTAATAATAAATAATTAATAATTAATAATTAATAATTATTTAAAGTCTAAAAAAATTATCTTTCTTAGCTTTTGTAGAATTTCTCAAAATATCAAAACTACTTTCTTAATAAAAATTTATAATACAGAGAATTTCATAAATAAAATTTAAATATAAATCCCTTGACAATGACCAAGTCACTTTGATTTTCGCAAAATAAATTTTGCATAGGATTTATATGTACAACGCCCACTACATCAAAGTTTACCAGGAAAAGGTATGAAATGATAGCCATTCCATCAGAATTTCCATAACACTTTTCTAAAGTTTCATATCGTGGATTCCAGTGAATAGCTTGAGCTTCCATTGAATACCTTTCAAGAAAAATTCTTATTAAAACAAAATTGAAAAATTTTATTAAATTTCATAAGATTGTTTAAAAAAATACATATTATTAAAATATGTAAAGAAAAGAATATTTAAATAATAAAATAATAAAAAAATTGCTTTCACAGAAAATCTCATTTCAATATTAATTTTTCAAATTAATTAATTCTAATTAATAATTATAATTTTTTAATTAACTGTAATTATTTTATTATTAATCACAATTATTTGATTATTAATCACAATTATTATTTTAATTATTAATTGTAATTGCATAATTAATTAATTAAATTAATTACCATGTATTATTTATAGAATGTTCAGCGCCAGAAGAATTATTTTCACCCCAGCGAAACTGTAAATGCAAAAATTCATAATAATCACATAATGGACCTCCACTGATCATTGGACTTGTTCTTTCATTCAGTTCCACTTGCACTGAAAATTTTATTATTCATAAATAAATAAATAATTTGTAATATTTGTATAATATAATAAATTTGATTACTAAATTAATATATTAATTAATAACAACATAGCATAATATTATTATAATATTATAATTATTAATTAATTATTATTGTAAATTAAAAATTGAAAATTATAATTAAAAAGTTAGAAAAATTAGTTATAATTAATATCTAATTTTTTTTACTAGTTCCTAATTTAAAAATTAATTTAAGTTATAAATTTATTAAATAAATAATAAAGAAAATACCAGTTTCTCCGGTATTTCTAATAGTTGCTGTCCCCTCATTTTTCCAGTGTCCACCCAAAAGTAAAGGGGGAAATTTTCTTTGCCAAACATTGACAAAATTTAAATCAATCGGCGATTGCTTCCATTTGGGATAACCAGATGAAGATGTTGAAACAATGACATTATTATCTTTAAATTAGAAATTTATCTTTTTTACTATTATAATAAATTTTGCGATATTAGTAAAAATGGAGATTGGGGTACAGTTTTTCTAAAACGTATTTTCTAATTTTTTATTTTCTAAAAATTTTTTTTCTAATACAGGTGAATTTTTAAAAACTTTTTTTCTAATAAAGGTGAATTTCTAAAAAAACTGTTTTCTAATAAAGGTGATTTTCTAATTTTCTTTCTTCTAATAAAGGTCATTGTCTAAAAATTTCTTTTTCTTATAAAGACAATTTTCAAAAAAAAAAAAATGTTTCTAACAATATTCAATTTTTGTAATGACGACCAATTGAGATTTCATTAAAAAATTATAATAAAAAATAGAAATTATGCAAATTTTTTAACAAAACTTTAAAAAAAAGTTAAAAATGAAATTAAAAATCGTAATTAAGAAATAGAAATTATAGGGATTTTTTTCCTAAAGATATTTCAAATTTTCTGTAAAAGTGTTTTATAAATAAATTAATTTTGGAACTTTTAGTATAAAAATGATGCAAATTATTATTTTTTTTCCAAGAAAAACAGAATTTTGTTAATAAATTCTGATAAAAAATAGTAATTTTATTAAAAAAATTTTCTTCTTTTGTAAAAAGAAAATTATAATTTTATAAACAAAATTGTGATTAAGAAACAGAAAAAATGCAAAATAATTTTTATTTCTTAATCTTAGTTTTTCTTAAAACAATTTTCTAACTTTTATCAAAATTATGGAAATTTTTAAATTTTAGGAAAATAAATATTAGAAATCATAACTTTTTAGAAAATTTTTGTTTAGAAATCAAAACTTGTTAGAAAAACTTTTTTTAGAAAACAGATTTAATTAGAAATTGCTTTTTTTAGACAAACAGGATTAGAAAATATTTTTGAGAAGAAGTGACCACCTACCAAAATGGAAAATACCAAAAATATTCTAAAATTAAATTAAATATTCTAAACCTAAATTAAATATTCCTGAAAGTAATTTAAATATTCTAAAACTGAATTAAATATTATTGAAAATATCATTAAACATTAAAATTCAATTAAAATTTTCTTGGTTATAACCACAATATTTTTATAAATAATAATACGTCTATATATAGCCACTCGTGAATTACTCAATATTTGACCTACTTTTCGAACTGCGATTCATTGAAACAGTTTAATGTAGCATTTTCTTTTATACTTTTGTTTCTAATAAATTATTACAAAAAAGTAGTTATATAAGAAGAAAATTTCAAAATTTTTTAATATTATTTATTCGAAAACTAATTCCAAAAGTATGCATATCAAAAAAATACTCCCCACGTGATTTTCGAATGTTATTTTGTCTGACAACTTGAGGTTATTTATTTGATAATAAAAAAAAAACAATTCTTTATTAATGGAAATGCAAAATTATAAATTGTCAGGTAATAGAATTTTTTATAAAAAAAATTCATTTTTTTAACACAACAGAGAGAGAGAAAATTGGTAAAGAAAATTTAAACAATGATTGATCCCACTTTACCTGAATTTCTCGTTGGAGTTGGAATATTTCTACTCTTTGGTTAGTGAAATATAATATTTTGCACAAAAAATTCTTTTGTTATTAAAATATAATTGTACCAATATGAGAGAATTTTATAGATATTTAATTATTTTTTGATTAAAAATTATCATCGTTTTCTTTTTACCTCTAATTTTTTTTTATTTCAAAAAAAAAACTTGAATCAAAAAAAGGCAATAAATTTTGTTCTTTCTAAAATTAAAGTTAAAAGTTCTTTATTTTATAAAGTTCCTTATTTCACAATAAAATAAAAAATTTAGTTTTCAGTCATTTTGGTCAATATTAAATTAGTCAGTGCTTTGAGGGATAAAATAAAATACAGAAAATGGATAAAATATAATAAAAAAAAAAAAAATGAAAAAAAATAAAATTAATAAAATTTTTATTTAAAAAGATGAATTTTTTTAACGTTAATAAAAATAATTGATGAATAATTGAAAATTAAAATTTTTCTTTTATAAAAAAATAATTAATAATTAGAAAAAATAATAAAAAATAATAAAATATTGTATGGAAAATATAGAGAATAATAATAAAATAATAAAATATAGAGAGTAATAATAATAATAATAATAAAAAATAAATAAAAAATTGTTTTCTAATGCTCGTTTGGGAAATTTTTTTAGTTTTACTATTATCGGAAATTGTCGACGGTGTGGATATGTTTTCAATGGAAAGTTGCGGATATTCGAATTCAATTTCTTTCGGATATGACAATGAGAATGGACCACACAAATGGAAATTGTTATTCCCTGAAAGCGATGGCTGCAGCCAATCTCCCATCAATATCGTAACACGTCTTGCTGTAGTTTTACAATCATCTGAACCTTTAAAATGGAGTGGCTATCGTTCACAACCTACATCAATGTCGTTGGAAAATGACGGAAATTCCGGTAAAATACATTCCAATAAATTGATTTCTCCTTTTTTTTGTTGATAAAAATATCCTCAATTTCCATCAAATCGACAATAATTTCTGTTTATAAAAAAAATGAAATATTTACAAATAATTATTAATTGATATCAATTTATTTACAAATAAACAATAATAACACAATAAATCGTGAGGTATTAAAAAGTGTTGCAGATTAAATTAACACCAAAAAAGATTAAAATAATCAATTTTGGTATGATCCACAAGTTTTGAACGTTCAAATGAACGAAATATTTTATATTAAAAATATTTTCATAAATTACTGATTCAAATAATAAAATTTAAAACTTAGATTCTACGTTTAAAAATTTTTAAAATTAATTTTTTTAATAGTGACTCAAAATTATTGTAATTAAAATTGAATTTAAAGAAGAAATAAATCAATTTCGTTCATTTGAACGTTCAGAACTTTAGGACCATATTTTGGTGTTATTTTTCACAATGAATGAAATTTTAGTTCATTAAATTTTTTTAAAACTATAATTATAAAACATGAAGATATCGATACCAAGTAATAAAATCATTATTTTATATTATAAGAATATTATACTTCTTCCAAACTATTTTCATTACTTCAATTCAATTATTATTTTTAAAAATTTTTAACTACAATTTTACTTTATATCTATTATTTTTAATAATTTTCAAAAAAGTTCTTTGGCAATTTTCCAATCCATTTGTTTACAATATTTAATTTCACGAAATTTCAATTATTCCTAAATTCTTTAATTAAACGCATATTAGAAAATAAAAACTTCAAATAATAAAAAAAAAAATTCAATTAAACTTTTTCGAAAAAATTAATTTCAAAATTCAATTATTTCTAAACATTCACGCTAAATTGCTTTTATTATTCAATTATAATCTAAAATTTCAACTGAAATTCATTTTTATGAAATGAAAATCAATTTTTATTAGAAAATTCTACAAGAATTTAATTATTGAAATGCAAAAGTAAATACTTCATTGAATAATTTAATGTTTCTCAAAAAGAATTTTATTAACAAATTTTGAAATAATTGAATTCTTTTGTCGAATTTTATTAAAACTTGCATGAACATAATTACTTTTTTTAATAAGGAATTTAATTATAATTGTATGAAAAATAATTGAAACGCTGCGATGAGTTTTATTAATAGTAAAAAATAATTGAATCCTTAAGGGCATTTGAACCATTATGACGTCACAGTTTGTTCAAAGCATTTGTTCTAAATATGTGACGTCATAATTGTTCAAATTCCCTTAAGAAAAAATAATTAATAATTGGATAATAATTGGATTTCAGCAATAATTTGTAACTTCTCTAAAATTAAATTTTTTTCCAGTTTTTCTAGTTTTAATTCTTCAATAAATCCATTATTTTTAATAATTTTTAAAATAGTTTTTTGAGAATTTTCTAAATTCATTCGTTTACAATTTAATTTTACAAAATTTCAATCATTCGGAAATTCTGCAATTAAATATATATTGAAAAATAAAAACATGAAATAATTTCAATAAAAATCTTATTAAACTTTTAAAAAGAATTAATTCTACAGAATTGTTTTGGCAAAAATATGAAAAATTACGAATTTCAATGATTTTAATTTGAAACCTCTTCGAAATTTAATTATTTCTAAAAATCCACATTATAATGCTTTTAATATTTAATTATAATCTAAAATTTTAACTGAAATTCATTTTTAAAATCATCTTTATTAGTAAATTGTATACGAGAATTAAATTACTTAAATACAAAAATAAATAATTTATTAATTTCATGTTTCTTGAAAATTAAATTCTTATAAAAAATGTTATCAACAAATTTTTCTAAATCATTAAATTCTTTGGACGAATTTTAATAAAATTTTTAAGAATAATGACATTTTTCGAGGAATTCGATTAAAAATGCATTAAAAATAATTTAAATTATGCAATGAGTTTTATTACTTATGAAAATAATTGAATTCCTATAAAAGAATTTTATTATTTATAAAAAATAATTGAATCCCTGTAAAAAAAAGTTATTATTTATGAAAATAATTGAATTATTGTGAAGAAATTTATAAAAAAAATTGTAAATAATTGAATTCCTGTAAAAAATTTTATTATTTATAAAAATAATTGAATGTTTGCGTAGAATTTTATTCAATTTTTTTTAATAATGGAATTCTTTTAGAAAATTTTATTGAAATAGTAGATTAATAATAGATTATTTTTCAGATTTTATAACAGATTATTTTAATCCATTCTGGTGTTATTTTAACACCTCACGTTTCACTGTGAATTTGTTAACAATAAGTTTAGCTTTCAGTAGTTTTAGTCAATATTAGGTCAGACAATACCAACTTGAATGAAAGTATAATTTTATTTTCCAACAGTAATAAATTTTATATTTTAACTAAAATTAACATAACTCATAACTGATTTTATTTCATAATAAAATTGTTAGATTTCAGTAGTTTTGGTAAATATTTGGTCAGACAGTTTTTAATTGAAAATAGAATTTAAACTCGAACTTGTAATATAACATTTCTATTTTACACAAATTATTTTAAATGTTATTAAATGTTTAATTATTAATTTAGTGCGTAATATTTAGTAGTTTAGGTCAATAATCAGTCCGACAATATTTAATTGTAATTATATAATTTTATGCTTAAATCGCAAATAATTTTTTTATTCTTTCAACTAAAGTTAAAAAAAAGTTGTGAGTTTTTTTAATTCACTATAAAAATAAGTTTTCTTTTTAGTAGTTTCAGTCAATATTAGATCAAACAGTACTTAAAAGAATGTATTATTATAACTTTAATTTGTCATATTTTTTTATATTTTATATACACTTTTATATAAGTTGTGATTAATTCATTAATTCAATTAAAATTCATTGTAATGATAATAAATTTATCTTTCAGTAGTATTAATCAATATTAGGTCAGACAGTACTTAAATAAAAGTATAATCTCAATTTTAAATTGTAATATTATTCATATTTTATCCGAAATTTATATAAATTGCAACTAATTTAATTAATTATAACTTAAAATTGATAATAAAAAGCGCAATGTTCAGTAGTTCAGGTCAAAAATCGATCAGACAGTACAATTGAAAATATATATTTTAGATTTAAAATCCCAATTACCTTTATTTTTTTTCTAAAGTTGAAGTTGTAAGTTCTTTATTTTGCAATACAAATTTCAGTTTTCAGTAGTTTTGGTCAATATTAGGTCAATCAGTACTTATATGAAAGTATAAACTTAACTCTAAATTGAAATATTATTTATATTTTATCAAAAGTTTTATAAATTATAATTAATTTAAATAATTACAATTACATAATAAATTGCGTTATTTTCAGTAGTTTAGGTCAATAATCGGTCAGACAGTACTTTATTGAAATAATAATTTTATAATTAAATCGCAATTTTGTTTAACATATTTTTTTTCTGAATTCAAAGTTATAATTCTTTATTCATAATAAAGTTTAGCTTTTCAGTAGTTATGGTCAATATTAGGTCAGACATTATTTAAATGAAAGTGTAAGTTCCACACTAAATTGTGATATTTTTTTTATATATTATTACTTAAAGGAATGTATCATTATAATTTCAATTTGTCATATTTTTTATACTTTACATACCGTAAAATGTTTAAGATGTTTAAGATCTTTATTTCTTTATTATTTAATTTTCAATTAAAAACCATTTTTATTCCACTTTTATCAAAAAATAATAAATATAATATTTCACTGTACAGAAGTTAATTTTACGAATTTTTTTTATTTCATATTTTATTTTATTTTATTTCCTGAATATAAAATAGCATATTATTGGGCACTTAACGATTTTCAGTGATGGTAACCGGTGTTTGGTCAGGCGGAGCTGTACCGAATGTAACGAAAGGACCATTAAATGATACGTACAATTTTCACTCGATGATTTTCCATTGGGGACCAGCGAATGATGAAGGAAGTGAGCACACCATGGATTACATTAAATATACAATGGAACTTCAAATGGTTCATGTGAAAAAATGTTACACCTCCCCTAAGGATCCTTCTCTGCTTCATACTCGTGATGCTGTGGCAATAATTTCCTATTTTTTACAAGTATTGTATTTTTTTCTTCTTTAATATACAATTCACATCTAAAATTATAATAACAATTAAAATAATAAAAATATTAATAATTACAATAATATCATTACAATATTATTCAATTACAATAATCATGCAAATAACAACCGTCTGATCGCTTATTGGTCAAAACTACGAAAAATCACGTAGATTATTATCAAATATTATAATTATTTACAATTTATAGAAATTTGGATAAAATATAAATAATATAAATAATATAATAATAATTCAAAATAAAAATGATAAATTTTTTTAAGTACTGTCTGACTGATTATTGACTAAAACTACTGAAAACTACACTTTCTTAATGATATTTAAATATTTACAACTTTTTCAAATTTTAACTATAAAGAATAAAAATATTTTTAAAATAAAATAAAATTACATTTTCAATAAGGTCTTGCCTGACCGCTTATTGACCAAAACCTACTGAAAATTAGGCATTTTATTCACAATTATAATTAGTCGAATCAATTACAATTTATATTATTAGGTAAAATATAAATAATATTACAATTTTTAGATTTAAATTTATTCTATCATTTAAGTACTGTCAGACCTAATTTTGACCAAAACTACTGAAAACTGAAATTTTTATTGTAAAATGAAAATCTTACAACTTCAACTTTAAAAAAATATAGAGAAAACTGCGATTAAAGGCTAAAATATATATATTTTCCATTGCACTGTGTGATTGATTATTGACCTTAACTACTGAAAATTATACTTTTTATTATCAATAGAGATATTTATGTAAATTTTTTTGGAATAATGCAATGACTATTTAAAGGCATAATTACACTGTCATTTGAGTACTGTCTGACAAAATATTGACTATAACTACTGAAAACTAGACATTTTATTCTACCAAATAAAATTAATTGTTACTTCTATGAATTTTAGCTAAAGTATTAAAAGTATTACGTTTAAAGGACAATAATATTACGATTAGAAGATGAAATTATATTTTTAATTCGGTACTACCAGATTGTGATTTTATTGATCAAAGCTACTGAAAATTTAACTTTTTATTGTGAAATATAAAAGTTACAAATTTCTTGAAATTTGTAGCAAAAAAAAAAAAATAATAAAAAGCATTGCCATTTAATGATGAAACTGTAATTTTATGCAGTACTGTCTGATTGATTATTGACCAAAACTACTGAAACTTGAGCATTTCAGTGCCAACTTTAATGAATTAAAGCTTAAACTAATTTAAAATTTATAAAACTTTAGGTAAAATATGAATAATATTATAATTTTAAGTTTTAATTATTGTTATTATTATTATTATTATTATCATTATTATTATTATTATTATTCCTTATTACTATTTTTACTATTATTTCTATAATTACTATTATTACTATTATTTCTATTATATTACCATTATTACTACCCAAGTCGAAAAATTCCATAAAAAATTTCCGTAGAGTTTTCATGAAAATTTTGCAAGTTTTTTATTTTAAAAATATTTTAACATTTGCAGTGTTGTCATATGTCAGGCAAATCAGGAAAAAGCAGGGATTTTTATTAAAGTACTGGAAAAATTGAATTTAACAAGTTTGAAATATGATAGCAGAAATTCAATTTATTATTTATTTTCAAAAGCAATAAAATTCTTCGCAGAAATTCAATTATGTTCAAAAAAATTTTTAAAATGCCACGTCAAAATTTCAATTGTCTTTAAAATAATAAAATTCTTCTCCAAAATTCAATTTAATTTAAAAATTTTAATAAAAATCTTGGCAAAATTTCAATTATTTTCAAAAATTTTCCTCAATTCAATAATTTTTAATATATCTACTATTTTATAATAAAAATTTTTCAAAAGAAGAAAAAATTCAATTTTTTAAAAATTTGTTGATTAAATTCTTTATGATGATTCAATTTTGAAAAACATTCCTTTATTCAATAAATTATTTATTTTTGTATTTAAATAATTAAATTCTCGTAGGATTTTCTAATAAAAATTGATTTAAAAATGAATTACGGTTAAAATTTTACATAATAATTGAATATTAAAAGCATTATAGCATGAATTTTAAAAAATAATTGAATTTTGAATATATTTGAAAATAATTACATTTTTCGAAGAATTTACTTAAAATTGTATAAAAAAAATAATTGAAATCCAGTGAAGAATTTTATTATTTAGGAGAATAATTGAATTCTTGTAAAGAATTTTAATTAATTTTTTTTTGAAATAATTTAAATTCTGTGAAGAATTCTATTATTTATGAAAATAATTGAATTCTTGCAACGATGAATATTTATTAAATTTTTTTCAAAAATAATTGAAATCCTGTAAAGAATTGTATTATTTATGAAAATAATTGACTTCTTGCAACGCATTTTATTACATTTTTTTTTTAAATAATTGAATTCATTTTAAGAAATTTTATTAAAATTGTAGAATTTGAAAATATTTTAATTTCAGATTTTCAGCGAAGAATTTCATTATTTGTGAAATGTAATTGAATTCTTTTAAAAAAATTTTTTAAAAATAATTACATTTTTCGAGAAATTTATTTTAAATTGTATTGAAAATAATTGGAATCCTATGAAAAATTGTATATGAAAATAATTGAATTCTTAGAATACGAATTTTTATTACATTTTTTTTTAATAATTGAATTCATGTGAAAAATTTTATTATACTTGTATGTAAAAATAATTGAATTCTTAGGAAGGATTTTATTAAAATTTTTGTAAATAATTTAAATTTTGTTTGAATAATTGTATGGAAATTTAAATTTTCTTTGAAAAATTTGATGGAAATCTAAATTATTATAAAACATGAAGATAACAATTATTCCGAGTCGAAGACTCGGAGTGATCGATATTTTCATGTTTTATAATAATATTCTTATAAGTTGTTGAATTTCATAAAGATTTGAATTTGAAATTTTTTTAAAACCTTAATTCCTATGAAATAATAATAATTATTAAATATTTTTATTAAAACAAAAATTTATTGGTATTTTGGAATAATTTTAGAATTAAAAAAAGTTCGTAATTAAATGTACAAGAACAGTTTTTTGAGTATCTAATCATTTTTAGAGTGAATCAGAATATTCTTTAGGATCAGGGAAAAATTCAAAATTTTTTTTTAGAAATCAGGGAAAAGTCAGGAAAATTCACTTTCATTCAAGTTTTGCAAATAAAGTGCAACAAAGCTTATTATTAGACTCTAATCATAATAGAAATGTTAAAATAATATTAAAATATAAAACTTGCAAAATTTCCACGGAAATTCCATGGAATTTTTCGACGTGAGTATTATTACTGCATTGAAAAAAAAATTTATTTGATTCAAATAACCAATTACTTGACCATTATCAATTAAATATTTTATTGAATCAAATAATATTTATTGGAGTCAATTAAATGGTGCAATTCATATTTGCTTCAAATACTGAAATTGTTGCTTTCAATACAATTAAATTGATACCAATAAATATTATTTGATTCAAGTAAATATTTAATTGATAATAGTCAATTAATCAGTTATTTAAATTGATTAAATTTTTTTTTCAGTGTATTATTATTATAAATTATAATTTTTATTATTTTCATTTCTATTATTAATTGACAGATAACGAATGTGGACAACCCTTACTTAGATCATATTGTGACAAATTTATGGCGAATTACGAAGACCGGAACAAAAGTCTCTATACCACCATTTCCTTTGGAATGGCTTTACCCACCCTTTGAATGTTCTTATTATAGTTACAATGGTTCACTTACCCAACCTCCCTGCACTGAAATGGTCACTTGGATCATTCAACCAGAACCTATTGCTGTCTCTTCATTTCAAGTAAAAAAAAAAAAGCAGAGATTAAATTACATTTTTTTAATCAATAAATTGTGTTTTTATGCCTTTTTATTACAAAAAAAAATTTCAACAGCAAATATTAAGATTAATAATTCAATCAATTGAAAAAATAATTAATTGTTATTATTATCAGTAAATTTAATTTATCAAATCATAATTGTTCATTTCATTTTATTTCAATTTTTGATTTTAATTATACTTTTTAAACTTTGATTTTTAATTAATTTTATTATTATTATTATTAATTATTATTGATTTTTAGCAACTTCAATTTATTTTTCCATACAATTTAATATTTTATCGAAGTAATTAATTTCATAGAATGACAAAGAATTTTGAATTTACTTGCAGGTGGCGCAATTTCGTAAAATACGTTCCGTTAATGGTAATCGGATATTATTAAATACAAGACCCGTTCAGAAATTGTATGATCGTGAAGTTTATTTTTATGATTAATTTCTTGACTTGAATTTTTTTTCTTAGTATTTTTTTTTAATTTTTTATTTTTTTACTGAGAGAAAATTATTTTTTAAAACAATCTATTATATTTTGTAAATAAATGTGAAAATACGTATAAAAAATTCTATTAGTTATATATGTTAGAAATGGAAGAAAGAAAATTAATAAAATAAGAATCTCTATAGAAATATAGTTCATTACGAATTTTTATACATCTCGAGTTTTCTATTTTCTTTCAGTTAAAAAAATATTAATAGCGATAATATTGTCTCAGTTGATACTCGTGTACATATATTATTATCTACTCTAGCAAGTATACTTTCATCACAGACGTTTTAACTTGAAAAACAAACTACGAGACGTATAAATAATCTAAAATACTAATCTAGAATATAAAATATTTATTTTTAATTTATTTTTCTTAGTATCATTATTATGTTAATTTTTCTATTAATTATTTTTTAGACATATATATTAATATATTAATCTATTAATATATAATTAATCATTAATAATCTATTTATAATACAAATTATAATTTTTATTAATATTATTTTTCTTACTTGTATTTAACTTTTTAGGAACTCAATTTTGTTATTTGTTTATAATTTCTATTATTTTTTTTAAATTGTCAATCTATATAAATAATCGTCAATATTTAGCTAATCAGTTCGCAGATTTGAAGTTAGTTTTTGTTTAAATCTTTGTATTCTAACTTTTCAAAAATTTTTTTTAAAATGTTCTGAATTTTAAAATAAAATCGTTGAATTCTTCCAAAGTATTTATTAAAAAATTTAAAAATAAGAATTTTATCAAAATTTTGGAAAATAGGTGAATTTTTTCGAGAAATTTTATTGAAATTAATTGAATTCTTGCAAAGAATTTTATTATTAATATGAAAATAATCGAATTCATCAAAGAATATTATTAGAATTATTGAAAATAATTTAATTCTTGACATTATTTTTTTATTTATTTATAATATTTATAATATTTTTATTATATAAAATTTTTAGTATTTATAATATTAATAGTTTTATTAAAATTTAAAAAAAATAATTTTTTAAAATAATTTTTTATTGAAAATTTTTAATGTAATAGAATTTTCTGAAAAATTTCTGTTAAGTTTTTAAAATGACCGTGTTCATTAATAATTAAAAGAATTTCATTTTCTATTAATTATTACTCAATATAGAAAATAAAATTCTTTTAAACAATTATATTAGAGTTTTCGTATAAAATAAATTTTTTTCGAAGAATTTCTTGAAGATAATGTAGTTTTTTTTAAATAATTTTAATTGAAAATTTTGAAAATAATTGAAATTTACAAAGAATTTTATCAAAACTTTTCAGAAGAATTGAATTTTTTCGAAAAATTTTATTACAATTTTAAAAATTAATTGAAAACTTTCGAGGAATTTAATTTTAAAAATAAAATTATATATTAATAATAATTGAATTCCCGAGAAGAATTTTATTGTTTATAAAAAATAATTTAATTCTTCCAAAGAAGTTTATTATTTATGAGTATAATTTAATTATTGCGAAAAATTTTACAATTTATAAAAATAATCGTATTATTTTTTTGAAATTTATCAAAATTTCGCGGAAATATTTTAATCCTTTCGTGAAATTTCATTAAAAATTTTTTTGAAAATAATTAAACTTTTTATAAAGAATAATTGAATTCTTACGAATTATTTATTAAAAAATTAAAAAAAAAGAATTTTATTAAAATTTTGGAAAGCAATTGAATTCTTTCGAGAAATTTCATTGAAATTAATTGAATTCTCGCAAAGAATTTTATTATTAATTTGAAAATAAACGAATTCTTCTAAAGAATATTACAAAAATTATTCAAAATAATTTAATTGAAAATAATTTAATTTGAAAATAAATGAATTCTTCTAAAGAATATTATAAAAATTATTGAAAATTATTTAATTCTTGACAATAATTTTATTAAAATTTTTGAAAATAATGGAGTTTTTTTTTAATAATTAATAGAATAATTGATAGTAATAGAATTTTCTGAAGAATTTCTTTTAAGTTTTTAAATGATCGTGTTTATTAATAATTGTAATTAATAATTTTTTATTATTAAATTTTACTAAAATTATTATTTATTAATTTATAGAAAATAAAATTTTATTTTTAACAATTATATTAGAGTTTTTGTAAATAATTAATTTTTTCCAAAGAATTTCTTTAAATTTCTTGAAGGTTGAAGATAATGTAGTTTTTTTTAAATATAATTTTAATTGAAAATTTTGAAAATAATTGAAATTTACAAAGAATTTTATCAAAATTTCTGAGAAGAATTGAATTTTTTCGAAAAATTTGATTACAATTTTAAAAAATAATTGAAAACTTTCGAGAAATTTAATTTTAAAATTATATTAATATAATAATTGAATTTCTCAGAATAATTTTATTGTTTATAAAAAATAATTTAATTCTTATAATGAAGGTTATTATTTATGAGAATAATTTAATTCTTGCGAAAAATAGATTATAAAATTAAATATAAATAAGATTATAAAAATAATCTTACTATTTCGTTGAAATTTCTCAAAATTTTGCGAAAATATTTGAATCCTTTCATGAAATTTAATTAATTTTTTTTTTTTTAAATAATTGAACTTTTTATAAAAAATAATTGAATTCTTCCAAAGAAGTTTATTATTAATGAGAATAATTTAATTCTTGCGTAAAGTTTTTTTAAAATAATAAACAAGAATAATTAATTATGTACTTAATAAATGAATTTTTTAAATTTTGAACCTGAAATTATTTAAAAATTAAAAATGTAAAATTTTTTAATTGACAAAATAATAATATAAATGAAATATTGAGTACTCTTTCAATAAAAAAAAAATTATTTGTAAAAACTGTACACTATTTTTTTTTACTTTTAATATTTTTGTTTGTCTTTGTTTTTTTTTAATATTTGTCTTTATTTAATGATTTATTTAAAAATAAAAGACCGTAAAGGGAGAATAAAAATACAATTTATACACATGGAAAAAAAATTATTTTATTCCAGTGCTACACATTTTTGACTTTTTTGTACGCGTATAACGACAAGTATACATTAATGGCAAATACTCTATAACATTTACAACAACAATCGTTCACTGGAATTCCACCAGTGAAAGCACATACAAAATATATGAGCCGAATGTATATAAGATGAAGTCTGGTGTTTTTTTTTCATTTTTTGTTTCATTTTATTTTTATATTAAAAATAACATCGCTTCGCGATTTAGTATAGACTATTCCGATTAAGTCTCATATTTTGTGTAAATATACTTTTTCGATATAACTAATTAATTCGACTTTTCATTTGATTACGTCGAAAAATCTGTATATTTACATAATTAAGCATTCGCACGCAAAATGTTTTTTTAAATTCTTTATCAAATCTTTTTAATATAAGTGTATAAGAAGGAAATTTTTTGCAAAATTTTAACAATCCAAGTATTAAAAGATTAATTAAATTTTGTAAAAAGTACTTTTTCTGTTCTTTTAACTTTTGACGTTTTTAATAAAAAATAATACTAAAAAATATTTTTATTTTTTTTTCATGTTTTCAATAAGATAATAAAAATTTATATTTCTAGTTTCTTTTTTTATATTTTGAATAAAAATGATGAAAATTATATTTTTTTCCTGCTTTGAGTAAAAAATGACTATGAATTATATTTCTAATTTTCTTTTCTATTTTAAGTGAAAATTAGGTACAATAGAAATTATATTTTTAGTCTTTTTTCTGTTTTGAATAAAAAATGGTACTAAAAATTAAATTTGTAGTTTTTTTTCATATTTCGAATAAATATACAAAAAATTATAATTTGAAATTTTTCCAATTTTTTTAACACCAGTAGATTATAAATTTTTATAAAATAATTTTTTTTCACAAATAAACACAATTTCCACTTTAACGATTATTTGCTCAAAATTTAAACCCTATGTTGTTTAATATTCACGTTGGTAAAACACTTGTAAGAACTCTCTTTTTTTTAATATATATTCGTGTAAACTATCAACCCTATAATTTCATAAATTTTATTGCTATTCTTCATTTTCTATATATCAAAAAATCAGTAAAATTTCTCCTCTAAATTTGAATAAGTAAACCTTTAATTTTTTTCATAGAATATTGAAAGTAAAATTAAAAAAAAAAATTATAAATTAATTTATTATAAAATATATATTAATTACTTTTTACTTATTCAGATTTAGAATGTACAAAGTGTCTTATTCAGATATTAATTATTTATGTGCTAGAATAAAAAGCGGCAGTTTCTAGCTTTCATTTATAAAAGTTTCATTTTTAAATGTCCTTTTGGGTTTTTCTTTTCCTGTTATTTCTTAAAAATTGTTTGAGCCTTTATATAATATGAGCAGTACGCGAATTCGATTCAAATGCTTTTTATTTTACATGAAAAAACGTATCCATATGTATATATTAATGAGCCTCGTTACTTTTTCTTTAAATATAAAACGCGATGTGACTTTATTATATTTAAGAAAATTAAGAGAAAAATAATTTGTTTTTCAAAAAAAAAAATATTTTTAAAAAAAAGTTATGTTTTAAAAAGAAAAAATATTATTTTTTAAAGAAAATATAAAAACTGTATGTTTTTCAAAAAAGAAAATATAAAAACTGTATGTTTTTCAAAAAAAGAAAATATAAAAAAACGCGTACGAATGCAAAATTTTATTCACAAAAAATTAGTATACATTTAAATCTAACCGATTATCAATAAAACGTTGCTTTAATAAATATATACCAACGTTTTTAGACATTAATTCCTTTGTTTTAAATAATTTTCTATAACACACGCAGTCCTCTTCATTCTGTGCGCATGTCCCTAATTGTCCGACACAAGAATGCTGACGTAATTATTCCGAATGTCTGCAATTTTTATTTATTTTTTTTTTATCTAAATGCGTAGAAAGTGTTATAATTTTTATAAAATAATTTTACTTGAAAAAAGGTCAAAAATACATTAGAAAACCAAAATTATTATTATGTTCAAAAATTAAACTGTAAATAATAAATTAATTCATAAAATTAATTAATATAATTTACATTAAATAAAATAAAATAAATAAAATAAATAAAATAAATAAAATATTGTATTTTTTATTTATTTATATTTTTTTCGTGTGTAAATAATAAATAAATTAAAATAACTAATTACGTGGTAAAGAAATATAATTATAATAATAGTGTAGAAATTACTTGAATTCCCGCCATGGACATTCCCAGAAAAACTAGGGTAAAACTTTCGAATTCCAACCAATCGCTAACTTTGTCTAAGCAACCCTGAAAAAAAAGAAATTTCCTAAAAAAAAAAATTCTTCTCTGTTGAAAAATAAAAAAAAAATTTCACTTACTTGTTTATGTCTATAACCATCATGACCTACTGAATCTTCTACTTGGCAAGCATTCATGTCCTTTGGTTGTGGATGAAGCCATGGTGTTTCACTCTAAAAAAAAAAACATAAAATTGTCCTCGTCAGTAAAAAATAAAAAAATATTTTTTTAATTATTTTTACTTATTTATTTATTTCAAAATTAAAAATACGAATTTTATTAAAACTTACATTTTGATAAAACACTCGAGATATTACACTCATTGGACTTCCGGTATTTTTAATCTGAAAAAAGAAAAAAAAAATATTTTACAATATTCAATTGAATTGAATTCTTTTTTATTCAATTCAGTTTCATTAAATCGAATTCACTTCTGTGTAATTCAATTTAATTCAGTTTACTTGGAATAAAAAAAATTGAAACAAATTTAATCGAATTAAAGGGAATTGAAATGAATTCAATCGAATTAAAATGAATTTAATCGAATTAAAGGGAATTGAAATGAATTCAATCGAATTGAACAAAATTGAAATGAATAGAAGTATAAAGAAAAGTATTAACAAAAAGAAATTTTATTGATTTCTTAATTTTAATTAACGTTACAATTAATATTAAAGAAAAAAATTCTAATCGGATTCAATTCAATTTCATTAAATAGAAGAATATAGAAAAATTTGAAAAAAAGAAATTTATTAATTTATTATTTTTAGTTAACTGCACAATTAAAATTCAAGCATATAAAACGAATGGAATTAAAAAGATTTAAATTGAAATGAATTAAATAGAACAATATAGAAAAATTGAAAAAAGAATTTATTAATTCATTACGTTCAATAAACGTTTCAATAAAAATTCAAGAGAAAAACTAATTTAATTGATTTAAATTGAATTGATTTTAAGTGACTTGGATCAAATGTTTTATTTTTTATTTCATTGACTTCAATTTAATTTAAATTTAATTTTAATTTTTCATTTTAAAAATTTTTATTTGATTAACTTCAATTCAATTAAATTGAATGAAAGACTAATAAAAAATGAAAAAAGCAATTTTCTCAATTTATTATTTTTAATTCACGTCAAAATTAAAATTCGAGAGAAAAACAAATTTAATCAAATAGAAGAATGCAGAAAAATTAATAAAAGGAAATTTATTATTGTATTAACTTTGATTAACGTTTCAATTAAAATGAACAAAAAAAAAAATCAATTCTTGCCTCATCATCTTTCAAAACACAACATGTAAGAGGAACTTGTCGCTTTGATCCTGAAATTTGACCATCCCTCCACCAGGCAGTGCCATTGTAATCATTGTCACCATGAATACCACAGCAATTAAACTGTAACAATTATCA
This sequence comes from Leptopilina syphax, assembly GCA_032872505.1. Taxonomy (NCBI): domain Eukaryota; kingdom Metazoa; phylum Arthropoda; class Insecta; order Hymenoptera; family Figitidae; genus Leptopilina; species Leptopilina syphax. The sequence goes on from CM065477.1 coordinate 16,748,050, forward strand.
ATCAATGTTAATTATACTTTAAATTAATTAAGGACATTAATTTTTTAATTCAAACTTTTTAACTCTTATCCACCAACGTTTATTATATTTTTATTGTTTATTTTATTGTTTGTTTTTTTATTGTTTATTCCTCACTCTCTAAATTGAAAATTTCACACTTTTAATACGTTACTATTATTATTTTTATTATAAATATTATTATTAATATTATTCTTATTGTTAGTAGTAGTAATTATTATCAATAACCAATATTTAACTATCTCTAAATTTTATTTAGTAAAAATGTTTATGGGGTCGTCCATATACCACGTGGACAGTTTAGGGGGGAGGGGGGGTTCGCCAAAAATCCACGATTTTCCACGAGGGGGGAGGGGGGGTCAATACAAATGTCCACGTGGACACAAAAGTTTAATTTATATCTTTTTTTTCTTTATATTCAACTTTATTATTAGATTATTATTAGATTGTGATCAGACAATATTTGTAATCCGAAATTTATTTAACTGTCAAAAAACGCCAAATTCTTTTTCAATTTATATTACAAAATCATTATCGTAAATGCACAAATATGAATATATGCAAATTTGACAATTAGGAATTCAAAGCAACCTCTACAAACTCTTACAAATTCTAAAAAAAATAATTTCTATTATTGTTTATGTGAAGGCTCAAAGCTATTGGATTTTAGAAAATTTTTAGATTTGTTACAGAAGAGATTACGTATTTCTACTAATATAATAATTGAAGATATATTGCTGCCAAAGTCCTCTCTATAATACTAAAAATGGTATTTACCTATTTAATAATATTTTAGGATAATTTAATCTTTATTGAATTTTAAAGAAGTTTGTTATAAAAAAATTTAAAGAATTTTTTAATTGTATTTCTTATTAAATATTTTTTTATTATTCACTATTTTAAAATAAAAAACCCGATTGTCCACGTGGACAATCAGGGGGGGAGGGAGGGGTTCGTCAAAAATCCACGATTGTCCACGAGGGGGGGAGGGGGGGTCAAAAAGTGTCTAAAAAGTGTCCACGTGGTATATGGACGACCCCTATTCATTTGAATTAGTGACTGACTTTTTGCTATTGAATTTGTAAATTTTATAATTTTACTAATAAATAATAATTTCTACTAATTTACTAGTAAAATTTACTAATTAAATTTCAATCTACTATTAAAATTTACTAATTAAATTTCAATTTACTAGTAAAATTTACTAATTAAGTTTCAATTTACTAGTAAAATTTACTAATTAAATTTCAATTTACTAGTAGAATTTACTAATTAAATTTCAATCTACTAGTAAAATTTACTAATTAAATTTCAATCTACTAGTAAAATTTACTAAATAAATTTCAATCTACTATTAAAATTTACTAATTAAATTTCAATTTACTAATTAAATTTCAATTTACTAGTAAAATTTGCTAATTAAATTTCAATTTACTAGTAGAATTTACTAATTAAATTTCAATCTACTAGTAAAATTTACTAATTAAATTTCAATCTACTAGTAAAATTTACTAAATAAATTTCAATCTACTATTAAAATTTACTAATTAAATTTCAATTTACTAGTATAATTTACTAATTAAATTTAAATTTACTAGTAAAATTTGCTAATTAAATTTCAATTTACTAGTAAAATTTACTAATTAAATTTCAATCTACTATTGAAACTTACTAATTAAATTTCAATCTACTATTAAAATTTACTAATTAAATTTCAATTTACTAGTAGAATTTACTAATTAAATTTCAATCTACTAGTAAAATTTACTAATTAAATTTCAATCTACTAGTAAAATTTACTAAATAAATTTCAATCTACTATTAAAATTTACTAATTAAATTTCAATTTACTAGTATAATTTGCTAATTAAATTTCAATTTACTAGTAAAATTTGCTAATTAAATTTCAATTTACTAGTAAAATTTACTAATTAAATTTCAATCTACTATTAAAATTTACTAATTAAATTTCAATCTACTAGAAAAATTTACTAATTAAATTCCAATTTACTAATTCAAAAACAAAAAGTCTGCTACTAATTTAAATTTGTAAACATTTTTACTAATTCAAATTCAGAGAGAAATATTAAAAATGAATAGAACTACTAGAAGATATAGAGTAAAATAAAATATTAAATAATTAAAAAAATTTCAATTAATAAAATTGAAATTAATTAATATTAAAAAATAAGAAAAGAGTTTTTAGAAAAATTAAATGGTGAACCTTATATTGCGCGAAATCAAGACTGTGACTGAAGGGTATGTCACTCGTTGGATCATGACCGTAATGATCGGCTAATCGACTTGCAAGTCTCTCTTCTAATCCCGAGAGAATTCTGAACGTCATCAGACCCATAATAGCTGCCGTTATCAATTCCGTGATAATTAAAGCAATCTGCATACTCATATACTGCCAAAATATTAAATTAATTATCCAATTATACGATTAATGTTTGTATTCAATGATAAAATGAACATTAAATGTCAATAGTATTTGCCCATAAATCATAAAAATACAAAAATTTCTAGTCAAAAATTCAATTTTTATTTTCATATAAAAACTAAATTTTTCAATTAATTCAGATATACATAGAGTAATATTTTAATTAATATATATATTATTCAGGCCTCACACTCAATAATTAATTTTAAAAAAGTATCAAAAAGTATCTTTAATACTGAAAAAAGTACCTAGTAGAAAAGTGGCTATCGAAAATTAATTTTTAACGAATAAAAAAAAATGGTATTTTAGTCGATTCACTAAAATTTGATTCAATATTTTTCCGTCTGTTTCCTGATTTCAATCAAAAACAATTATTCTTATTCTAATCCTGCTTCTAATTTTTTTTGAAGAATTCAATTATTTTCCAAAGTTTTTTATCCTAAAAAATACAAATGCGTATTTAGAAGTAATTTTTAAAAGTAAACAAATAAAATTATTTAATAAAATTTAATATTAAATTGTTCACAGGAATTAAGAAAATAAATTAATAATTTTTCAAAGTAAAAATTTAAATGTTATTACAGTTTTACAACAATTGAAATTTTCATCTATTTGAATTTAATAATCTTTTAAAATTTAGTTATTTCTAAATAAAATCGTACTATAACGCTTTTAATATTCAATTATCTAAAATTTCCACTGAAATTTGTTTTTAAATCAATTCCTATTTGAAAGTTCAACTGAAATTCAACTATTTAAATACAAAAATAAATAATATTATTGAATAATTCAATGTTTCTTAAAATTTAATTCTTATAAAGAATTTATCAATAATAATTTATTTTTTTAAAAATAATTCAATTTCTGAGAAGAATTCTGTTATTTATAAAAATAATTGAATTCTTACAAATTTTGTCGACGAATTTAAATAAAATTTTAGAAAATAATTGAATTTATTGAAAAATTTTTATGAAAATTGTATTTTAAATAATTGAATTCCTATGAAAATTTTATTATTTCGTAATAATAATTGAATTTTTGCTAAGAATATTCCTATTTATAAAACTAATTGAATTGTTACAAGGAATTTACCAATTTTCGAAAAAATAATTGAATTTTTGAGAAGAATTTTATTATTTATGAAAATAATTGAATTCTCTTGAAAAATTCTATTATTTGGGAAAATCATTGAATAACTGTGAAGAATTAAAGAAAGAAATTATCAATTTTTCAAAACATAATCGAATTTCTGAAAAGAATTTTTTATTTATAAAAATAATTGAATTCTTGCGAAGAGTTTTATTAAATTTATTTTTAAATAATTTAATTCTCTTGAAAAATGTTACTATTTGGAAAAATACTTAAATATGTATAAAGAATTAAAGAAAGAATTTATCAATTTTTTAAAAAATAATTGAATTTTTGAGAAAAAATTTATTATTTATAAAAATAATTGAATTCTTATAAATTTTGTCGACAAGTTTAATTAAAATTTTAGAAAATAATTGAATTTATTGAAAAATTTTTTGAAAATGATATTTTAAATAATTGAATTCCTATGAAAATTTTATTATTTCGTAATAATAATTGAATTTTTGCTAAGAATATTACTATTTATAAAATTAATTGAATTGTTACAAAGAATTTACCAATTTTTAAAAAAACTAAATGAATTTCTAAGAACAATTTTAATATTTATGAAAATAATTGAATTCTCGTGAAAAATTCTATTATTTGGAAAAATAATTGAACAATTGTGAAGAATTAAAGAAAGAAATTATTAATTTTTCAAAACATAATCGAATTTCTGAGAAGAATTTTTTATTTATAAAAATAATTTTATTAAATTTTTTTAAATAATTGAATTCTCTTGAAAAATTTTATTATTTGGGAAAATTCTTGAATGTGTGTGAAGAATTTATCAATTTCTTAAAAAATAATTGAATTTCTGAGAAAAATTTCATTATTTGGGAAAATAATTAAATTGTTTCGAAGAATTATATTTAATTCTTTCTAAATAATTGAATTATTTGGGAAAATAATTGAATTCTTGTGAAGAATTTTATAAAAAAAATTTTAAAAGTAGAAAATTAAATTCTTGAGAAGCATTTTTTATTATTTATGCGAAAATAATTGTATTTTTTTCCTTAAATTTTATTTAAATTTTTACAAATAATTGTATTTTCCTGAAAAATGTTATTGCTTGTGAAAATAATTGAATTTTTGCGGTAAAATTTTATGAAAAGGTTTTTAAATTGATTTTTTTTGGGGGAAAAATTTTATGAAATATTTTAAAGAATTAAATTCCTGTGAAAATTTTATTACTTATAAAAATATTGAATATTTGCGAAGAATTTATTAAAAATCTTTTTGTGGAATTTCATTAAAATTGTGTTAAAGTATTTTTAGAATTTTTTTTTATTTCAACTATTAGCGAATGTAAAATATTGCAAATTGTTTCCAAAAATAAAAGAAAAAAAAGTAGCTTTTAGTAGCTGAAATCTAAAAAAAAGTATACAAATAGTAGCAATTTGTGAAAAAAGTAGTAAATAGTTTTTCAATTTTAGTATATTAATTGAAATTATCAATCGTGTCGTCTGACAAAAATTGCCTCTTACTACTGAAACTAGAATTTTCAAGAAAAATCATCACCTTTTGTCTGACTGAATCTGTGCTTTACTACTTAGAAACTATACTCACTAGAAAAATAAATTGTCCTATAAATATCACGTCTGACTTAAAACGAACCTTTACTACTAATCTTATGTCCATCATGGTAATAAATAAAAATACGTCTGACTTAAATTTTTATTTACTACTGACAGTAAAAAATTTTTTGTCACACGAAAACATCATTTTACATTTAATGTCGCAAACATAAAAAAAATTCCTCTCGCTATTCCCTTGAATAAAACTGACATTTACTACTCACATGAAAATGGAAAAAAAATTAAGTTCTCCTCGCACACTAAAACAGACTGTTTCTAGTCTGAACGTAAGATTAGAATTGATACGATTGAAAAAAAAATTGTCTGATTATAAAAGTTTGTTACTACTGAGAATAGTTACAAAAGTGTTTATTTAGCTATTTGTCTGTCTAAAACTGGTTTTTATCACTTGAAAATAAAAATAAAATATTGTGGCGGACTAAAATTGACTATTGCTACTGATTTTTTTGCGTTTCAGGTAAATTTTTCTATGTAATCATAATGAAAGCAAAAATAAATGTCTGATTTAAACTTGACTATTACTACTGTTATGAATTACATTGATATATACATCACATAACAATAATAATACGAAATTCTGTCTGACTAAAAACGTTATGTACTACTGATTATAAATAAATGTATAAATAAAATATAGTAAGAATTTAATAAATAAAATATAGTCATAAATTTAATAAATAAAATATAGTCATAAATTTATATAAATAAAATATAATAACAAATTTATAAAATAAAATATAGTAATAAATTTATAAATGAAATATAGTAATAAATTTATAAAATAAAATATATAATCTTCATTTATAAATTTACAATTTCTAAAGTGAACTTACAATTGCTAGAATGCATTGATTTTCATGGAGAGCCGCTCGACATCCGAAAAAGCCAACAGTGAGAACTGTCAGTCCAAGTCCGAGTAAACTGTATGCAATTAAGTGAATTGTCTCATGGGGAGTCAAATTAGGCAGAAAGAGATTTAAAAGATGTCCTTTGCTTGGCTCCATTAACAACCAGGTGCCCAGAAACATTAATGAGCACCCGGACAACTAGAAACAAATTATATTCTATTTCCTAAAGGCTTGCACACTATAATTTTCAACACCTTTCTCGAATTTGAATTAGAGAACAGTGAACCATCAACTCACAAATAGTAAAAAAAAAAAATTAATTTATAATTGTACGCATTTACTAACAATATATATTTAAATTTATAATTTACTTCCTCATAGAAGAAAGATTGTAGGTATAAACTTTAATTTATTTATAATATAATTTGAATTATTAATATATAGATTAAAAGATGCCTGATCTAATATTGACCAAAACTACTGAATTTTTTTTTTAATTTTAACTAAAGAATAACAAATATTTCCATTAGAAAATAAAATTATAGTTTTAATTAGTACTGTCTGACTGCTCATTGACAAAAACTACTGAAAATTTCGTTTCAAAGCGTTTCTTTTATTTTATATTGTTACTGTCTGATCAATTATTGACTAGAACTACTGAAAATTATGTATTTTATTAACAAAAATTTAATTATTTGCAAATTTTCAAAAATTTGGATAAAATATATATAAATAATACAATAATTAAAAATAAAAATTATACATTCTTTAAAGTACTGCCTGACCATTTATTGACCAAAACTACTGAAAATTAATATTTTTATTGTGAAATAAAGAACTTACAACTTCAATTTTAGAAAGATAAAAATAACTCAAAAAAAATTGCGATTTAGGTGTTAAATTATATATTTTAATTAAGTACTGACTGACAGATTATTGGTCGAAACAACTGAGAATAAAGCATTTCATTCATCAAATTGAATTCATTTGATTAATAACAATTTTTAAAAATTTTGAATAGAGTAAAAATAATATTACTATTTGAAGTTAAAATTAAACATTCTTTTAGATACTGCCCGATCTAATATTGACCAAAACTACTGAAAATAAAGCACTTCATAAACAAATTTAATTAATTAGCTTAAGAACAAGTTTTTTTTAAATTTTTATTAAAATAAAAATTAAAATACAATTTCAGAGTTAAATTTATAATTCAATTAAAGAACTGTCTGCCCTAATTTTGACCAAAACTACTGGCAATTAATATTTTTATTGTGAAATATAAAAAACTTTCAACTTTCATTTTATTGCACTGTCTGACCTAATAATGACCAAAAACTACTGAAAATAAATTACTCCATTCTCAAATTTAATTAATTTGATTAATAACAATTTTTTTTTAATTTTGAGTAAAATAAAAATAATATTATTACAATTTTTGAGTGAAATTTATAATTCAATTAAAGAACTGTCTGTCCTAATTTTGACCAAAACTACTGGCAATTATTATTTTTATTGTGAAATAAAAAACTTTCAACTTTCATTTTATTGCACTGTCTGACCTAATAATGACCAAAACTACTGAAAATAAATTACTCCATTCTCAAATTTAATTAATTTGATTAATAACAATTTTTTTTTTAATTTTGAGTAAAATAAAAATAATGTTACAATTTTTGAGTTAAATTTATAATTCAATTAAGTACTGTCTGCCCTAATATAGATAAAAACTGCTGAAAACGAAGTAATTCATTATCAAATTTATTTAATTGAGTTAATTACAATTTTTAAAAATTTTGATTCAAATAAAAATAATATTATATTTTGTAATTAAAATTATACATTCTTTTAAGTACTGCCTGACCACTTATTGATCAAAACTACTGAAAAATAAGGCATTTTATTGTCAAACATAATTAGTCGAATAAATTACAATTTATAAAACATTTAGTAAAAATAAAAATAATATTTTAATTTAGAGTTGAATTTATACTATCGTTTAAGTACTGCCTGACCGTCTATTGACCAGGACTACTGAAAATAATTATTTTTATTGTGAAATAAAGAACTTACAATCTCAATTTTAGAAAGAATAAAATATATTAAAGAAAATTGCGATTTAAGTGTGAAATTACATATTTTAATTAAGTACTGTCTGATTATAGACCAAAACTACTAAAAACAAAGCACTTTATTAACAAATTTAATTAATTTGATTAATAACATTTTTTTTAAATTTTGTGTAAATTAAAAATAATATTGCAATTTAAAGTTAGAATTATATAGTCTTTTAAGTACTGTCTGATCAATTATTGACCAAAACTACTGAAAACTCAATTTTTTTTTTAATCTAATATAATTAATCTAATTAATTACATTAAAAAATGATTAAAAGAAATTAACATAATTGAAGATACAAGAATAAAAAACAAATTTTATAAAAAAAGGAAAACAAAAAAATAATAAAAAATTAATTTCCAGTACCTTTTCTTTAGAAGAAAGAAAAAAATTATTTTTATAAAATTTTTGAATATAGCCAATATTACTAAAATTTCCTAAAAGTACTTACACTAATGTCAATTAGTCTTGAGTTAGTTCACTTTGCACTCAAAATTCAATTTTCCCACGTGAAAAATTTTTCGGGAATGAGACGGAGAAATTTCGGGGAGTGAAAAACAAATTTTTTTCATTCATTAATTGTTTTTTCACTTCCTGGAGATTCCCAGGAGAGTCACGAGAATTCCTCGGAAGTGACTCATCCCGGGAATTTCTCGGTCTAATTCCCGGGAATGTTTTCACGTGTGGATTAACAAGCAAATAGTACAATTAGATAAAATAAATAATGAAGTAAATAAAAATAGATAAAAAAAAAGAATTTAAAAAAATTTGATATAAAAATTTGTAATACACAGTTTATCATTAAATGTATGTAAATATTTACCCATATTAGAAGGTTGAATACAAAAAGAGTCACTTTCAGGTACTTCATTCCAGCAAGTGTTTTTTAAACTCTTTTTTATTTCTCATTAAACTGAAAAGAATTTTTTATTAATCAATTTATATTTAATAACGATGTCGTAATTTCTTTAATGATGCATATATATATACTTTTTGTAATGATAATAAATAGTTTACAGTTTTTTATTGTCATAAAAAGAGAAAATAAAACAAGCAATTTCACGCGAAAGCTTAAACACTGTATTATATGCAATATATTTTTTTTTACTTTATTATAATAAAAAAAAGAAGCTTTGTTACTTCAATATATTACTTTTATTATTATTATTTGTTTTCTGTCATGAAATACGAAGAAAATTGAATAAAAAAAAAGTGGGAAAATTCACATTAAATATACAAGTTTTTCTTTCATAAACCTTGTTTGTTGACTTGTTTATTATATTCTGACTCTACATGCAATTCTCTTTTTTTTTCATCACACCTTTTAGGTATGTATGATATACTCTTTCAAATTTTTTCCACGTAACACATAAAAGGACTTTCATTTTATTGAATTTTAACTGTGAGAAAGACATGTACTATAAATAGAAAAACAGAATAGCTACAAGCTTTATTTAGAATAAGCATACAAATTTAGAGCATCTTTTTAAAAAATTATCCATTGTTTATCGAACCTGATTTTTTTTTTTCATTTGAACCGAAAAATTGAATTCACTATATTTAACTAATAAAATTAACTAGGTAGGAAATAAAAGCATTGAAATTTTAATTCGCGAATTTTAAGATAACTTTTTAGAAAAAATAATAATCCTTTGTCTATATGAACAGATTTCACTGTAAGTTTAACTGAAAAATTATTCTTTATATTTTAATAATCACTGTCTTCCGGATGTTTGTTCTCAGTTTGAAGTTCGTTGCTCTTGTTTGCTTTTTTACTTCCTAAGTTTTTCGATAATTTTTCTTTTTAATGTTTTGAATTATAATATACTATTAAATTAATTATTGATTTTAATATACTTATTATTGAGATCTAAATAATCTAATTATAAATGTTTTGAAGATATATTAAACAATAACGAAAATTAATTGAACAAAATTGTTTTGGACTAAAAATTATAATTGTTAGATATTCTTAAGGGCATTTTAACCATTATGACGTCACAGTTTGTGCAAAGCATGTGTTCTACAGATATGACGTGATAATGGTTTAAATGCTCTTAATTGTTAACGAAAAATTGTATTAAAAGTTTTAAAAATAATTAATAATAATAATAATAATAATAATAATAATAATTATTATTATTCAACATTATTAATATTTAATTATTCAATTCAATAATTAGTCTAGACTCTAAAATAATTATAATTTGGTAGTTTTTTGAATATTTAATCAGAAATAACTGAATTCTTGAGAAGAATTACATTAAAATTTTTTAAATTAATTGAATTATTTTAAAGAATTTTATTAAACTTTTTGAAAACAATTGAACTGTTTTAAAGAATTTTATTAAAATAGGATTTGAAAATAATAAATAATTACTTATTTAGTAAATAAGTTAATTTCTTTTTAAATTGTGAACCAAAAAGAAAATTAAAAGTTTTGTAACTTTTATAATTTTAACTGAAAAAATAAAATTCTTACATAAAATATTTATCAATATTATTGAAAATAATTGAATTCATCCAAGGAATTTTATTTCAATTTTTAAAAATAATTTTTTTTTTTTTTTTTAAGAATTTTATCATAATTTCTCAAAAATAATTAAATACCTGCTAAGAATTTTATTACTTTTAAAAATAATTAAATATTTGACAAGAATTTTATTAAAATTTTTAAAAATATTTCAATTTTGTTAAGAATTTTATTAAAATTTCTAAAAAATAATTGAATTCCTGAATAATAATTAAATTCCTGCTAAGCATTTTATTACTTTTGAAAATAATTGAATATTTGCCACGAATTTTATTAAAATTTTTAAAAATATTTAAATTGATTTATGAATTTCATTAAAATTTCTAAAAATAATTGAATTCTTGAATAATAATTAAATTCTTGCTAAGAATTTTATTACTTATGAAAATAATTAAATTCTTGACAAGAATTTTATTAAAAAATTTCAAAAATATTTTAATTATTTAAGAAATTCATTATAATTTCTAAAAAAATAATTGAATTCTTAAATAATAATTTAATTCCTGCTAAGAATTTTATTACTTTTGAAAATAATTAAAGTCTTGAAAAGATAATTTTATTATAAAATTTTCAAAAATATTTTAATTTTTTAAGAATTTTATTAAAATTTCTATAAATATGATTGAATTCCTGCGAAAACCTTTATTATTAATGAAAATAATTGAATTTTTTTTTAAAATGTTATTAAAACTTTTTGAAATATTTGAAATCTTTCAAGGAATTTTCTTTCAATTTTTAAAAATAATGAAATTGTCAGTTTCAAAAATTTTGATTATTTCTAAAAATAATTGAATTTTATTAAAATTTTTTTAAATATTTTAATTTTTTAAAGATTTTTACTAAAATTTTTTAAAATAATTGAATTTTTGCGAAAAATTTTATGACTTATGGAAATAATTGAATTTTTATTGAAAAAATTTTACTAAAATTCTGTTGAAAAGAATTGATTTCCTGCGATGAATTTTATTATTAATAAAAATATGAGAATTGTATTACAAAAAAATTGAGTTTGTTATTGAAAATAAAAATTTTGTGATTTACATAATAAGGAAAATAATAAATGAAATAATAGTAAATCGAATTCTGGATTTGCTGGTTAAAAAGTAAAATAAAAATGAAGAAAAAATATAGTTCTCCAATTTTAACAATAGCTTTATAAAAAACAATGCTCTGTCAATATATATATATATATATATATATATATATATATATATATATATATATATATATATAATCTGATTTCACTAAGTTTATCAAATAAAATTTGAAGTACCTTTCTCTCTTTCATAAAATATGTTCCGTCCAAGCATGTTTATCTAACAATAGAGTTTATTAAAATAATTAATGTAAATGGGGAATTTATTTTGTTATATTTTGATTTATTAAAAAATAATTCATTTACACAGAAATGTAAAATAATACTGAGATTTAATTATGAAATTTCTGGTCTTATGTAACTAATTAAAAAGGAAATGCATTGTTGTATTCAAATATGAATTTGAAAATACACAATTAAAAAGTATCTATTTAAAAAAGAAATTATCATTATTACTATTATCATTTATTTTTCTTATTATTCTTATTATTGTTATTCCATTAATTGATTATTATTATTATTATTATTATTATTATTTATATTTATTATGTTTATTAATAAATTAATAAAAAATAATATAAAAATTTAGTAATATAAATTATTTCTATAATAAAAAAAATAATTTTCTTCTGATTTTTTTTTTTTTGGTATTCCTTTGCCAAGGAACTAAACGAAATTATTATTATTATTATTGTACAATTAGCAAATTGCAAAAAATGTTCTCTTTCAAAATTCACTCTCTACTATTCCGTATTAATTCGTCAAATATTTATTGCAATAACAAGTGACTCTTGAGACTTTTCAAATATAAATTACGCTGGCAATTTGAAACTCTGGCAATTTAATTTTCAATAAAAAAAAAAAAAAAAATTCTCCCTTCTCGCACTTGATTCGAAATTCTTTCCAATTCTAAATTTAAATCAATTTTCACTTTCACTATCGTCATAATAATAAAAAAAAAAAATCTCTTCGTTTTTTTTCATATCGAGTTTAATTAATTTCATTTGACCCAACTTAAAATTCAATCTCATGTAAAAATTCACTTACCACAATTTCTTTGATTGAAAATTGAGACGACAAGCCACCAACATTATCACCATAAAATAATAACTTATCCATAATCGAAGCGAACAACAATTTATTAAGTATTTGCATTCTAAACATGTATATAAAGTTCACAGGTGGTTGATTTCCTTTAGTGTGTACAACACGAATTTATATCTTGCGAAAAAAACAAAGACCAGTTGCTTTCATTAAAAAGTTTTCTTCATCAAAAACAAGAAACAATATGAAAATTGTCATTTTTTGCTTTGTAATTAATTTTTGTTTTCCTTTTTGGGGGTTTTTTTTTCAAGTATTGACAAAAAGTTGAGAAGAAAATTCACTGAATGTTAAATTTTTGTGTAATTAGAAAAATATTTTCCTTTTTAACGAGAGAAAACGGTGGGAAGTGAACGCGCCCAGGTCGCGGACTGTCTGTGTAGTATTTCGGCGAATTTCACCACCTAGTCTCACAGCATCCAGATCGCGCAGTAGCAGCGTCTGCGTAATATTGAGTATAGCGCCGACGCTCTTTATATATGACGTTGCGAATCTCTGGACTTATACTAAGCTTAAAATTTACTGTTAGGTCTTCTTTTCAAAAGCAAACCATTTTATATTATATACATATTCACAGATATACATTATTATTATTATCTATTTTAATTCAAAATATACGAGACTTGGCGTATTATTTTTTTTTTATTATTATTATTATTATTATTATTATTATTATTATTATTATTATTATTATTATTATTATTATTATTACTATTATTATTCAGAAAAACATTATTGCATTTTCTGATACTATTTTTAACAATTTTAGAGTTTAAAAAAATATAGAAATTTCTATACTCAAAATAAATCGTGAGGTATTAAAAAGTGTTGCAGATTAAATTAACACCAAAAAAAGATTAAAATAATCAATTTTGGTGTTATTTTTTACAATGAATGAAATTTTAGTTCATTAAATTTTTTTATAACTATAAAACATGAAGATATCGATAACTCCGAGTCTTCGACTCGGAGTCATCGATTTCTTCATATTTTATAATAATTAAAGATGACCAAGTAATAAAATCATTATTTTATATTATAAGAATATTATACTTCTTCAAAATTATTTTCATTATTTCAATTCAATAATTATTTTCAAAAATTTTTAACTACCTACAATTTTACTTTATATCAATTATTTTTAATAATTTTCGAAAAAGTTCTTTGGCAATTTTCAAATCCATTTGTTTACAATATTTAATTTCACGAAATTTCAATTATTCCTAAATTCTTTAATTAAACGCATATTAGAAAATAAAAACTTCAAATAATACAAAAAAATTCAATTAAACTTTTTCGAAAAAATTAATTTCAAAATTCAATTATTTCTAAAAATTCACGCTAAATTGCTTTTAATATTCAATTATAATCTAAAATTTTAACTGAAATTCATTTTTGAGAAATGAAAATCAATTTTTATTAGAAAATTCAACGAGAATTAAATTATTTAAATGCAAAAGTAAATAATTTATTGAATAATTGAATGTTTCTCAAAAATTCAATTCTCATAAAAAATTTTATTAACAAATTTTTAAATAATTGAATTCTTTTGTCGAATTTTATTAAAACTTGCATGAACATAATATACTTTTTTCAAGGAATTCAATTATAATTTTAGGAAAAATAATTAAAACGCTGCGATGAGTTTTATTATTAGTACAAATAATTGAATCCTTAAGAAGAATTTTATTACTCTTGAGAATAATTGAATTTCTACAATAATTTGTAACTTCTTTAAAATTAAATTTTTTTCTAATGTTTTTAACTGAAATTCTTCAATAAATCCATTATTTTTAATAATTTTCAAAATAGTTCTTTGAGAATTTTCCAATTCATTCGTTTACAATTCAATTTTACAAAATTTCAATTATTCGAAAATTCTGCAATATGTTTATTGAAAAATAAAAACATGAAATAATTTCAATAAGAATTCTATTAAACTTTTGAAAAGAATTAATTCTACAGAATTGTTTTGGCAAAAATATGAAAAATTAAGAATTTCAATGATTTTAATTTAAAACTTTTTCAAAATTTAATTATTTCTAAAAATCTACGTTATAATCCTTGTAATATTTAATTATAATCTAAAATTTTAACTGAAATTAATTTTTGAAACCATTTTTATTAGTAAATTCTACGAGAATTAAATTATTTAAATACAAAAATAAATAATTTATTTATTTCATGTTTCTTGAAATTAAATTCTCATAAAAAATGTTATAAACAAATTTTTCTAAATCATTAAATTCTTTGGACGAATTTTAATAAAATTTTTAAGAATTATAACACTTTTCGAGGAATTTGATTAAAATTACATTAAAAATAATTGAAATTCGCCAATGAGTTTTATTGTTTATGAAAATAATTGAATTCCTAAAAGAATTTTATTATTTTTAAAAAATAATTGAATCCCTGTAAAAAAGTTATTATTTATAAAAATAATTAAATTATTGCGAAGAAATTTATAAAAAAAAATTGCAAATAATTGAATTCTTGTAAAAATTTTTATTATTTATGAAAATCCATTATTTTTAATAATTTTTAAAAAAGTGTTTTGAGAATTTTCAAATTCATTCGTTTACAATTCAATTTTACAAAATTTCAATTATTCGAAAATTCTGCAATTGAATATTTATTGAAAAATAAAAACATGAAATAATTTCAATAAGAATTCTATTAAACTTTTGAAAAGAATTAATTCTACAGAATTGTTTTGGCAAAAATATGAAAAATTAAGAATTTCAATGATTTTAATTTGAAACTTTTTCAAAATTTAATTATTTCTAAAAATCCACGTTATAATGTTTTTAATATTTAATTATAATCTAAAATTTTAACTGAAATTTATTTTTAAAACCATTTTTATTAGTAAATTCTACGAGAATTAAATTATTTAAATACAAAAATAAATAATTTATTTATTTCATGTTTCTTGAAATTAAATTCTTATAAAAAATGTTATCAACAAATTTTTCTAAATCATTAAATTCTTTGGACGAATTTTAATAAAATTTTTAAGAATAATGACATTTTTCGAGGAATTCGATTAAAAATGCATTAAAAATAATTTAAATTATGCAATGAGTTTTATTACTTATGAAAATAATTGAATTCCTAAAAGAATTTTATTATTTATAAAAAATAATTGAATCCCTGTAAAAAAAAGTTATTATTTATGAAAATAATTGAATTATTGTGAAGAAATTTATAAAAAAAAATTGTAAATAATTGAATTCCTGTAAAAATTTTTATTATTTATAAAAATAATTGAATGTTTGCGTAGAATTTTATGAAAATTTTTTTTAATAATGGAATTCTTTTGGAAAATTTTATTGAAATAGTAGATATTGAAAATCATTGAATTTTAGAAAACTTTTGAAAATAATTGAAATTTTGACAAGAATTTTATTAAAATTTTGTAAAATAATTGAATATCAGAGAAGAATTTTATTATTTACAAAGAGAATTAAAATTTTGACGAGAATTTTTTGAAACTTTTGAACACAATTGAATTTAGTAAATATGTTACTAAGTTAGTTAGTAAGTTAGTAACTAAGTTAGTAATTAACTTACTAAGTTACTATTCTCCCTGGAGAAGTTAAATTCCTTGATTTTTTACAAATCGTTGACTTTGGTGTTTTATTTAAAGTAAAATTTCATTTGTATAGTTAAAAATAACACCAAAATAGATTACTCTAATCCTTTCTGGTGTTAATTTAATCCTAGAGGGATTAAACTGTTGCAGATTATTTTAATCTATTCTGGTGTTATTTTAACATCTCACGTTTTACTGTGGCTTTATTTATAACTAAATTTAAAAATTTATAAACTTTAATAATAAAGATAAAAATATAATAATAAATAAACTAGTAAAGAAACAAAAATTATTGCAATCAGCAATAAAAAAAAAACTAGCAAAGTGTATATTTAAAAAAGCTAAAAATTTACGTTTCCAATTCCAATATTTATAAAGTACATTGAATTAAAAATTGTCTGAGCAAATATTGACTTAAACTACTAAAAACTAAACTTTTTATGGTGAGAAATAAAAAACATACAATTTCAAATTTAAAAAAGAAAAAAATTTACCTATTTAAAAAATTACGATTTAATTTAAAAAATTAGATTTTTAATTGTGAACTGTTTGACCGATTATTGACCTAAACTACTGAAAATAATGCATTTTATTGTCAAACATAATTAATTTTAATTTCAATTTATAACAATTTGGTTATTTTAAAAATATATAACAAAAGTATTACGATTTAAAGTATACAATTTAAACTTTTACTTCTAATTAATTACTATCTGACCTAATATTCATTAAAACTACTGAAAATTAATATTTTTATTGTGAAATAAAGAAGTTACAATCTCAAATTCAGAAAGAAAAAATATATTAAAGAAAATTGGGATTTAAGGATGAAATTCTATTTTCAATTAAGTACTGGCTGGCCAATTATTGACCTAAACTACTAAAAATTACAAACTACTAAAAACTACGACTTTTATATATAATTTAAAAAAGTTAAATCTTCTTTTAAATTTCAATAAAATCCAAAAAAAAATACAATTAGAAGATAAAATTATATTTTTAATTCATGTCTGATCAAATTTTGACCAAAACTACTGAAACTGACGCATTTCATTATCAATTATAATTAATTAAATTAGTAAAATTCATAAAACTTTGGGTAAAATGTAAATTATTTATAAAGCTACAATTTGAAGTTAAAATTATACCTTACTTTAAGTACTGTTTAACCTATTATTGACCCAAACTACTTAAAACTACATTTTTTGAATAAAATAAAATTAGTTATAAATTCTTTTCATTTTTAAGTAAAGTATAAAAAATATTATAATTAGAAGATAAAATTATATTTTTAATTCATTACTGTCTAGTCGATTATTGACCAAAATTACTGAAAATCACTATACATTTAATTACTAAATAAAAAAGATTCATTTCTTATTTATTTATAATGTAAATGTATTTCTCTATAATTTTTAAAAGGTTCAAATGTATATTATTATTATATAATTATTTATTATATTACCTTATGTACTTTTTTAGTTCATTAAAAATTATTTCTTTTGTATTATCTCCGCACAGAGTAAATAAGCTTAACATTTTTATTTTCTCTTCTAGTTATAAGTTTTTATACAAAATATAATGTAAGTCGGTATGAAATTCGTTAAAAATTTAAAATTAAATCTGTAATCTGACAAACTTTTCATAGACTAAAAAAAAATTTTTTTATTATTAAGTAATTTTACAATTTTTATATCTTTCTTTCATTATTACTCGGAGTGACACTTTTCGATTGGAATTCTAGATTGCTTGCTTCAAAAAATTGAGATGGAAATTAATTTTCACTCCCATTCTGTATAAATTTAGAAACTGTAATTTTTCAATTTTACTGTTGTCCGTTTTATCAAATAAGTAAATAAGTAAATAAAAAAATTAATTTATAAACTTATATATCCTGTGAGTCTATTTTTATAACTTTTGAAAATCTTTTAATAAAAACTTACGATTTCATTTGCTTTTAATTTTCTTTTTTTTAAATATTCATTTTATAAATATATATTTTCAACAATGACTGATTTCAATAAAAATTGAAAAATATAGGTAAATGCAATATTTTGAAAATAAAGTTAAAAAAAAATGAATTTTAATAAGAAAATAAATTATTCCTGAAAAATGTGAAATTGTGAGTTTAAAAAAGAACATGTGAGTGTAGACCCACATCAAAAGCAATATGTTCAGGAAATTGAGTTGACAAAGGAATGGAGAAAACTATCGATAAAGCGAATTAATTACATCAAACATCAAACTGAATGACGTCAGAAAAATATTATTTTTGAAAATCAAGTTTTGTTGAAAATGAAAGTATATATAATATTTTCAGTAGATTATACCTGGAGAAGGTAAATTTTATGCTTATTATTGCAAATCGTAAAACTTTTTATTTTCAAATATCAACTTTGATTTTTGAATTATATTAGATTCAAAATTTTTAATAAAATTCTCTTCGGAACAATTAAATTATTTTCAAAAATATTTTAATAAAATTCTCTTCGAAACAATTCAATTATTTTTAGAAATACAATAATTCTTTCAAACAATTCAATTACTTTTAAATATTATAATAAAAATCATTGATCAAATTCAATTATTTCAATTATTCAAATATTTAATAAAATTCTTGGAAAGAATTCAATTATTTTCATATTTATTAAAGTTTTCTTTCAAGAAATCAATTATTTTTAAAAATAAAAAAATTCTTCGAAAGAATTCAATTACTTTAAAAAATTTTAATAAAATTAATCGATCAAATTCAGTCTTCAAAATCTTCAATAAAATTCTTGGCAAGAATTCAATTTTATTATCAGAAATATTAAAATTCTCTAAAGAAATTCAATTATTTTTTAAAATAAAAAAATTCATCGAAAGAATTAAATAATTACTTTCAAATGTGGTAATAAAATTCATGGATAAAATTCAATTGTTTTTAAAAAAACTTTGATAAAATTCTTGGTAAAAATTCAATTATTTTCATAAATATTAAAATTCTCTGAAGGAATTCAATTATTTTTAGAAATAAAAAAATTCTTCGAAACAATTCAATTACTTTCAAAATTTTTAATAAAATTCATCGATCAAATTCTTTAAAATCTTCAATAAAATTCTTGGCAAAAATTGTGTTATTTTGCAAATTATAGAAAAAAAATTTCTAAATTTTTTTGCAGTATTTTAAATTTTTAAATTAATGAAATTGTACCTTAACGTTTTGAAGATTACTTAAATAATAACAAAAATTAATTAAATGAAATTATTTTGAATTAAAAATAAAATAATTTTTCTTCTACTTATATCAATAATAATTTAATTTTAATTTAATAAATTCAATACATTTCAAAAAAGGAAAAATTATCGAAGAAAAACTAGAAAAGAATAAAATAGAGAAGCCATTAACTTAAAATTACGAAGATTATTAATATCTAAATTTTAATAAATTTCCACTTTTTTAATGATTTTATTTTGTTTTAATATTTTCATATTGTTATTTTTATATTTTTTACAAAATTTCAATTTTTAAATTATTAAAATTATCTTTAAAATTATTTTAATTATTTCCTCGTTTTTCCTCATAAATTCTGCGATTGAATGAAATCACAAGAACGCTTGATTTCATGTTGAATAACTTTTTGAAGAACCACTTCTTGACCTCTCTCTCTCTCTCTTCGTCTCTTACTTACTTAAGTTACGAAACAGAATTCTACTTAATGAAAATTGCTCGAAATCCTGAAAACAAGAAAAAATGAATTAGTAAAAGAATATTTTTATGAAAAAAGTGATCGAAATGAAATATTTATTATTTTTAGGGTTCCGTACACCTTCGGTGTATTGAGACTCTTGCGTCCGTAGCGAAATCGTGTTTTTTTTTTAAATAAAATTAAAAAAAAAAATTTTTTTTAAATAAAATTTTTTTGTAAAAATTTATTTACAAAAATTAAAAAAAGAAATATCTAAATAAAATTTAATACTTAAAATATTTGATTTTCCAAAATAATGCAAAAGTTGAAATTCTACTATTTTCTGTTATGCAATATCACTAGTATTATTCTTGTATTTGTGTACGGAACCCGCCAATTCAGTGCGAGTGCAACTCGCACTTGTCCGGTTTTTTTTATTTTATTTTTATTTGAGAATTATTGCTCGATAGAAAAATAAATATTATTTATTTAAAAAAATGAATAAAAAATAAATATTACTGTTTTGAAAATTAATTATATTTATTTAAAAAAATATTCTTTTTTTTGTCGAAAAAAAAATAGTGGAAAAATAAATAATACACACCTTGTGAAAAAATAAATAATTATTAAATCCATGGAGAATAAAAATATTGCGAGTAATATAATAATTATTTTTTTGTATTAACAAGTTTTTTACAATGGCTTTTACAAAATCATCCACTTAAGAATTAATCAACCAGAGGGACAATAACATTTTGTACCTAATATTGTCCGATTAATTGGCAGTATAATATAATATCCACGTAAATAGTTTACAAAAAAAAAAATTCTTCACGCTAACTATATAAACAAAAAGTTATAGGAAAATATTTATTTACAGGAATATTCATCTATTTTATAAAGAAAAAAAAATGATAAAGAAGAGACAAGTCTTTGAGTTAAATTAGATTAGCTTCGGACAAAAAATACACTTTAGATTATTAATACATATAAGTACAAAGCCTTTACATATTTTCGTTGCATTTATACTATTTTTTAAATTAAAAATTAATTAACTTTCAAAAAAACAATAGTTTCATCTCATTCTCACTAAATTCTCATTTAACTAAATGGCCCCATAGTCTATCGTTACCCCCAATTCTAAACTCGATTTAAAAGACAATTTTCTTTCGACCAGATACTTAACGTAAAGTCCCAGTGAATAATGGTCGGTATTAAAAAATACTCTTCGATGTAAAAATGAAAGAAAAATTTCTTTTACATCGAGTATTTTACAGTCAAAGTAAAATTCTCTTTTATATTTTAAAGGAGATAAAAATGAGAATTTAAAATGAGGCCATAAAAAATCGGGGCGAAATTCGTAGTATCCAGAGTCGATAGTAATAATTAAAATTACTTTAATTAAAATTCACTAATTAATAGAAAATGAATTTAATGATTTTAATTTACTAATCAATGCAATTAATTTCATAAATTAAATTTACTTTAAATTTACTACTTAATATAATTAATTACGCAAATTTAATTTACCAGAATTAATACAATGCAAAAATTAAACACGGAAGAAAATCTTCATCTAAAATAAGTACAAATTTTCGTAAATTATCGAAACTTTTAGTTTTCTTTCCGTGAATTAATTAATACAATTAATTTTTTTTTTACTTCAATTTTTTCAAAATAATTTTCTTTACAAAAAAAAAAAAAAAAAAAACATTTCGCCCCTTACAGAGAATTCCTAACATTATTATTTCTCAAACATTCCATTCTACTCACATTCATTAAGATATTATAATTATATATAATAATAATATAAAAATGAGCAATCGAAATTACATAAATAATCTATAATACATAAATTAACGTTGTTAAATTCAAAATACAATATATTGACATTTTCTCTAGTTTCACTCACATATACATTTCTATATAAAACAATATTTTTCTCGAGCATTCTTCTGGAATCGAATGGCTTACTGCCTCGTTTCACAATAAATAGAAACAATTCACAATGAGATTCTCTCCTTTGATAAGTCATAAAATATATATATTTATATCGACAAAAAACAAATCGATATCTTCTCACTAATCCACAGTGATTCTCTTCATAATATGTGAGAAATACGAATTTTTATTTATTTTATATCTACAATAATAATTCATCTGAAATTAAAAAAAAATTGAGTTTGTATGAATTCTTTTGAAATTTCTATAAAATTTAGTAATTCTCTTTGAACCATACTTCTTTGAAATATACAATCATTTGTTTCTTGAATAGATGGAGAAAAAAATTCTTTAACGTAAAAGTATCAGGAAGATAAAATAAAAAATTTTTCTCAACTTTAATTTTTTCTTTTAGTAAAACAAAACAAACAGAAAATTTAATTTCCTTGCTTTCTTGAATATTGAACTAAACAGGATATTAAATATTTTTTAAGTCTAAAAATTTAGAAAAATCTTTTTGTTTTTCTTTAGAAAAAATTTCAGTTTTTGTCAAATAACTGGTTTATTATTTCAGCTCAATTTTTTCTTGAAAAATCGAATTTTTATTTCAATTCAAATTATTTATTGAAAAATTAAACTTTTATTGCAATTCAATTTTTTTATTGAATTTAAATTATGGTTTTTTTCCAAATTTTTTATTTTAACTTTTATGGCTTTTTTTTGTAGAAGAACAAAAAATTATTTAAATTTTCAAACAAACAAAAAAATCAAACTAAAAAGAATTAAAAACAATACAACTAATTTGACATAAATTGCAATTATAAACAATTCCAAAAACAAAAAATTCTCTATCGAGTTTCATTGTTCCATGAATTTTTCCACAATTTTCGAAAAAAAATATTTTTTACTTTTGTCTATTTTTATAAAAATTTTACATTATTTGTCAATAAATAAAAACCAAATGATCACATTATTCAAAAAAAGAATAGTTCCATTTTTTAAATCGTTTCTGGCTTGTAAAAAAATTCTACAAATTCAGTTCTTTCGATATTTCACAAGATTTGATTTTCTAAAATTCCACTTTTCGTGTTTTCGAATAATAAAAATAACAAAACAAAAAAATTAATTGTCTTTAAAAGTATTTTCGTAGTAAAATAAAATATTAATTAGTATTTTTGTAATAGAGTAATAAATATCAATTAGTATTTTCGTATTAAATTAAAAAAATATCAACCAATATTTTAATAGTAAATTAAAATATTAATTAGTGTTTTCGTAATAAATTAAAAAATATTGATCAGTATTTTCTTAATAAATTAAAAAACTTTAATCAATATTTTCTTTAATAAATCGAGAATACACCGATATTTTTAACAAAATCAAGAAAATATTTATATATTATTCCACAAAATTTTTTAATGATATTTTTTTAGCGAGAAATTCAATGGTCTTAAAATAAAATCAATTCGAAAATATTTTAACTACAATTAGAATTTTTAATTTTCCTCAAAAATTAGTAGATTTTAAAATTTATTCATTAATTTCGGTAGAAAATAGGTTTTTGTATCCACACAAAAATTTCCGAGTGAAAAATTTTTATTTTTACTATTTTTGAAGTATTTTCTTTTGAAAATAAATTATATTTATATTTATTTATCAAATTATTCATTGGGCAATTTTTTGCGGATACAAAAACACATTTTGTAAAAAAATTAATAAATGGATTTCACAATTTATCAATTTTTAGGAAAAATGAAAATTCAAAATGGAACAAAATATTTCCTAACCCATTGGATTGCTCACAAAAAAATACAATAATTATTTTTTTAAGAAAGATTTGAATTAATATTTTCTCGATATTGTTAAAAGTATCGATTCACCCTCCGCTTAAAAAAATATGAATCAATATTTTATTAAAAAAGAAAAATACTAACCAATATTTTATTAACAACGAAAAATATTAGTCAATATTTTATTAACAAAGAAAAAAGTATTAATCAATGTTTTCTAAATAAATTAAAGAAATTAATCAATATTCAATTAGCAAAGCGAAATATTAATATTTTACTGATAAAGAAAAATATCGATCAATATTTTCGAAGTAAATTAGAAAAGTATTAATCAACATTTTATTAACAGATAAAAAATTCGAATCAATACTCTATTAATACGTAAAAAAATACGAATCAATATTCCATTACTAATATCGCATTAATTAATATTCTACATTCAATATATAAAAATCTAGTAAAATCAATTTTTCTCCAAGAAATATAGAGAAATATCAAAAATTGAAGTATATTATATAAGTCTTTGATTGTAACTTTAATTAATTTTTTTTTTTTTTTTTGGCGATCGGGGAATAATAGAATTAATTTTCTTTTTTTCAGTACGTTTTCGCATCATCGCTTTGGATATTAAAAAAGAGTATGGTAGTTAAAAATTATTTCAAAGTTCCGTAGTAGTTTCAACGGGACTTTGATCCCCTAAGTAAGTAAATCCAAGATGGGAGTAGTCTTTTCTTTCGCGAAAAATCACATTGTCATTGGATGGACTGTGACTTAAAATATCTCCGCCCTGATTATAAAGTGGATTGAGAACCGGAGTATGATGATTATTTAAAGTATTGATTTCATTTCCATTTTTTCTTCCTAATGTTGAACGACGCAATGATTGCATATTTGAATCGACATGATTGCCAACAATGCTTGATGCACGTGCCGTTGTCGCCGCTTCCGAACTAACAGGACTTTGTTGACCTAAAGTTGTCATATAAATAAATTTTATTTATTCGTGAAAAACAAATTCGTGAAAAAACAAATTTTTCTTTAATGAAACAATTTTTTCTTGAAATGTAGAATGCTACAAAAAAAAAATGAAATGGAAAAAAATGTTCTTCCAATTAACCTTTTTTTCTCAATGAAACAGTTTTTTTTTAATGAAACGATTTTTTTTTAATTTAACAGTTTTTTTTCAAACTAACTAGTTTTTTTCAAAATGAAACAATTTTTTTCAAATAAAATAGTTTTTAATAACGAATCAAATTTTTTCTTTGAAATATAACAGTTTTGCTTGAAAATTAAATTTTTTTTTAATTGAAATAGTTATTTTTTTTGGAATGAAACAGTTTTTTTTTAATGAAACAATTTTTTTTTCTAATGAAGCATTTTTTTCTGAATCGAACAGTTTTTTTCAAAATCAAACAGATTCTTTTCAAAAATAATTTATTTATTTACAAAATTAAATTTACATATATATTTCTCTTCTATTAATCTAAAAACATCATCATTTTCAAAATTCAATTATCAATAATTGAACTTCCTCTTTTTTCCTCAGCAATTAATTTATTTTTATTGGATGTAATTCAATACCTGTACTTTCGCCGGGATCTTTGGTGATGTAGCTCACATTATCGAGGCTAAAGGCGTGATTTTTATTACTAAAGTCGATCTGTAAATCGTTGTAACTGTCATTATCATCGACAGGAACGCTCATTTGAAGGACTTGTGTTTCATATTCCTTCAGATTTGGTTCAACGTAAACTGGGTCATATCTCGGAACAACGTACATTCGCTGCATACGATCCTTGTACGCCTTGTACCTATTTAAAAAAAAAACACAAAAAACAATAAATTAAAAAAATTTCTTATTTTCCACACTAGTCAAAAATTTTTCCTTCCTTCAAATTCATTTTAATCGAAAATTATAATTTTAAAAGAAGAACTTAAACTAAGAAATCGAATATATTGCAAACTTTCGAAAAATTAAATTAATTTCAATTTTTTTTATTAAAAATAAAAGTAAATAAAAGTAAACTGCGAAAAATTAAATTAAGGTCAGTTTTTTAATTTTGAAAATATAAATAAGAAATGAAATGAAAATAGAAAAAACATGCAAAGAATTTAATTAAGGGGAATTTTTTTATTATTAAAAATAAAAATAAAACAGAATGAAAATAAAATCAAAATATTGTAAAAATAAATGAAAATAAAAGTAAAGTACAAAATTGTGTTTGAAGTTGTTTTTAAAAATTGTGGAGTATTACATTTCGTGAAAGACTAAAGAAAATCTTCCTTAATTACACTCTTATGTCTTCAACAATTTTTCCATTCTTTAAAGTATAAAATTACTTTATTGTTTGATATCACCTTCAAATTTTTTTCTTTTCATCTCATTTGGTTTTCTTCTTATTTTACTCCAGCTTCTTTTTTAAAAATTTTTTTTCTTTTTTCATAAATTGTTTACCTCTATTTTCATTATTAAAATTTTTCCTCTTTCCTTTTCAAAACTTTCTTTAACGTGTAAAATTATTTTTAGAATGTGTAAATTAAATTCTTTTTTAATCAGAAAATAAAATACTAATAAAAGTTATACATTTATGAAAAAATGAAAACAAACTTTTAAATGAAAAAATAATGTTGAATAAATTTCATGAAAACTTGAAAGTGAGAATATTTTTATGTGTTTAATTTCCATAAAGTGTGTCTTTTATCATGAAACTTTACGTAATAATAGACTATTACAAAATTGCGGAAACTTAAATTAGAGTCAATTTAATTAATTAGGGAGAAGAATGAATTCACACGATGAAAGAACCATAATTGTATTAATTGTGGGCATGAAAATAACAACTGCTCCAAACAATATTATTTTTATTTTCTATTATTATTTTCATTACTATTCTTTTAATTATTATTTTCGTTATATTATTTTTTTAATGTTATTTACATTTACATTTTTTTATTATTAATCAATTAGGCAAATATTTCTCGATTCAAGTGTTTAATTTAAATTTAAATTGTATATAGTCGCTTTGACTATTTTCTCAGTAAACGAAAAGACCGTTTATGTAAATATAACTGGTTCACAATATCAATTTTCTTATCTGTACTACTCATTGAAACAACAGAGCAATTTTGAAGTTTTATACTTTTCACTGGAATATTTGTATTTTAACGTAAAATAAAACCTAAAATGAGCACTCTTCTGGAAAATAATTTTCTCTTATAACTATAGAATGAATAATTAAATTTCTCAAGTACAGTTCTTTTATTTTTCTCATCTGAATTCACGAATTAAAAAAAGAGAGGAAAATTTGAACAAGTTACCTGATGACTTTGAAAGAAAGAAAAAAATATTTACAAAGACAAAATATTTGAAAGAAGAACAAATATTTGCAAACAAAAAAATATTTGAATATAAAATAAAATAAAATATTTCCTTTGAATGAAAGGAAAAAATATTTTCAAAGAAAAAAATATTTCCAAAGAAAAAAGAAAATAATATTAACCAAGAAACAAAAAAAATTTTGAAAGTAAGAAATATTCTTTGAAAGAAAGGAAAAATTTTATGCAAAGAAAGATAAAATATTTGAAGAAAAGAAAAATTATTTGAATGACAGGAAAACATATTTTCAAAAAATGAGAAATTAGTTGGAGGAAATAAAAATTTTAGCAAAAATATAAAATATTGTCAAAGAAAAATATTGAAATGAAAAATATATTTGCAAAGGAAACAAATATTTGGAAGAAAAGAAAAAATATTTGTAAAGAAAGAAAATATTTGAAAGAGAAGAAAAAATGTTTGCAAAGAAAAAGAAAATTTTAACAAAAAAAAAAAGGAAAAAATAAAATAATTTTCGAAAATAAATTCTTACCTCGACCAAGAAATACAAATATAAATAATTCCGGCGATTCCGAGTACGAAGATAATGCATGCAATAATGATAAGTGCATATGGAAAAACCTCGCCACTAAAAGCCACTGCTGTTTGTGTGCGAACTTGTTCCGATGGCATAACTGGTGCATGGATTTCGATGGCTGTTGCTCGGATCAAAGGCGATACGTCGTAGGTAATATTCGACATTGCATGTTTCTCCAATACTGATCTGAAAATCGGAGAGACCAATTTGTGATTATTACGCACAGTAAATAGAAAAAAAAATTATTAACGTGTGGGCGATTGGAATATACGGGTCTTTCCCCTTCTATTTCATTTCAAACAACTCACTCTCTCTCTCTTTTTCTCCTACCTCCTTTGCAATAATTTCCAATTATTCCACCAGTCTTGTATTTCCTTAAATAATAATGACCTTTTGAATTTTAATTATTATTAGACACTGAACAATTCCAACCTTTTTTTTTAATCTTTAATCTCATTTTTTTTCCAGAAATTGTGTCTCTCTATAGAAAAAATAAAAATGTAAAAATTTGTTTTCTACAAAAATTGTTCTCTTTTAGAAAAAGAAATTTTCAAAAAAAAATCTCTAATAAATTTGCAAACGTTAAAATCTTGCCAATGAATTCTTTTTCTGTTTTAAAAATTCTGTTTTAAAAAAACAGAATTTTTTCTGTTTTTTTTTTACTTTTATTTGTTTTTTTAATTACCGTTCTGAATAATGTGGAAAAAAAAGTTAGGGAAAAGAATTAGAAAACTTTAATTATCACAGACTCGATCTATTCATAAAGATTAAAGAAAAAGGCCAGAGTTGACGGATTGAAAAAAGAATTGAAAAATTTTCAAAAGAAAATGTGAAAAAAAAATAAATATAAAAATTTAATGTAGGTCTTTGAATGGTACTTGCTTTAAACACGGCTTTTATTTTATTTTTCATGAATCCCGTCGGTTGACTTTCACATTTGGTTTCGTTCCAACCATGATAAAAAATTAACAAAACGCTCTTACTTCTGTATTTTTAATTAAACTTTTGCAAAGTTCATCAACGAATTAGGAGAAGAAAAAATATATAAACAAAAATTTATAATAATATTAAGTATAATATTAATTATATTTTACAGAAATATTTCTTTGGAAAAAAATATTTTTCTAATCAAATTTTCATTATTTTTCACTTTTTACATAAATCAAAAAACATTTTTTTTTATTAATTTTTATCAATTATTTTGAAAAGAAAAATTTCTAAACAAAATTTTTATTCTTTTCCGAGTGCAAAAAATGTTCTTCTAATTTAAATTTAGAAAATTTTTAATTTCTACTTTTTTTAATTTTACTTTTTTACTTTTTCCAATTTTCAATTTAAAACCTTTACGAACAGTTTATTTAAATATTTTCAAGTTTTAACAGAAAATTTTCCAAATGTTTTTCCAAACTTTTTCTAAATTTTTCCATTTTTCACTGTTGACAAAAGTCAATTATTTTCAAAAGAAAAATTTCTTAACAAAATTTTACTGTTTTCCGAGTGAAGAATTTTTTCTTGATTCAAATTTAAAATTTTTTACTTTCCAGTTTTTCTAATTCCAACTTTTTAATATTTCTAATTTCAATATTTCACTTTTCACACAAATAAAAATTTCTTTTGCAAATTTTGATCAATTATTTGAAAAAGAAAACGTTCTTAACTAAAATTTTATTTTCTTCCGAGTGAAAAATATATTTTTCCAAAATTTAAATCGTTGTTAACTTCACTGACTTTGAAAATTGAAATTTATAAACGTAAACAAATTTGTACAAAATTTTTTCAATTGAAATTTATAATTTTTATGTTTTTTTTTTCATTACAATTTTATACTTTTTCTAATTTCAAATTTTTCATTTTATCGAACATTTTACTAAAAAAGTTTTCTAAAAATATTTTTCAGTTCGAATTTACAATTTTTTACTTTCCCTTCTCCTGAATTCCAATTTTTTCCTTTTTCCAATTAAAATTTCTTACAATTTCGAAAATCTTTCTTCAATAGCTTCAATAGAAAATAATCTCTCTCTCTCTTCTCTGCATTGTTTGCCCTTATCAACGAAAGGAACTAAACGCAATTACTCACCTATAAAGTCGAGTGCTGTTCCTATCAAGAATGATTTCCGTTACGGGGTCAATTGTATAGAACCAAATATCCGAATCTTCAGGAATGTCGATAGTTCCATTTTCTGTTTTCACCATTCTCACGACAATTCTATCAATGCCCACCAATAGTCCAGTCTTTTCTTCAATGAGTTTCGCAATTTTTGGACCATCCTTGTGTAAATTTTCATGAGCAGCCTTCTCAATTGACATGACCAATAAATTCTCCTCGCCAATTAAATTCACAATAACAGTCGCCTCGGCAATATTAAAATTACTCGTCGAATTTGGATTATCTCGAACTTGTACATTAAATTTAAATGGCAATTCCTCGGAATTGACATTCTCAAATGTTGCCGCAGTTGTAATACTGCCGGACGATGAATCAATGGCGAAATAGTTTGAACCCTGTCCCTCTAAAATTGTGTACTCTAATTTTCCATATTTCCCACTGTCCCTATCGTGGGCTTTCACATGAAGAACCGCAGTCGAGAATTTTGCCGTTGACGAAATTGCTGCAAAATATCGGCCCGAAGTTATATTCATATCGGGAAATTCAAATTCCGGACTGTTGTCATTCACATCAAGTACTTGGACTTTGACCTGAAAGGAAGAGGAAATTAAATTATAAATTTTTCTTTTGGAGAATATTTTACATATAACAGGGTTTTACAACATAACAGGGTTGCCACAAAAATTTGATTTTCATTTTAGCTGACTTTACCCTGATTTCCAGAAAGAATTTTAACTTTTTTCTCGATCCCTAAATAATTTTTCCTTTACAAACAACAATTTTAATTTTTCAGTAATTTCAGATTTAAATTTGAAAAAAATTCAATTATTAATTTATTATTTTCAAAAATACCAACAAAATTCTTCGTAAAAATTAAATTATTTTTTCGTAAATAATAAAATTCTTCGCAAAAAATCAATTATTTAAAAAAAAATAAAAGAAAATTCTTCGAAGGAATTTAATTATTTTCATGGATAATAAAATTGATTGCAAGAATTCAATTATTTACATGGATAATAAAAATTGAATGCAAGAATTCAATTACTTTTACAGTTAATAAAATTATTTGTCAAGAATTCAATTATTTTCAAAACTTTAAATAAAATTCAACAATATAATTATATTAGTTTCAAAAATTTTCATAAAATTCTTCGCACAAATTCCATTTTACTTACTCAAAAATTTTAATAAATTTTTTCAAAAAGGTAATTATTCAGAAAAAATTCAAATAAAATTATTGAGAAGAATTCAATTATTTTCATAGATCATTCAAATTTGAAAATAAAAATTATTTTAAAAAATTCCATTATTTTTAAAAATAATAAAACTTTTCCAGAAATTCAATTATTTTTTATACAATCTTTAAAGAATTCTGCAAAAGAATTCAATTGTTTTCGAACATAATGAAATTTTTCGTAGGTATTAAATTATTTTAAAATAATTATAAAATTCTTCGAATAAAATCAATTATTTTGAAAGATTACAATAAAATTCTTTGCAAATATTCAATTATTTTTATTTAGACAATAACAATTCTTTAAAATAATTTAATTATTTAAAAATCTTTGAATAAAATTCTTCAAAGGAAATCAATTGCTTTTAAAAATTTTAATAAATTTTTTTAAAAAATTGCAATAAAAATCTTTTTAAGAATTAAATTATTTTTTGTAGATAATAATAATTCTTAGCAAGAATTCAATTATTTTCATAGATAATAAAATTATTCGCAAGCTTTTAATTAAAATTAAAAAATTTTAATCCTAAAATTCTTTTAAAAAAATTTATTATTTTATGAAACTTTCTGCAGAAATTCAATTATTT